>CP119637.1:1530000-1870000 GCA_030078075.1 Crithidia sp. LVH-60A | reverse complement strand
GCCCGTGGCGAGCTCAGAGTGCCGAAGGCGGAGCCGTCCACGTCGATCACCACCGTCGAGCTGTACGGGCTCGCGTAGCCATCCCGCAGTGTCGCCACCGCGGCGCTGTTGGAGGCAGTGCATATCGCACCGCTCGCGCAGAAGCTGCGAATGCGCTGATCTAGCTCCGCCAGTGCGAGTCCTGCCGGCGAGGTGGGCGTGATGGCAGCGGTGGGTCGCAGTCGTATCACCGAAACCGGCGTACCAGCAAGCGCGCGATACGTGCTGCTGCTGCTGTTGCTGCTGGTGTTGCCGCTGCTGGAGGGCTGCATGGGGTTCTTTACTCCCCCGGCCCTCGCAAATGTATTCGGTGGCGACACGAGGGCCGGCGCACTCGAGGGGGCGTACCGGGTGCCCTGCATCTCAATCGGGCTCAGCGAGGCGCTGCTGCGGAGTCCACCACCGGCGGTGCCCATCACCGCCGCACTGCGCAATGCGCGGCCGGTGACGGACAGCGCGGCAGGGTCGCATGCGTTGCTCTCGCACAGGCGCAAGTCACCGACGGCGCCAAAAAGCACGTTGTTCAGCAACAGCATGCCTTCCGTCTCCGCTTCCAGCACGTTCCCCGTTGGGGCGGTGATGGCGGCGCTGCGGTTGTAGGACAGCGGGACGTAGGTGTACGACGGCAAGGCGAGCACGGCGGCGTAGTGGTAGCCGCGATCGATGAAGGTGACGGCGCCGCAGCCTTGCGGCGTCCACGCCGGCGTCACGAAGACGCTCGGCTGACACACCTGCCAGAAGGCGCCGTCGTCGCTGTCAAAAGACGTGTTGGTGTACATGGCAGCGGTGCAGCTGCAGCGGGGAAAGGTAGCGATGTACGAGTCGGCCACCTCGCTCCTACCCGACGACGCGCTTGGGTGGATGGCGAGGGCAACGCCGATGGGATTGGCGAAGATGTCAGAGTTGCGTATCGTCACGTTTTGATGGCTGCTGCTGTAGACGCCGATGTAGCGATTGCTGTGCAGCACCCACTGGTCAAACGTCGCAGGATTGTCAAGATAGAAGCTCGTCGTCCACGTCCTCGTGTTCACAACGTTGCGTCTCATTCTGCTCATTCTGGTTGTGTTGGTCGCATCAAGCGTCACCGCGAGCGAGCAGGTGTACGTCACATTGCGTATGGCATGCGCAAACACTGTGAAGCTTAACGGAAAGTAAGCGTTGTGGGCTACTGTCGCCGCCGCGGCGGGCAGCGAGTTGTGAAAAAGAAAGAGACCCACGTAGGAGCTGTGCGCCGTGTTGTTGGCGACGAGGTGGCTGCCTCCACTGCCGGCCCACGGGAGGCAGAAGCCTTCACTCTCTGAACCAGCGGCCACAACATTCTTGATGTAGGCCCCGGATGGGGCGGAACGCACGACGAAGACGATAACATCGTCGATGTTGTGGTAGCCCTCTACCAAAGGGACCTGCAAGTGGGAATCGTTTAGCAGGAAGCTGCACAGGGATGTCACCTCGCCGTCGGCTGGCGACAGCGCCTCTGGCTCGTATGGAGAAGGCGCCGCGTTGGACCGCAGCCCGGACAAGACAGTAGTGGAGGCGGCGGCGCGGCTGTATCGCGTGCCAGCCACCACGAGGCTCTCCATGAAGACGCCCGGGCCGCCGCCGTCGAGGCGGACACCGCCGCCCTCGCTGAACCACACCGCAGAGTCCACAACAAAGAGACGGATGCTGCGCTGATCGGTGTAGAGCGCCGTGCCGTAGCTCGCCTCCACCACGCAGCCGATCAGCGCCGCGTAGCCGAAGCTGTCCATGTCTAGCGCGCTCGCTCCCGTGTCGGTGAGGTTGGCGGAGACGTTGACGTAAATCGCAGGCACGAAGGTGAGCGGTGCCACCCCGCTCGCCGGCGCCGCACCGTCGCGCCGCAGCTGACCGCCCTTGCCAAAGTGCCGGATGCTCACCCCTCGTGCGTGGAAGCGCGGCGCCTCGAAGAGACTGCTAGGGTGGAGCTGCCGCGTGATGAGAAGGAGGCAGCCCGTGCCGCCGGTGGTGCGTGGGATAGCACAGTCGAACTCCAGCGTCTTGGTCAGGCGCACCGCCTCACTGCCCACCTCGAAGTGCGGTAGGCGCTGCGAGGCATCCCGCACGCCGTCGCGACCGTGCGACCACGACCACTGCTCCGACACCGCGCCGCTTGCGTGGGACCCCGTTGTGACGTTCGTGTTGGCCAATGCTTTGCTGGACAGCTCCGCCGCCATCACCCGCAGCCCCGCCACGTCGAGCGTCACAACTCGCTCCTCAGCTTCGTCAAGCGAAGAGCCGCCGCTGGTGAGGCCGACGCGATCGCCACGCCGCAGGCCGACAATGACGTCTGCAACCGTCTGCGCGGAGCTGCCTGGCAAGAACCGCCGGGTCCAGGAGGGCTGAAAGGTCCTCATCCACGCCGTGCACTCCGCCGCCCCGTCATTCAGATACATCAACATGTCTGTAACGTCGTCTGTGGTGTTGGCAACGGTGATGTTAACCTTTACCATCGCTGCAGCCACCGCCCACCGTGCCTGCCACGCACACCACTCCCCCATGTGTTTGGCGTCCGTCATACTCACCAATGCAGGCAGCGCCGTCGAGCCGCGCCGCACCATCGTGGCCGTCTTCCACGTCGTTGGCACAGCAGTGGAGCCGACCAGAGCCACCTCTCCGGCGGCGTAGAGGGTGCCGGGGTACACAAGCGTGTTCACGTCCAGCCGGTACGCATCGGCCCTCTCGCTATCCGCCCCGAGAACAATGCGCACCAGCGGCGCGCCTTCCACGTTCGCCAGCACCGTGAGCTTGCCGAGGACGATGAGGGTGGTGATGCGCACCTCGTACGCTCCGTTCTCTCCTTCTGCGAAATTGCTGCCGGACGTCGCCGTCGGCGCAGCGGTGATGAGCAGCTCCCCTGCCACGACCAAGGTGCCGTTTACCTGCACTGCCTCTGTCAGCGTCAGGTTCACGCGGGTGCCGAGCAGGATGATGTAGGCGTCCTCGTACCACGTCGGGAATGTGTCATTGCTTGTCTCTGGCGGTTTGTCGTTAAGGTCGATGTTCCACGGCGCGAAGCCGCTGCCCCACGCCGTGGCGGAGTACCAGGACACATAGGAGGAGGGGGCGGCAGGGTCGGCGGTGGCGGAGGAGCTGCTCACGCCGCCGTCCTCCGCTGCCTCGCCCGGAGGGACCCAGCGGCGCAGGTATGGGAAGTAGGGCCCCATGCAGCCCACCCCCTCGCTATCCTCCGCGGTGCTGCACGAGGCGATGTCCACCGCGGCCCACAGCGACGCCGACGTCGACCACGGACCACCCGACGGCGTCACCACCGCGTTGCCGCCACCCGCCATGGCCGCCGTCGACGCCGACGTCGTTGTGCAGGCGGGGTTTGTGGCAAGGCTCACCATTACCGTCGACGTCTTCAACGAATAGGAGGGACTGATCGTCACGCCAGCGGGGCTGTCGCGCTGCCACGATAACGCCTCCTGTGCAAGCGCGTCGTCTCGGATGTGGTCGTCCGTCCACACCACGCAGCCCATCAGCGGCGATGTGGCACACGTAGAGAGCAGGGAGCTGTGCCGCTCAAAGTACGACGCGGACGGCGACACCCGCGTGCGCACCAGCAGCTGCGACGTCGGCCACAGCAAGGACGGGTCGAAGCTGAGCGACAGCCCTGCCGGGTAGCACGGCGAGCCGGCGGCGGTGCGGAAGGCGAGGGTGATGTTGGTGCTCGAGACGAGTGTGTAGTAGCCGGACCCTCCCGCATCGCTCTCGGTGGTAGGGGTGGCCTCCTGCCACGCTGCGTGGGCGGCAGCCGACCCGAGCAATTTGGCCGCTGCGTCGTCGTCGTCGTCGTTTTGGGTTAGAATGTAAAAAGAAGTGGCACTCGCCGCGTCAGACGGCGTCGCGAGAGAGGAGGGGCTCATGCCAGTTGTCAGCACAAACGACGCGTTGTCCCGCTCCCGCAACTCCGCCGTGACGGCGGCACACTGCACCGCCGCGCCACCCTCTGTCGCCGCGTCGACGTGCGTGACGTGCACGAAGAGCAGCGACAGGTGCTTCAACGGCGCCACGCACACTGTCGCGTTGGGCACCGCTGCAACAAACAGGCCGGCGTCGCCGCTGCTGCTGCTCGCCTCGCTGCTACTGTTGCTGCTGCTGCCATCACCGCCAACACCCCCGCTTTCCGCAGCGGCCGGGACCAGCCGCACAACCTTCTTTCCGTTTACCCCAATCAACCGCACCTCGCGGCCGCGTGACCAGATAGCAGAATCGGAAGGTGTGCGGCCGCCTCGTGCGCCGGCGTCCTCTACGTCTTCGGCACTCGTCACTGTGAAGCAGTTGGGCGGCAGCTCACGCAGCGTCGGCCCGCCATAGAGAAGAAAGACGCCTGCGTTGGACATCGTCATTTGCCCGTCAACATCCTTTACCGCCACCACGCCTGCCAGCAGCATTCGCGCACGCACGTTGCCCACCACACTGAAGTTGAAGACGCGGGCGGTGAGATGGGCACTGCGGAGTGCAGCGAAGCTGCCACTGGGATACGTCGTTGCTCGCGACGACGGTGCGCTGAGGGTGGCGAGGCTCACCGCGCTGCCGTTGCAGAAGTCCCCGATGATGATGGAGAAGAGAGAGAGATGGCCGCCGTGTTGCGCCTGCAGCCCACTCTGACCAGCTGCCCCGCAGTCACGCACCACGCCCGCAACGCTGCCGCTGTTGCTGTTACTGCGGCTGCGCGAGCTCTCTTCGCCGTCTCGGGGCATCGGGTGCATTGCGGCGTTCCCGCTGGCCGAACAGGTCCCATCCGGCAGTGACGCCGACACGAAGGTGCGACGCACCACTGTCGTGTTCGTTGCGTAGTCAATGAAAAGCGCGGCGAGAGTGCAGTCCATTACGGCGATGTCCTGCAACACGTACCCGCTAGAGGGGGGCAGGTAGACGCCGTGGAGACCACAGGAGAAGATAAGCTGGTCTTTTAGTGTGCCGGCAGTTTGCAGCGCAGTCGTGAATGCAACAGAGGCCCGCATCGCCGCAGCAGCCACCTCGACAGGGTCGTTGGCGGCGGCGGTGTTGGCACTCAGCGGGCATCGGTCGCCTGCGTTGAAGTGGAGAGGGTAGATGAGGATCCCATGCCCGGTGATGTGGTGGATGCGATTGGCCGAGAAAGTGGCCACCCCAGACTGGCCCGGGCACGTCCGCGCGGTGGCGGACACGTAGAGAAACCGCAGCGCAAACCACACGCCATGCCCTGCGCTGACACACACCTCGGAGCCGTGCAGGGTGACGTCGGCAGACGAAATGAAGAGACCGGCGGCCACGGTGTCGATGCCACCGCTGTCGCCGTAGAGACCCGCGATGAGGCTCTTCTCGATCGTGACGCGCTCGTCACTCGCGCCGATGGAAGCGATGCCAAAGCCGTCCACCGCAAGCACCGTCAGCTGGCGGACAACAACGTGCCGTGTCGCCTGCAGAACTACGCCGCGGAAGTAGGCGTCGTAGACCACGATGTCGTCCAGCACCACTCGGTTTGCCGGGAAGTGGATGCCCTGCAGCCACACGCTGTAAGTCGACTTGCTGCCACGCTTGCCGGTGCGGTACATCTCCACGTGCGACAGCTGAGACGTGGTAGTGTTGACAAGCCACAGCGAGGCGCCGATCCCGGAGACGGCGCTGGTGGCGTCGCCGCGGATGCAGATGGTGCGGGTGAGGTAGACGACATCCGTGCCGACCGAGCGTGCATACTCCTGCGCGTAAGAGGCGCCGCCCTGCTGCTTCTGCTGCTGCTGCAACGGTATAGCGTCGTTGTCGCCGGCGTGGCGGTACAGGAGCGGGGCGTCAATGTCGAAGTAAAGGTCGGTGTGTGTCGCGTTAGCCACCCGCCGCGCTATGACGCGCCACTCGACATGATGGGGATTGTCGTCGTCCTTTGTGACCAGAGCAACGGACTCGCCGACACGCCACGGCACCCACTGACTTAACGTAACGACGCTGTCGCCAGCGTGCGCAGTGGCGGCGAGGCGCGCTGTTGTCACCGTTGGCGGCATCCCGTGCAGCTGCAGCGTGCCCCCCAGCACCTCCAGCGTCTTGTCTAGGTAAGGCTCCGCCTGCGACGAGATGGAAGTAATATCGTCGACGTAGTAGAGCGGGAGGTCCTGAAAGTAGTTGGTGGCGAGGGTGATGGTGAAGCGGTGCTGATGCGGCTCCTCGACGCTGCCGGCGATCAGGGCACCCTTCTCCGCAATGGCGAGCAAGCCAAGACGCAGCTCGATGTCCACCTCGTCTGAGATGATGAGAACGCCGTAGAGGAGCAGGCCCGTCAGCGCGGGTGGTGTGGTGTCGAGCAGAATTGTGTTGTAGCGCGGGATCACGACGATCTGGCCCTCCTTCGGCAGCCCCTCCCCTCTCCAGGCAAGGTACGACGACCAGGCGACCGCGGCGTAGAAGGGCTGTGCGCTGAGCAACATGGCCTCGCCCCTGCCCCACTCATCCTGCCACAGCACCGACCACTCACCGTCGACCGACACGCGGCCCTCCATCCGGCACACAAGCACCTCATCTTGCACCGACTCAGGGGTGCAGCGGGCCTTGTCCAGAATGATGCTACGGACCCCGCTAATGTCGGTGCCGAAGCCCGACCCGTACAGAACCACCCGCGCCCCCACATCGCTGGCGAGGACGTAAGCTGGACTGTAGTGCGTGACGACGGGGGTGAGCGCGGTGCGGTAGGTGAACATCGGGCACGACACGCCGGTACGGCTGGCGCACGAGTTCATGCGCAGCTGATCGCGGCGGCGCTGCGCGTACATGTTGACGGGACAACGCCCCCCTGCAGCCTCTAGCCCCACCTGGTAGCCGTTGACCGTCAACTCGCGCAGCCGCAGCGCCTGCACCGGGAAGCCCTCACAGGTGACACGGACGTAGGCGGCGGTGGGTAGGGTGTCGAGAGCGTTGAAGTTGAGCGAGTTGGCGCCGATCTGCAGCGACGGCCACGCAAACAGCCATGCCACGCTGCTCTCCGGGGTCGCCCACATGGAGGCGTTGTTGGGCTGCGCGCCGTCCGTGAAGAGTTCGGCAGTCTCCGCTTCCGCGGTGGAGAGGGCGAGGCGACACGTCGCGTTGCTGAGGTCGAGCTGGCTGCTGGCGTTGGCGACGGGGTCGAGAAAGAGCATCACATTGTAAAGCAGCAGGCGCGAGTGCAGCCGTGCCTTGAGCAGAATGGAGAACTCCGGTGACGCGATCGTGACGGCGGAAACGGTGCTTGTGACGCTGCCGAAAGGAGCGAAGTCGACGACGCTGTAGAAAATGCCGAAGAAAACGGAGACGTCGGTCCACGCGGCAGCCGACAGAGGCGACGCCGTCTCCACCACCGTCGACGCAGGTGCCACTGCAACACTCCACACGTACACATCAAAGCCGTCGGTCACTGGCGGAAACGGTAGCAACGCCCGGTGGCGCGCCACCATTTCTTCATCCATGTAGGTGGGGACGCGGCACATCGCCTCGCCTTTATCATTGGAGTCCATCATCTCACACAGGCGGCCACAGACAAAGATTTCGAAGAGCTCCGAAACGGTGAGGGAGGAGAAGCCGGCGCCGACATAGGTGCCCACCAGGCTTATGGGAGACTGCCCGCGGAAGCCGCCAATGCTCGGCTCCACCGCTGTCGGTGTCATGAGCACCGTCAGGACGTGGTCGAGGTACGGGGCGGAGTTGCCGACGCCGGGAACGTGCACGGTGAGGTAGTCGCGGCCAAAGAATTGCTGCGGGATTGTCACGGAGGCTCGCGTCTCGCTCTCGATCGCCGTCACCTCGAGAACGTTCTGGCCAAAAAGAACCTCCATCCAAGGTCGCACGCTCCAGCGCTCTTTCGCTTCCGCTTCGAATTCGGTGAAGGGAAAGTTCGTGCCGAAGAGCAGCAGCTGCGCCCCCGCGGCGGCCTCGGTGGGCGAGACGGCGGTGATGGTGGGGGTGATGTCGGGGTCGTAGGTGTAGCTGCAGCAGCTGCTTTCACGGCCGTTGGCGGTGCTGCTCACGGTGACGATGCCGGTGGTGGCCCTCCCCGCCGGGGCGGCGGCGGTGATGCAGGTGATCGCCGTCTTGGACGCCGTCGTGACGGTGCAGGGGATACCAGCCACAGACACGGTGACCTGCGACACGTCGGAAGGAAAGCCGATTCCCTCGACGGTCACCTCCTGCCCCCCAGCTGTGGATCCCGAATCGTACGAGATGCTGACAAGCGCCATCGTGCAGTAGAAGAAGAGCTTCGATGACGTGTCGACAGCCGCGGCCGAAGTGCTGCCGTACGACCGCGAGACCAGCCGCACCGAGCTGTCCGCGTCGAGGTTGGCACACGGCTCAGTCAGGTTGCACACGATGAGCGTGTTGAGCATTTCGACAATCGTGCACGGCTCCACGCCGATGCTGATGTACGTCTCATCGTATACACCTAAATCAACAGTGCTGCCGTCCATGAAGTTTATTATACGGGTGGTCAGCGAGAGCGGCTGCTTGGGAGAGTGGTAGAGCTTTGTAAAGCCGGTGCCGTAAACGTGGATGAGCATCGGCGCCTGCCCCGCAAAGGGGCGGATGGATTCGATGGACGGCATCATCGACTTTGGCACGACGGGGATTGTGCAGTGCTGGCACGCGTCAACAGTGCTAAGCGTGTCGAGTCCGTAAAAGATGTGCACGGCGAGCGTTCCGCCTGACTCGGCCATCCAGCTCAAGTCGGGTGCCTGGACCACGATGGTGGTGTTCGTCAACTCCTGCCAAATCACCGAGTACAGCTGCTCCGCCGATCCGCCCGTCAGCTGAGCGACCAGCAGTATGCGCATCGTCGTCGAGAACACGAACCACCCCCCTTCAATAGTCAGCGCAACGTCCTCGGAGTAGGGATAGAGGAAGGCCGGCTGCACGGAGGTGACGAAGAAGTGCGTGTGCACGATGAAGCCAGTGTCTCCGTCGAGGGCGACGTCAGATACGTAGACGCGGTAGGCGCTCTCGTTTAGCGGCCACAGCGCGTTGCACACCATCTCCTCTGACGAGAAGGACTGTGGAAGGCACAAAATGCAGCTTGTCGTGTCTGGCGTGCTGGTCGGGGTGATGGTGGCCACGTCGCACAGCAGCACCGAGTGGGCCTCCATATTGACGCCCTTAATCGTAAAAGACGGGTTGCTCTCCAAGCGCGAGACGTCCAGCGGCCACACATCGGTCACCGTCATCTTCGTCACGCGAAACTTGACAGAGAGCAGCAACACCGCGTTGTCGACGGAGTCCGCGTTGAGGCTCTGCAGTAGCTCCCACGACCCGCTGGATACGTTGTAGTACCGCGACGTCACATTCAGCGGCAACCAATAGGTGTAGGCGAAGTCAGTCTCCTCTGAGACAATCGCCAACTGCGCAATCGTCTCCGCTGACATCCGCGGCGTGGTGCACGTCATCTCCGTCCCTAGCGAGGAGGAAATTACGCACGGCTGCGCCTGGAGCCCGGGCTCGCCCCTCGTGTAGCCCAGCGTGGCCGTGACGTTGGAGCCCGGCGTCGCCATCGGCAGGTTCGCGCCGCGGATGCGCACAACCGTGCCCCCCGAAGGCCCGGCGACGTCCGCGGTCGTCACGGACGTGATGGAGCTGGCAACGCGGAAGGAGAGACCGCAGCTGACGTACACGTCGCCGGCCTCCCCCTGGGACATGGTGAAGTTGAACCACCCCCCTGGCACGTCGGCCGTGATGGGCAGTGCTACGGTGCTCGCGTTCACCCACTGCGCCTGCAACACCGGGAAGTATCCACTCGGCACCACGAGAAAGTAGTCACCGCACGCCTCGACGTCGACCTCCGCCAGGGAGACCGAAAAGCGCGTGCCGGTGAGGAAGTCTTCGCCGCCGGCGTCGTAGTACCGCAGCGCCTCGCCGGCAAAGTAGAGCGTGTCGCCCAGCACCAGCGGCGTTGTCGCGTCCGGGACGGAGTGCCGCACCCACGGCACGAAGCCGCTCGGCGTGTCGACCGTGTCGAGCAGGGTAAAGACAAGCGGCCCGTTTTGCGCAAATGCGCCGGTCATCCCGTCGGCGTCAGAGACGGAGAAGAGGACGTCGACGCAGTACTGGTAGATCATGTAACCGGACTCGGTATCGGGAATCACGGCGTCCAGGTCCACCATGCGTGGTACCTCCGCCAGCGGCACACGCAACTGCAGAGCGGAGATGGGGTCCATGAAAATCGACCGCGAGCCGCAGAAGACGCGCTGTGCCTGGGCAGCGCTCAGCGCTTCCGCCGCTGTGGTGTGGATCGTCAGCCGCAGCTGCGGGCAGAGCGCCGCGACGCTCTCCGCGAGGGCGAAGGCGACGAAGGCGTGGCAGTAGCGCACGCCATCCTTGGCCGTCACAGGAAAAGTTTGGTGATCGTAGCCGAGGCCGCCCCAGCGCTGCCCGTAGCTCGCCGCCCCGGCGTGCGCGGCGGCGCTCTCGGTGACCCGCCACGGCAGTCCATAACACTCCGCGTCGGAGGTGAGCAGGGGAAGATCAAGCAGCGCGAGCGGTGCCGCCGCGCCGTCCACAGTCAGGTTTGCGCGGTACGCAGGCCCTGGTGCCGTGAGGAGGGCAGTGGCGTTTTGCGCAGTGGTGTTCACTGGGATTAGCAGCTCATAGACCGCGTACGAGGGCAGCAACGCGCCATCGACGCCGTAAAAGTCGACATCCACCCCTTCCAGCGCGACACCGCAGAACGCGGCGGACGTGGCATCGGCGTCTAGAAGAGTGGCGAGCCGAAAGGCGCAGCTGGCGTTGATGTACAACGCACTCTGCGAGTCGAAGACCGTGTCGACCACTGCGTGCCGGAATGCCGATTTCGCCACGGCGGGACTCTCCATGCAGTGCGCCAGCACCGGGGCGGAGGGGTCGTCGGAGGTGCGGATGCTCAACTGCATATCCTCCGCGCTGCCGTCACAGTGTACCTGGTAAGAGCCGCTCCACCGGTTTTGGTATATGGTGGAGAAGCGCAGCAACACCCAGGCGTCGCCGCCACCAGCCTCCGCCACCGCCGCCGCTCGACGCAACAGCGTCTCTGCACCAGGGGCAGCGGAGAGGACGGTCCCCAAGCGGAGCACACTGTTGGACGCCACCGTGACGGGAGACTCGACAACGGCTGTGATATTCAGCGCCGGTGTTGTGGTGGCAGGAAAGCCGTCGACAACGGCAGCAGCGGCGTCGGCGGCGGTGCTGACATAGGCCAGGAAGAGCTCCGCCACGACACCACCGCCGCATGACTGCAGGAGGTCCTGCGAAGCGGTCGCCTCGTCGTCGCTGGCCTCGTACACGCCGTTGGCCACGGCAACACGGCAGCGGAGAGTGTCGCCATCCGCCGCCCCGCTCACCACACACTCCTCGACATCGGTCACCACCGACGCGTACGCATCACCGTCGCGGAGGGCTGGAGTGCGAAGCCGTCGCAGCACCACGGCGGTGTCGAGGTTGACGAAGAGCGTCGAGCGTGGGAAGGCCCCGGTGATGTAGACGTCGTAGTACGTCGTGGACACCATCCAATCCTGGTTCCAGAACCAAAGCCCGCTACCGGGCCCGAGGCTGCGAATCGCTGGCAGCGTCACGGTGTGGGCCACACGAGTGAGAGAGGGCAGAACAGCGTACATGCCGTAGGACTCCTGTGGCACGTCGAGAGAGCGCAGCACCGTCGCGGTAGTTAGGTCGCCCGTGATCTCGCCCACGGACCACAGGATGGACACATTCGAAAACGTGCGATCCTTTGCGGCGATGTAGCTCACAGCCTGCGCGCTGTGGTTGTCCCACCACGTCGCATTCCCAACACGTCTGCCGCCGGCGGTACGTGGGATGCCAACGGCGAGATCAACGTCGGAGAAGGAAAATGGTGCGTTCTGCACGCTGAACCGCCGGATCCGCGCCTCCCAGTCTTGCTGCGGCTGCCCAGCAACGCGTCGAAACTGCGGGTGCGCGATGAAGTTGAGGCGCTGCGGCGGCTGCAGAGGGCTCGAGACACCGGTGCGTGGCCACGCCTGTGGTGCGCCGCTGCCAGACTCCTCGCCAACGAGTGACGGGTTGCTTCGACCCCGAAAGACGTGCGCCGCCATCGGCTCCATCACCCGCACACTCGTCGAGAGGGACAGAAGAAGCGGTGTGAAGGTGCAGCGCCGCACCAGCAGCGGCCGGCCGTCATTGCCGTCCAACAACACCGTGGTACGGTACGTACCGTAGCTACTGCTTTCGTTGCCCGCGAGGTAGACAAAGGTGATGTTCACCGGTGTCGCAGCGAAGTCGTCGCAGTCCTGGTCCGCAGCACCGCTGAGCGTCTCTGCGCCGTTGAACCACAGCAGACTAGACGGCGGCTGGGCTGGGCTGGCGGGGATGCTTGCCACGCGGATTGCGTAGTCTGACTCTCGAGTAAAGTCTGTGCTTTTGAGGAGGACGCCGTCCACGTAGAGGCCCGTCAAGCCAACGTTAAACACGCCAAACAGCAGCAGGGAGGAGAGCGTGGCGCCAAAGCCAATAGATCCGGAGGGCTCCACAAGCAAGACGATCGGGACGCTGCTGGAATCGATGTTGATGTAACCGCCGATGGCGTCCATACTCGGAGCTTGTGCTGACAAGGTGATGTCCGTCTGATTGGTCACGTACCCCGCCCGCTGCAGTCGCAGCAAGGAGGAGATGCTTGAGATGTCGCCGCCTGTTCGACCGCTTCTGCTCACAGCCGACGCCCAGGCAACAGGAGAGCTGCGATTCCCACCCACGCCCGCGGTGCGGCTCGCCCTCACCCACTTCCCCATTTCCACAAAGGCACCGGATTTGTACTCTGACAACGACGCCGGCCGCTGCAGGCTGCTGCACGACATCCGTCTGAAAACAGCGCCCGAGCTCGCCGTCACACTGTCGCCAGCAGACTTCTCGTCCTGCTCGCTCAGCTGCAGAGGCTGGCGCTGTATTCGCCGGTGGCCGTACACCTCGCTAAGAGACGGCAACACCTCCCTGGACGGCGAGGTTCCGGGCGATAAGCTGTACAACACAACGGGCTTGCAGGCAGCCCACCGAAGAGACCTTGCCCCACGAGTAGCGCTGCTTGTGTTGAAAAAGGCCGTCGCATCGTCCCACAGCATGTCCATCGCGACCGCGCCGCGTGGCAGAGGGGCAGCGATCACCCCCAGCACAAGCGGCGAGTGTACAACGCCACACGAGGAGCCGTAACGGCGCGCACCAGCATCTACTTCAACCGATGTGAAAGCAGAAAAGCGCGTTCCGTCGAGCGGGAACGGCACCAACGTCAAGGCCAGAAGTACTGCAAGTCCCCGCAGCACCCGGCGCATTACCGTACGCAAAGGGTACATGTTTGGTTCCCCTTATAGAATATTCGATTAAAGCAAAAAAGAAAAGAAAAAAATGCAGCGACTACTCTTTCTTGATGTGTATGTTTGTGGCGCCAGATTACTTCGGGTAGAGCGAAATCACAAAAAATGCTTATAAGCTCAGCAGCCTTTCAGAAAAAAAAAAGAACAGAAAATTAAAAAGAGAGAGAACCGCATCAAAAACCACGTGCACCAACCCACGTATACACACACAATTGCACACGTAGCAGGAAAGCAAAGATAAAAGCAGTTTTCTTCCCCCTCAGTTCCCGTCACCGCTTCAGCGTTGAGTAATTGTTTTTTTTTGTTGTTCTTGTTGTTGTTGTTCAACGCTTTCCACCGCACCTGATCAACGTTCTAGCACTGTCAGGTTTCTATGATACACAATGCGGCACTTCGCAAATAGAAAGAAAGGTAAAGAGAGCGTCGACAGATTAACTGAAAGCAACCAAAACAGACAAATGAAAAAGCAGAATAACGGTGGGGAGCAGTAATGAGCGAGAGAAGATGAAATTGGAGGCTGTGCGACTGGGTGAGCACCGGCTGCTACTCCGCCGGCCGTTTAACAGCAAAAGCTGTAGCACTGCGGTTTGACTAAGTACGAAGCCGTTGCTCGCAGCACGAAATGCAGATACTGTTTTTTATCGGTCGAAACGGAGAGAAGAAATGGTGAAGGAAGGCTACAGGAAGGTTGTGGGAACGCTGAGAACCATTGTGCTTTTCTGCGACGTAAGATGAACAGAAAGCACGCATCACGTACAAGAAGCGCATGAATAACAGGGATGAAGCAGGCGACAAGCCGCGGCCAAGAGCAAGGGAGAGAGAGAAGAAGAAGAGCTGTCTCGATGTTGTGACTCTCGAGGCACCGTACATCACAGTACAGAAAACAAGAGGACGAAAAAAAACAGAATTCGGAGGCTCTCCGCACCAACACAAAGGAGGAAGCTTCTGTGCTTTTGGACAGCCTCCCCGGTCGGCTTCAAGACGTCCAACAAGTTGAATATCTCTTTCTTTTCTTTTTTTCTCGTCGGTGGTTCTTAACTCGCAGCGCAACAGCAACTAATTCGTGGCAGTGACTCCCAGAGAAGATAAAAAAAGAGAGATGGAGAGAGAAAGAAGGAAGAGCAATCAGGAATGCATCTCATGCAAGACGGTACAGTGGGAAGAGAGAGAGCAACATAAATAGGCCTCATCGGCTATCACAATTGAAAAATAGAGAGAGAGAGAAAAGATAGAGGAAAAGGAAAGGGGGATCACACCAGCCACGCGTTCGAACGCCAAAGGAAAACAAACAAACAAAAAAAAAAAAGACCGGCAAAGGCAAGCACGGCCAAGTTCCCTTTATTCACCAACGCGAGCAGGTACGTCGACTCCGGAAGGCAGACAGCAACAACAACAAAAACCATTGTTTCTTTCGTTTGGAGGGAAAAAAGAAAAAATAAGGGATCCAACATGACACTGCTTTCCTGATGACTTGAAAAAGAGAATATATATGTAAAGGAGAGTTTGTGCCGGAGTGCCGTCGACACGATGCGAGGCATCCACGAGGACAAGAAGCGGTGGGGGGAAGCGGAGGCGGCCGATGGCACCTCTTCGCGCACTGAAAAGCACAAGAATGCTGACTCGCCTCTCCCCTTCCCTCGCCTCCCAGCTCGCGGCAGCGCTCTGTATGCACTTTCGCACACAGACACAAACACACGCAATAGCAGGTTTCCCCGTGCATGCGCACTCCGCGGACGAGAAGCAAGAAGATTGAAATTTAAGAAAGCGCAAGACAAAATCAAAAAGAAGAAAAAACCTCTGACGCGCGTGGACGTTTTTATCTTTTTCCTCGCTTTCTTTTTCTCATTTTCTAAACAGCGACGCGTCCAGTTCAGCGGGGAGGAAATCAGGCCACACGCTCCTGCTTACCAGTCTCAATAAAAGCTAGTGTTGAATTGCGTGCTGGCGCGAGGTGAGAAGCGAGCAAAAGGGAACGACTCAACGCAAACACCAGCCACCGTCGCGAGCGTATCCTGCCCTCCTAGGAAACTTAAAACAAGCTATCCCAGTCAGGATTCGGCGTGTCAGACGAGCTGGCGCCGTTGGGCGGTGGTGTGGGACTTCCCACCTGGCCTGCCGGTGCGCGGGTGATGCCGTTCGCCATCTTCGTCGCAGTCCCCGCCTCTTGCGCTACCACCGACGGCACCGGGAAGACTGGGGTGGGCGACGTTGCTGGGCCAGGCGCCGGTGCAGCGACGGCCTGAAACAGGTCAACTGTGTTACTGTTTGCTGGTGCGAGGGCGGCCGCGGCGTTTTGGCCTCCCTTTGCAGCAGAAAAGAGGTCAAGACCCGCACTTTCAACGACGATGCCGTCGAAAAGACTCACCATGGTGCGACCGACTCGCTCGCGCTGCTCCCCGAGCGGGGCCGCGACGCCGCTGCTGCCACTGATGCGATTGGTGGCTGCGAAGGTCGAGGGGGAGGCGATGGAGACTTCCACTGTGCGAGTCTCACCCTCGGCAGCCGCGCCGGACGGCGGAGCCTCCTCCTTAAGGACCACTTGTTGATTGTTCGCCGCTGCAGCTGTCGCCGCAGGTGCGAGGCACGCGAAGAGACCCTCCGGGTCACGCATTACCTCGGTGAGCGGGAACAAGTCAGTCTGAGCCTGGACGATGGCCGACTGCGGTGCGCCACGCAGCTCCATCTGCTGATGCAGGGCCTGGTAGTAGGATGCGAAGTCCTGCAGCATGTGCACCAGGTTCAGCGGCATCGCCTCGTCGTTGATGCACACTGCGTTTTCGCGGTAGAAGCGATCACGGGCGGTGCAGAACTGACAGAGAAAGACGACGGACTTCTGCTCAAAGAAGCAGGCTTGGCGCCGCTGGCAGGCCCCACACTTGGCCTCTTCACGGAGGAGGAGAACACACTTCTCCGGCAAGGAGCCCATCACCACTGTCTCGCCATTGATTTGGGTATTCCAGCTCGTCTGCTCTTCGCTGATTAGTGCCGCGGTTGGCGTTTGCGCCGCTGCACCGGTCGCCTCCGCACCGCGAAGCAGCAGGCGCTCTTTCTCGGACAGCCTCGCCCAACGCCGCTGTACCCTAATGATGCTATGCACGAGTGTCAGCGGCACCTGATTGCTCGAGGACAGCGCCTCGACTTCTTTGGAGGGAACGCGGCGCAGAATCGGGTTTTGTGCCTTGTACAAGATGCCGCGGATCTGCTGCGTCAGTGTATCGAGTCGGCGTCGGGCACACGTGTAACATGCGCTGCAGAGGTACCCGTGAACCGGCCGCTGGAAAAAGTGAGAGAACATGTCGATCTCCGACTCCTCGATCTTCATCAGTCCCTTGTCCTTGTGCACGGCAACGGCCTTACGGCGCGTCCGCGACTCCTTGTGCAGCACCGCGTGACGAATCTTGTACAAGGTATTGCGCACCTCGAGAGGACCTACCATGTCGGGATCCATCACAGCCAGCTCACCTGGGCGGTTCTCGCCTGGGCCCGTTTGAGGTCGCCCGTGATGTGCCGACACATTGGGGGAGACGGAGAGGCTACTGTCTGCTCCTGCACTAACGTCAGCCGTCCCGCCGTGGCGGCGAGACGGTGCCTCCCCACGCGACGACTCACGCGGGCGACGACCGGAGCGTGAGCCGTGGCGCTGCTGCACCAGACTCTCCTTCTTCTTTTTTGGGTGCCGCGGCCGCTTCTTGTTCGGTGCGGACTGTCGTGAAGTTGCAGAGGAGCCAGAGGCGAAGGACGCGTTGTCGTCATCTGTATCGCCATCGTCATCGCTGTAGCGCGTTGCGGCGGCGGCAGCGGGCATGGAAGCTTGACTGCTGCCCCGCTGACGCACCGCAAGCTCGCGCTGATGCTGCTTGATGCGTTCGTCTGACATCTCCGCATCTGCAAGCTCCTCCCTCACCGCCGCCTCAAGAGTCGTGCGCGAGGGAAGTTCCACCATGGAGTAAGTATCATACACAAACTCGTCGTCCTCTCGCGCTTCGCCGCCGCGTCCGCATACGCAGCACAGATACTTCTCCTCTAGTCCATCAAGATGCAGCTGGATGGCGCGGTCATTGGCCTCTCGCGTATGACGGTCAAACTGTGCCTTCTGCTCCTTCACCTTCTCCGTCACATCGTCCACAAACTGTTTTTGAAACGTCACGGCAGACGACAAGCGTTGCCTAAACCACTCAGCGATGTAAGTGGCAGTGGACGCCATGGTAAATCCACTAGGAAAAATAAAAAAAACACCGCCTCAACGGCTTTGAGCCAGCTTCCTGTCCTTTTTTTTTTCCTTTGCGTATGTAGGGAGTGCGAGCTCCGAATGTTTGCTGCACAAGCGCTTTTCAAGGTGCGGGGATGGCGGGAAATCCCTCTCCTCAACTTGTTCACCACAAACTCAATAGTTGAGCAAGTAGCCTGAGACGATAGACGGATAGAATACGGCGTGGTAAATGCTGACACATATATATTGCTGTTCTTATTGCTTTTTACACCGATTTGTAATGTAACGCAGACTGGAGCGGAGTCGTAATGCGCTGACACTCGCCGTTGTGGGGGAGCACACGAAAGAGGGGAGGAAATGAGGGGACAAAAGGGAGAAGATGACACCGGTTTTCCAGAGGTGAGAAGCATAGCACGATGCTCGCCAAAGCGAAGGAATAAACAGATCAATCGCTGGCATGCCAATAGGACAAAGCGTTTTATTTATTCTATTTTTCTTCGAGACGCTCCTCTCCTAAGAGCGGTGTCTACAGCCGAAAGAAAAACGAAGGCAAAGCAGAGCGTCTGCTGTACTACGCGTGAGGAACATATAAAAAGAAAGGAAACACTAAAAAAAAAATGGCATCAAATGGACAAGGGCTGCCAAGGACAGAGCTACGCGACAAGGTAAGAGAACAAATATATAGTTGTGCCAAGAGACAAGCTTGAAAAATCGTGCGAAGCAGCCTTTCGCGAAAAAAAAAAACACCTTATTTTTTCTCCCGTCAGCTGGGATCGTTTTCCGCTGTGTGAGCAGCACAATTTTCATCTTTTTCAAATCTTGTGAGAAAAATAAATAAATTAAGAAACGTAGAAGGAGGATCAAAGGGTCCAGCTGTATGCACTCACACAGTCTCATGCACGTAGAGAACCGTAACGGCGAAGCAGGGAAGAAAAAGAAAAAACTCAAAAAAAAAGAAGAAGCAGAGACGTTTTGAGAAGAGCAAGTAAGCGGCTGCTCTTTTCCCATAGCACAAGAGAGAGAGAGAGAGAGTAGGATCAGTAGTGTAATCATGTACTTTTTTTTTCTTTTGATGCGATCTGAGGCTGCTATCGTTGCGCCACAGTGGCGGTCACATAAAGCCCTTTTTTCTTCACGTAAAGCTCGCGTTTTCTGCGCACGCCATGAGTAGACAACCTGTCACCTTGTCGATGTACACCACTCCGAGCAGATACAGAAATGGAAGAAAACGAAAAGAAAGGTATAGGGTTAAAAAAGCAGAAAAGTGTTTGTGAAGCTCAAGAAAAAAAAGAGCGGTCTGAGAGGAAAGAAGGGCGGAAGAGAATAAAATGAGAGAGAAAACGGGCCTTTTAATGTGCGTATCTCCTTTTGTACGGTTGTTGATGAGGTATTTGAGCTTGACTCCACAAAAAAAAAAAAAAGCCGGCATCCACAGTAGTCAAGCACGTGCTTCGGCGCGCTCGCAATTTAAAAATAAACGTATGCAATCACAACGCCTGAGTCGAACAAAGCAGAAAACAAAGCACTAGGAGAAGCAACAGTATATATATTTTATGAAACAAAAAAAAAAAACGCCATCAAGAACACGGTGGCACCAAGCTAACAGCAGCAGACCAGAAAGACACCTGAAGACGGAAACAAAAAGCAAAAGAAAAAAACGCATATAGAAATCTAAAGCTCAAAGTACTCTTCAAAGGAAGTACTAAGGTGGGCAGGTGAAGATGTAACAGCACTTGAGGTAATTAAAGCATAAGAAAAAAAGAAGCGAATTCGAAGTGGTTGCACAAAGATGCAATTAGCGGCCGGAAGATGGTCGTGTTAAAAAAAAAAAAAAACTATTTACCGCGCAGTGAGCCAACGAACACTCTACAGGCGCGTAGTGCTTTAGTCAGACAGAAACACACAGACACACACACACACACACACACACACACACACAAAAAGACGTTCAACAAAACTACAACCCTAGTCAGTGCTCTCTTAAGTTGCCGCGATAACGAACAAAAGAGCGTTGTCCCGCCACAGCGATGTCGTCAAAGGTCTGTACAACAACTGCGAGCTTCAATACTGCGTATTAGCACAAAACAAAAAAAAAATGCGTTTTCAAATACTCAGAGAAAGGAAATTAAAAGAAGCATCAGCCGCATTTGCGCCACTTTCTATTCCCCATCTCGCAGCGCCTGCCGCCGAGCAAGTTCAGAACAATATAATCCCACTGCAAATCCCAAATAAAACACAAACAGCGCTTCACCTCTCGAACACAAACCACACCGATTTTCCTCCAATTAGATCTTCAGCCGCAACACAATCAAAGTCCAGCAAGATCCTTGCACTCTTGCAAAAACTGATCGATATCTTCCCAGTCAATTTCGCCGTGAGCAAAAGTAATTTTCGCTCGAATAGGTAAAGACAACTCCATCTGCCTGAACATTCGTACAATATTGGGGCTCATGGAGGTGTCGTCGAAATTTCTTAGCAACTTTTTCGACAGAGCGGCAGTCGGAGGATAGGCAATAATGTCACCAATTGTTGTATTCCTATCAAACCGCGGAGGCAACAGTGGTGATGTCGATGTCATCCAGAGGTGCGCCGAGCCGCGCAGGTCGCGCGACGACGACCCGAACAGCAGCTCGAAGTCGCCCTCCTCCACCACCCAGTCCTTGCGCGCCACGTCGTAGTACGCGAAGGCGCGGCGGTCCAGCGCGAAGCTCACCGTCTTCGACTCGCCAGGCGCGAGGTGCACCTTCTCGAAGCCCTTCAGCTCCTTCTCCGGGCGGTCCACGCTGCTCTTCACGTCGCGCACGTACAGCTGCACCACCTCGGCGCCGGCGAGCTTGCCGGTGTTGGTCACCGTCACCTCCGCGCGCACGTCCTCGCTGTCCACGTAGGCCGCCTTCGCCACGCGCGGCGCGCTGTACTCGAAGGTGGTGTAGCTCAGCCCGTGGCCGAAGGGGTACAGCACCGGCATCTCCACCGTGTCGTAGTAGCGGTAGCCCACGTAGATGCGCTCGCAGTACGTGACGTCGTAGGGGGCCGCGAAGTTGAGGTAGCAGGGCGTGTGCTTCGCCGACAGCGGGAAGGTCTCCGACAGCTTGCCGCTCGGGTTCACCTTGCCCAGCAGCACGTCCGCCACCGCGAGGCCGCCGGCCTGGCCGGGCAGGTACGCCTCCACGATCGCCTGCACCTTCCCCACCCACGGCATCTCCACAGCCGACGCGCCGGTCAGCACCACCACCGTGTGCTTGTTCGCCGCCGCCACCGCCTCGACCAGCGCGTTGTGGTGCTCCGGCAGCCGCATGTGCGCGCGGTCGAAGCCCTCGGACTCGTCCTCGTCGGACGGCCCGACGAACACCACCGCCACGTCGCAGCCCGCGGCAGCCGCCACCGCCTCCGCATGCAGCGCATCGTCGCCCGCCGCCGCGCCGACGCGGTAGCCGGCGGCGTACTGCAGCGCCGGCGCGTGCTTCTGCAGCTCCGCCAGCGCGCCCGATGTCTTGGTCGCGCTCACGAAGGAGCTGCCGCCGCCCTGGTAGCGCGGCTTCTCCGCGAACTCGCCAATCACCGCGATCTTCTGCGACGCCTGCAGCGGCAGCACCGCGTGCTCGTTCTTCAGCAGCACCATGCCCTCCGCCGCGGCCTCGCGCGCGATGTCGTGGTGCGCCTCGACGTCCCACTTCGGCGCGGGGTGCGCCAGCGCGGCGGTGCAGCGGTCCACGTGCTCCAGCATGCGGCGCGCGCACGCGTCGAGCGCCTTCAGGTCCAGCTTGCCCTCGCTGGCCAGCTTCTTCAGCTGCGCGTCGGTCGCGCCGTACGTGCTGGGCATCTCCAGGTCCATGCCGGCGCTGATCGCGTTCGCGCGGTCGTCCACGGCGCCCCAGTCGGACACGACGATGCCCTTGAAGCCGAACTCGCCGCGCAGCACGTCCGTCAGCAGGTGGCGGCTCGACACAACGTATTCGTTGTTGACGCGGTTGTAGCAGGCCATCACACTCCACGGCTGCGCCTCCTTCACGATGCTCTCGAAGGCGGCGAGGTAGATCTCGCGCATCGTGCGCTCGTCCACCACCGAGTTCATGCTGAAGCGGTTGGTCTCCTGGTTGTTGGCGCAGTAGTGCTTCAGCGACGTGCCCACGCCCTGGCTCTGCACGCCCTTCACGTAGGCGGCGGCAAGCTGGCCGGCCGCGTACGGGTCCTCGGAGTAGTACTCGAAGTTGCGCCCGCACAGCGGCGACCGCTTGATGTTGTTGCCCGGCGCCAGCAGCATCGACACGTTCTCCGCGCGGCACTCCTTGCCGATCGCAGCCGCCACCTTCTCCACCACCGCGCGGTTCCACGTCGACGCAAGCACCACCGCAGTGGGGAAGCACGTCGCGGGCACGCTGCCAGAGTCCACCTGGTTCACGTCCAGGCTCTTGCGCAGCCCGGTGGGGCCGTCGCACATCATCGTCGACGGCACGCCCAGGCGCGGGATGTCGCGCGTGCACCAGTAGTCCTTGCCGCCCACGAGGCTGATCTTCTCCTCCAGGGTCAGCTCCGACATGACCCTGTCGATGTCGATGTGTGTGTGCGACATGGCTGCGACGCGCGGGGTCTCTTTTGCTGTATGCGTTTTGTGGGGTTGCGCCGGGGGAAGGGGAGGCGAGGGGTGTGTGGGGGCACGGAGTGAGATAGTTAAGGCGTTAGTGATGACTTGCAGCGTGCGTGAGAGCGAGAGCGAGAGAGCAGGGAAGGATGGTGCAGGGTGGTGCAGGGAGGTGCAGGGAGGTGCGAGGGGGTGGGTGGCAGCCGGGGCGGGAGGGCACAACGGCGGTGCTGGTGGCCGGCGCCGGCCCCGTGCGCCGCGTCATCGCAGCAGCACCACCCACAAGGGGTGGGGAGGGGCTCAGCAACACACAGACACGCCAACTAGCGCTGACGTCTGCGGCGGTGTTCTCTCGACTTACATATAAAGAGGGTGGATATGCCTGGTCAACACGGAAAGAGAGAGAGAAGCTGCGAACGGGCAACTTGGTCAGAGCTACAACCAACGGGCAAGAAAAAAAAAAGGCGAAGCGACGAAAAAGAAGAAAAAAAAAGAAAAGAAGAAAAAAGGAAGAGTAATGGAAAGAAGCACCCTGACTACGGGCAGTACTAGGGTGGCGGCGGTCGAAACTAGGGCGGCCAGCGAAGTGGGGAGCAGGCGTGCACTCGCCACACCAGCTGCCCCAGCTCAGCCCAGCAAGGTCTCCCGCGACCCTGGAGGTGCCGCTGCTCGCCACCGGCAGCCGTCGCACTCGGAGGTGAGGAAGGGAGACGCGGGCAGTTCGCTAGGCGTGCGCGAGAAGGCAAATGAGAGAAAAGAAGAGAAAAAAAAACACGTACACACATTAGTGTGCGGGAAAAGAGAGAGAGAGGGCACCGCCGCCGGCAAGGTGACACGAACGGCCTCACAGAGAGCCGCAAATCCGTTGCAGGCGGTGGGCCTATCAGTTACGAGAGAAGAATAAAGCAAACAGCAATTAAGGGCATGAGCGCGCGCGTGGAAGCGAGGATCAAGAGGCGGCAAGAGCGGCAACGCATAGTAAAGTCTCCGGCAGCTCTCGGTCCTGCTTGCTTCGCGACACGCCCAGGTTTGGTGTCCACTTGCATCTCTTTTGCGAGAAAATACGGATCATTCGTTTTCGTTTTCTTAAGTGTTGGAAAAAAAAAAAGCGTTTTCGTTTTTTGTTGTTGTCGTTACGATGGTGGTGGCGGTGGTGGCTGTTTTTTATGGTGCTCGCGGTGGCAGCGTCCGGGGGGTGCCGCGAGGCCGCACGACGGTGTTGACGAGGAGCAGCACATATACACAGCAACCACTGCCCGAGCAGTGCAGGGCGGCACTACTGGGCGGCCGACAGCCTGTTGGCCTCGTCAATGAGGGCGTTCATCTGCTCCAAGGTGAAGCCTCCCGGCGCATTAGTCACCCTGCAGCGGATGGGCAGCATGAGCTCCATTGCCTGGAACATGGCAATGAAGCTCGGGTGCATTCCGGACCCGGAGAAGTCGCGGCACAGCTGCTTCGACAGCGATGCGGTGGGAGGGTAGAGGCACACATCGCCAACCATAGTGTTCTTGTTGAAGTGGCGCGGCGGCGGGGGTACAGCCGGCGACACCTTGACGTGCGCCGAGCCGCGCAGGTCGCGCGACGACGACCCGAACAGCAGCTCGAAGTCGCCCTCCTCCACCACCCAGTCCTTGCGCGCCACGTCGTAGTACGCGAAGGCGCGGCGGTCCAGCGCGAAGCTCACCGTCTTCGACTCGCCAGGCGCGAGGTGCACCTTCTCGAAGCCCTTCAGCTCCTTCTCCGGGCGGTCCACGCTGCTCTTCACGTCGCGCACGTACAGCTGCACCACCTCGGCGCCGGCAAGCTTGCCGGTGTTGGTCACCGTCACCTCCGCGCGCACGTCCTCGCTGTCCACGTAGGCCGCCTTCGCCACGCGCGGCGCGCTGTACTCGAAGGTGGTGTAGCTCAGCCCGTGGCCGAAGGGGTACAGCACCGGCATCTCCACCGTGTCGTAGTAGCGGTAGCCCACGTAGATGCGCTCGCAGTACGTGACGTCGTAGGGGGCCGCGAAGTTGAGGTAGCAGGGCGTGTGCTTCGCCGACAGCGGGAAGGTCTCCGACAGCTTGCCGCTCGGGTTCACCTTGCCCAGCAGCACGTCCGCCACCGCGAGGCCGCCGGCCTGGCCGGGCAGGTACGCCTCCACGATCGCCTGCACCTTCCCCACCCACGGCATCTCCACAGCCGACGCGCCGGTCAGCACCACCACCGTGTGCTTGTTCGCCGCCGCCACCGCCTCGACCAGCGCGTTGTGGTGCTCCGGCAGCCGCATGTGCGCGCGGTCGAAGCCCTCGGACTCGTCCTCGTCGGACGGCCCGACGAACACCACCGCCACGTCGCAGCCCGCGGCAGCCGCCACCGCCTCCGCATGCAGCGCATCGTCGCCCGCCGCCGCGCCGACGCGGTAGCCGGCGGCGTACTGCAGCGCCGGCGCGTGCTTCTGCAGCTCCGCCAGCGCGCCCGATGTCTTGGTCGCGCTCACGAAGGAGCTGCCGCCGCCCTGGTAGCGCGGCTTCTCCGCGAACTCGCCAATCACCGCGATCTTCTGCGACGCCTGCAGCGGCAGCACCGCGTGCTCGTTCTTCAGCAGCACCATGCCCTCCGCCGCGGCCTCGCGCGCGATGTCGTGGTGCACCTCGACGTCCCACTTCGGCGCGGGGTGCGCCAGCGCGGCGGTGCAGCGGTCCACGTGCTCCAGCATGCGGCGCGCGCACGCGTCGAGCGCCTTCAGGTCCAGCTTGCCCTCGCTGGCCAGCTTCTTCAGCTGCGCGTCGGTCGCGCCGTACGTGCTGGGCATCTCCAGGTCCATGCCGGCGCTGATCGCGTTCGCGCGGTCGTCCACGGCGCCCCAGTCGGACACGACGATGCCCTTGAAGCCGAACTCGCCGCGCAGCACGTCCGTCAGCAGGTGGCGGCTCGACACAACGTATTCGTTGTTGACGCGGTTGTAGCAGGCCATCACACTCCACGGCTGCGCCTCCTTCACGATGCTCTCGAAGGCGGCGAGGTAGATCTCGCGCATCGTGCGCTCGTCCACCACCGAGTTCATGCTGAAGCGGTTGGTCTCCTGGTTGTTGGCGCAGTAGTGCTTCAGCGACGTGCCCACGCCCTGGCTCTGCACGCCCTTCACGTAGGCGGCGGCAAGCTGGCCGGCCGCGTACGGGTCCTCGGAGTAGTACTCGAAGTTGCGCCCGCACAGCGGCGACCGCTTGATGTTGTTGCCCGGCGCCAGCAGCATCGACACGTTCTCCGCGCGGCACTCCTTGCCGATCGCAGCCGCCACCTTCTCCACCACCGCGCGGTTCCACGTCGACGCAAGCACCACCGCAGTGGGGAAGCACGTCGCGGGCACGCTGCCAGAGTCCACCTGGTTCACGTCCAGGCTCTTGCGCAGCCCGGTGGGGCCGTCGCACATCATCGTCGACGGCACGCCCAGGCGCGGGATGTCGCGCGTGCACCAGTAGTCCTTGCCGCCCACGAGGCTGATCTTCTCCTCCAGGGTCAGCTCCGACATGACCCTGTCGATGTCGATGTGTGTGTGCGACATGGCTGCGACGCGCGGGGTCTCTTTTGCTGTATGCGTTTTGTGGGGTTGCGCCGGGGGAAGGGGAGGCGAGGGGTGTGTGGGGGCACGGAGTGAGATAGTTAAGGCGTTAGTGATGACTTGCAGCGTGCGTGAGAGCGAGAGCGAGAGAGCAGGGAAGGATGGTGCAGGGTGGTGCAGGGAGGTGCAGGGAGGTGCGAGGGGGTGGGTGGCAGCCGGGGCGGGAGGGCACAACGGCGGTGCTGGTGGCCGGCGCCGGCCCCGTGCGCCGCGTCATCGCAGCAGCACCACCCACAAGGGGTGGGGAGGGGCTCAGCAACACACAGACACGCCAACTAGCGCTGACGTCTGCGGCGGTGTTCTCTCGACTTACATATAAAGAGGGTGGATATGCCTGGTCAACACGGAAAGAGAGAGAGAAGCTGCGAACGGGCAACTTGGTCGGAGCTACAACCAACGGGCAAGAAAAAAAAAAGGCGAAGCGACGAAAAAGAAGAAAAAAAAAAAAGAAGAAAAAAAGAAGAGTAATGAAAAGAAGCACCCTGACTACGGGCAGTACTAGGGTGGCGGCGGTCGAAACTAGGGCGGCCAGCGAAGTGGGGAGCAGGCGTGCACTCGCCACACCAGCTGCCCCAGCTCAGCCCAGCAAGGTCTCCCGCGACCCTGGAGGTGCCGCTGCTCGCCACCGGCAGCCGTCGCACTTGGAGGTGAGGAAGGGAGACGCGGGCAGTTCGCTAGGCGTGCGCGAGAAGGCAAATGAGAGAAAAGAAGAGAAAAAAAAACACGTACACACATTAGTGTGCGGGAAAAGAGAGAGAGAGGGCACCGCCGCCGGCAAGGTGACACGAACGGCCTCACAGAGAGCCGCAAATCCGTTGCAGGCGGTGGGCCTATCAGTTACGAGAGAAGAATAAAGCAAACAGCAATTAAGGGCATGAGCGCGCGCGTGGAAGCGAGGATCAAGAGGCGGCAAGAGCGGCAACGCATAGTAAAGTCTCCGGCAGCTCTCGGTCCTGCTTGCTTCGCGACACGCCCAGGTTTGGTGTCCACTTGCATCTCTTTTGTGAGAAAATACGGATCATTCGTTTTCGTTTTCTTAAGTGTTGGAGAAAAAAAAAAAGCGTTTTCGTTTTTTGTTGTTGTCGTTACGATGGTGGTGGCGGTGGTGGCTGTTTTTTATGGTGCTCGCGGTGGCAGCGTCCGGGGGGTGCCGCGAGGCCGCACGACGGTGTTGACGAGGAGCAGCACACATACACAGCAACCACTGCCCGAGCAGTGCAGGGCGGCACTACTGGGCGGCCGACAGCCTGTTGGCCTCGTCAACGATGGCATCTACATCGTCAAAATTGCTTGTACCGTTACCTAGTGTAACTTTGGAGCGGATAGGTAGCATCACCTCCATTGCCTGGAACATAGCAATGAAGCTCGGCTGCATTCCGGACCCGGAGAAGTCGCGGCGCAGCTTCTTGGACAAGCATGCTGTGGGAGGGTAGAGGCACACATCGCCGATCATGGAGTTCTTGTCGAAGTGGCGCGGCGGCGGGGGTACAGCCGGCGACACCTTGACGTGCGCCGAGCCGCGCAGGTCGCGCGACGACGACCCGAACAGCAGCTCGAAGTCGCCCTCCTCCACCACCCAGTCCTTGCGCGCCACGTCGTAGTACGCGAAGGCGCGGCGGTCCAGCGCGAAGCTCACCGTCTTCGACTCGCCAGGCGCGAGGTGCACCTTCTCGAAGCCCTTCAGCTCCTTCTCCGGGCGGTCCACGCTGCTCTTCACGTCGCGCACGTACAGCTGCACCACCTCGGCGCCGGCAAGCTTGCCGGTGTTGGTCACCGTCACCTCCGCGCGCACGTCCTCGCTGTCCACGTAGGCCGCCTTCGCCACGCGCGGCGCGCTGTACTCGAAGGTGGTGTAGCTCAGCCCGTGGCCGAAGGGGTACAGCACCGGCATCTCCACCGTGTCGTAGTAGCGGTAGCCCACGTAGATGCGCTCGCAGTACGTGACGTCGTAGGGGGCCGCGAAGTTGAGGTAGCAGGGCGTGTGCTTCGCCGACAGCGGGAAGGTCTCCGACAGCTTGCCGCTCGGGTTCACCTTGCCCAGCAGCACGTCCGCCACCGCGAGGCCGCCGGCCTGGCCGGGCAGGTACGCCTCCACGATCGCCTGCACCTTCCCCACCCACGGCATCTCCACAGCCGACGCGCCGGTCAGCACCACCACCGTGTGCTTGTTCGCCGCCGCCACCGCCTCGACCAGCGCGTTGTGGTGCTCCGGCAGCCGCATGTGCGCGCGGTCGAAGCCCTCGGACTCGTCCTCGTCGGACGGCCCGACGAACACCACCGCCACGTCGCAGCCCGCGGCAGCCGCCACCGCCTCCGCATGCAGCGCATCGTCGCCCGCCGCCGCGCCGACGCGGTAGCCGGCGGCGTACTGCAGCGCCGGCGCGTGCTTCTGCAGCTCCGCCAGCGCGCCCGATGTCTTGGTCGCGCTCACGAAGGAGCTGCCGCCGCCCTGGTAGCGCGGCTTCTCCGCGAACTCGCCAATCACCGCGATCTTCTGCGACGCCTGCAGCGGCAGCACCGCGTGCTCGT
Source organism: Crithidia sp. LVH-60A (assembly GCA_030078075.1). Classification (NCBI taxonomy): domain Eukaryota; phylum Euglenozoa; class Kinetoplastea; order Trypanosomatida; family Trypanosomatidae; genus Crithidia; species Crithidia sp. LVH-60A. Next base: position 1,841,717 of record CP119637.1, on the reverse strand, counting down.
TCTTCAGCAGCACCATGCCCTCCGCCGCGGCCTCGCGCGCGATGTCGTGGTGCACCTCGACGTCCCACTTCGGCGCGGGGTGCGCCAGCGCGGCGGTGCAGCGGTCCACGTGCTCCAGCATGCGGCGCGCGCACGCGTCGAGCGCCTTCAGGTCCAGCTTGCCCTCGCTGGCCAGCTTCTTCAGCTGCGCGTCGGTCGCGCCGTACGTGCTGGGCATCTCCAGGTCCATGCCGGCGCTGATCGCGTTCGCGCGGTCGTCCACGGCGCCCCAGTCGGACACGACGATGCCCTTGAAGCCGAACTCGCCGCGCAGCACGTCCGTCAGCAGGTGGCGGCTCGACACAACGTATTCGTTGTTGACGCGGTTGTAGCAGGCCATCACACTCCACGGCTGCGCCTCCTTCACGATGCTCTCGAAGGCGGCGAGGTAGATCTCGCGCATCGTGCGCTCGTCCACCACCGAGTTCATGCTGAAGCGGTTGGTCTCCTGGTTGTTGGCGCAGTAGTGCTTCAGCGACGTGCCCACGCCCTGGCTCTGCACGCCCTTCACGTAGGCGGCGGCAAGCTGGCCGGCCGCGTACGGGTCCTCGGAGTAGTACTCGAAGTTGCGCCCGCACAGCGGCGACCGCTTGATGTTGTTGCCCGGCGCCAGCAGCATCGACACGTTCTCCGCGCGGCACTCCTTGCCGATCGCAGCCGCCACCTTCTCCACCACCGCGCGGTTCCACGTCGACGCAAGCACCACCGCAGTGGGGAAGCACGTCGCGGGCACGCTGCCAGAGTCCACCTGGTTCACGTCCAGGCTCTTGCGCAGCCCGGTGGGGCCGTCGCACATCATCGTCGACGGCACGCCCAGGCGCGGGATGTCGCGCGTGCACCAGTAGTCCTTGCCGCCCACGAGGCTGATCTTCTCCTCCAGGGTCAGCTCCGACATGACCCTGTCGATGTCGATGTGTGTGTGCGACATGGCTGCGACGCGCGGGGTCTCTTTTGCTGTATGCGTTTTGTGGGGTTGCGCCGGGGGAAGGGGAGGCGAGGGGTGTGTGGGGGCACGGAGTGAGATAGTTAAGGCGTTAGTGATGACTTGCAGCGTGCGTGAGAGCGAGAGCGAGAGAGCAGGGAAGGATGGTGCAGGGTGGTGCAGGGAGGTGCAGGGAGGTGCGAGGGGGTGGGTGGCAGCCGGGGCGGGAGGGCACAACGGCGGTGCTGGTGGCCGGCGCCGGCCCCGTGCGCCGCGTCATCGCAGCAGCACCACCCACAAGGGGTGGGGAGGGGCTCAGCAACACACAGACACGCCAACTAGCGCTGACGTCTGCGGCGGTGTTCTCTCGACTTACATATAAAGAGGGTGGATATGCCTGGTCAACACGGAAAGAGAGAGAGAAGCTGCGAACGGGCAACTTGGTCGGAGCTACAACCAACGGGCAAGAAAAAAAAAAGGCGAAGCGACGAAAAAGAAGAAAAAAAAAGAAAAGAAGAAAAAAAGAAGAGTAATGAAAAGAAGCACCCTGACTACGGGCAGTACTAGGGTGGCGGCGGTCGAAACTAGGGCGGCCAGCGAAGTGGGGAGCAGGCGTGCACTCGCCACACCAGCTGCCCCAGCTCAGCCCAGCAAGGTCTCCCGCGACCCTGGAGGTGCCGCTGCTCGCCACCGGCAGCCGTCGCACTCGGAGGTGAGGAAGGGAGACGCGGGCAGTTCGCTAGGCGTGCGCGAGAAGGCAAATGAGAGAAAAGAAGAGAAAAAAAAACACGTACACACATTAGTGTGCGGGAAAAGAGAGAGAGGGCACCGCCGCCGGCAAGGTGACACGAACGGCCTCACAGAGAGCCGCAAATCCGTTGCAGGCGGTGGGCCTATCAGTTACGAGAGAAGAATAAAGCAAACAGCAATTAAGGGCATGAGCGCGCGCGTGGAAGCGAGGATCAAGAGGCGGCAAGAGCGGCAACGCATAGTAAAGTCTCCGGCAGCTCTCGGTCCTGCTTGCTTCGCGACACGCCCAGGTTTGGTGTCCACTTGCATCTCTTTTGTGAGAAAATACGGATCATTCGTTTTCGTTTTCTTAAGTGTTGGAGAAAAAAAAAAGCGTTTTCGTTTTTTGTTGTTGTCGTTACGATGGTGGTGGCGGTGGTGGCTGTTTTTTATGGTGCTCGCGGTGGCAGCGTCCGGGGGTGCCGCGAGGCCGCACGACGGTGTTGACGAGGAGCAGCACACATACACAGCAACCACTGCCCGAGCAGTGCAGGGCGGCACTACTGGGCGGCCGACAGCCTGTTGGCCTCGTCAACGATGGCATCTACATCGTCAAAATTGCTTGTACCGTTACCTAGTGTAACTTTGGAGCGGATAGGTAGCATCACCTCCATTGCCTGGAACATAGCAATGAAGCTCGGCTGCATTCCGGACCCGGAGAAGTCGCGGCGCAGCTTCTTGGACAAGCATGCTGTGGGAGGGTAGAGGCACACATCGCCGATCATGGAGTTCTTGTCGAAGTGGCGCGGCGGCGGGGGTACAGCCGGCGACACCTTGACGTGCGCCGAGCCGCGCAGGTCGCGCGACGACGACCCGAACAGCAGCTCGAAGTCGCCCTCCTCCACCACCCAGTCCTTGCGCGCCACGTCGTAGTACGCGAAGGCGCGGCGGTCCAGCGCGAAGCTCACCGTCTTCGACTCGCCAGGCGCGAGGTGCACCTTCTCGAAGCCCTTCAGCTCCTTCTCCGGGCGGTCCACGCTGCTCTTCACGTCGCGCACGTACAGCTGCACCACCTCGGCGCCGGCGAGCTTGCCGGTGTTGGTCACCGTCACCTCCGCGCGCACGTCCTCGCTGTCCACGTAGGCCGCCTTCGCCACGCGCGGCGCGCTGTACTCGAAGGTGGTGTAGCTCAGCCCGTGGCCGAAGGGGTACAGCACCGGCATCTCCACCGTGTCGTAGTAGCGGTAGCCCACGTAGATGCGCTCACAGTACGTGACGTCGTAGGGGGCCGCGAAGTTGAGGTAGCAGGGCGTGTGCTTCGCCGACAGCGGGAAGGTCTCCGACAGCTTGCCGCTCGGGTTCACCTTGCCCAGCAGCACGTCCGCCACCGCGAGGCCGCCGGCCTGGCCGGGCAGGTACGCCTCCACGATCGCCTGCACCTTCCCCACCCACGGCATCTCCACAGCCGACGCGCCGGTCAGCACCACCACCGTGTGCTTGTTCGCCGCCGCCACCGCCTCGACCAGCGCGTTGTGGTGCTCCGGCAGCCGCATGTGCGCGCGGTCGAAGCCCTCGGACTCGTCCTCGTCGGACGGCCCGACGAACACCACCGCCACGTCGCAGCCCGCGGCAGCCGCCACCGCCTCCGCATGCAGCGCATCGTCGCCCGCCGCCGCGCCGACGCGGTAGCCGGCGGCGTACTGCAGCGCCGGCGCGTGCTTCTGCAGCTCCGCCAGCGCGCCCGATGTCTTGGTCGCGCTCACGAAGGAGCTGCCGCCGCCCTGGTAGCGCGGCTTCTCCGCGAACTCGCCAATCACCGCGATCTTCTGCGACGCCTGCAGCGGCAGCACCGCGTGCTCGTTCTTCAGCAGCACCATGCCCTCCGCCGCGGCCTCGCGCGCGATGTCGTGGTGCGCCTCGACGTCCCACTTCGGCGCGGGGTGCGCCAGCGCGGCGGTGCAGCGGTCCACGTGCTCCAGCATGCGGCGCGCGCACGCGTCGAGCGCCTTCAGGTCCAGCTTGCCCTCGCTGGCCAGCTTCTTCAGCTGCGCGTCGGTCGCGCCGTACGTGCTGGGCATCTCCAGGTCCATGCCGGCGCTGATCGCGTTCGCGCGGTCGTCCACGGCGCCCCAGTCGGACACGACGATGCCCTTGAAGCCGAACTCGCCGCGCAGCACGTCCGTCAGCAGGTGGCGGCTCGACACAACGTATTCGTTGTTGACGCGGTTGTAGCAGGCCATCACACTCCACGGCTGCGCCTCCTTCACGATGCTCTCGAAGGCGGCGAGGTAGATCTCGCGCATCGTGCGCTCGTCCACCACCGAGTTCATGCTGAAGCGGTTGGTCTCCTGGTTGTTGGCGCAGTAGTGCTTCAGCGACGTGCCCACGCCCTGGCTCTGCACGCCCTTCACGTAGGCGGCGGCAAGCTGGCCGGCCGCGTACGGGTCCTCGGAGTAGTACTCGAAGTTGCGCCCGCACAGCGGCGACCGCTTGATGTTGTTGCCCGGCGCCAGCAGCATCGACACGTTCTCCGCGCGGCACTCCTTGCCGATCGCAGCCGCCACCTTCTCCACCACCGCGCGGTTCCACGTCGACGCAAGCACCACCGCAGTGGGGAAGCACGTCGCGGGCACGCTGCCAGAGTCCACCTGGTTCACGTCCAGGCTCTTGCGCAGCCCGGTGGGGCCGTCGCACATCATCGTCGACGGCACGCCCAGGCGCGGGATGTCGCGCGTGCACCAGTAGTCCTTGCCGCCCACGAGGCTGATCTTCTCCTCCAGGGTCAGCTCCGACATGACCCTGTCGATGTCGATGTGTGTGTGCGACATGGCTGCGACGCGCGGGGTCTCTTTTGCTGTATGCGTTTTGTGGGGTTGCGCCGGGGGAAGGGGAGGCGAGGGGTGTGTGGGGGCACGGAGTGAGATAGTTAAGGCGTTAGTGATGACTTGCAGCGTGCGTGAGAGCGAGAGCGAGAGAGCAGGGAAGGATGGTGCAGGGAGGTGCGAGGGGGTGGGTGGCAGCCGGGGCGGGAGGGCACAACGGCGGTGCTGGTGGCCGGCGCCGGCCCCGTGCGCCGCGTCATCGCAGCAGCACCACCCACAAGGGGTGGGGAGGGGCTCAGCAACACACAGACACGCCAACTAGCGCTGACGTCTGCGGCGGTGTTCTCTCGACTTACATATAAAGAGGGTGGATATGCCTGGTCAACACGGAAAGAGAGAGAGAAGCTACGAGCGGGCAACCTGGTCGGAGCTACAACCAACGGGCAAGAAAAAAAAAAGGCGAAGCGACGAAAAAGAAGAAAAAAAAGAAAAGAAGAAAAAAAGAAAAGAAGAAAAAAAGAAGAGTAATGAAAGAAGCACCCTGACTACGGGCAGTACTAGGGTGGCGGCGGTCGAAACTAGGGCGGCCAGCGAAGTGGGGAGCAGGCGTGCACTCGCCACACCAGCTGCCCCAGCTCAGCCCAGCAAGGTCTCCCGCGACCCTGGAGGTGCCGCTGCTCGCCACCGGCAGCCGTCGCACTCGGAGGTGAGGAAGGGAGACGCGGGCAGTTCGCTAGGCGTGCGCGAGAAGGCAAATGAGAGAAAAGAAGAGAAAAAAAAACACGTACACACATTAGTGTGCGGGAAAAGAGAGAGAGGGCACCGCCGCCGGCAAGGTGACACGAACGGCCTCACAGAGAGCCGCAAATCCGTTGCAGGCGGTGGGCCTATCAGTTACGAGAGAAGAAGAGAGAAAGCACACAAAACGTTAAATATATATTATTATGAGCGCGCGCGTGGAAGCGAGGATCAAGAGGCGGCAAGAGCGGCAACGCATAGTAAAGTCTCCGGCAGCTCTCGGTCCTGCTTGCTTCGCGACACGCCCAGGTTTGGTGTCCACTTGCATCTCTTTTGTGAGAAAATACGGATCATTCGTTTTCGTTTTCTTAAGTGTTGGAAAAAAAAAAAGCGTTTTCGTTTTTTGTCGTTGTCGTTACGATGGTGGTGGCGGTGGTGGCTGTTTTTTATGGTGCTCGCGGTGGCAGCGTCCGGGGGGTGCCGCGAGGCCGCACGACGGTGTTGACGAGGAGCAGCACACATACACAGCAACCACTGCCCGAGCAGTGCAGGGCGGCACTACTGGGCGGCCGACAGCCTGTTGGCCTCGTCAATGAGAGCGTCCAAATCGTCATAGGTGAAGACACCATTGCCAACTTGGACTTTAGAGCGCAAAACCATGGTGCACTCCACTTTCTTGAACAACTCCACTAAATGGGAGTTTGTTTGCGATCCCGAAAAGTCGCGGCGCAGCTTCTTGGACAAGCATGCGGTGGGAGGGTAGAGGCACACATCGCCGATCATGGAGTTCTTGTCGAAGTGGCGCGGCGGCGGGGGTACAGCCGGCGACACCTTGACGTGCGCCGAGCCGCGCAGGTCGCGCGACGACGACCCGAACAGCAGCTCGAAGTCGCCCTCCTCCACCACCCAGTCCTTGCGCGCCACGTCGTAGTACGCGAAGGCGCGGCGGTCCAGCGCGAAGCTCACCGTCTTCGACTCGCCAGGCGCGAGGTGCACCTTCTCGAAGCCCTTCAGCTCCTTCTCCGGGCGGTCCACGCTGCTCTTCACGTCGCGCACGTACAGCTGCACCACCTCGGCGCCGGCAAGCTTGCCGGTGTTGGTCACCGTCACCTCCGCGCGCACGTCCTCGCTGTCCACGTAGGCCGCCTTCGCCACGCGCGGCGCGCTGTACTCGAAGGTGGTGTAGCTCAGCCCGTGGCCGAAGGGGTACAGCACCGGCATCTCCACCGTGTCGTAGTAGCGGTAGCCCACGTAGATGCGCTCACAGTACGTGACGTCGTAGGGGGCCGCGAAGTTGAGGTAGCAGGGCGTGTGCTTCGCCGACAGCGGGAAGGTCTCCGACAGCTTGCCGCTCGGGTTCACCTTGCCCAGCAGCACGTCCGCCACCGCGAGGCCGCCGGCCTGGCCGGGCAGGTACGCCTCCACGATCGCCTGCACCTTCCCCACCCACGGCATCTCCACAGCCGACGCGCCGGTCAGCACCACCACCGTGTGCTTGTTCGCCGCCGCCACCGCCTCGACCAGCGCGTTGTGGTGCTCCGGCAGCCGCATGTGCGCGCGGTCGAAGCCCTCGGACTCGTCCTCGTCGGACGGCCCGACGAACACCACCGCCACGTCGCAGCCCGCGGCAGCCGCCACCGCCTCCGCATGCAGCGCATCGTCGCCCGCCGCCGCGCCGACGCGGTAGCCGGCGGCGTACTGCAGCGCCGGCGCGTGCTTCTGCAGCTCCGCCAGCGCGCCCGATGTCTTGGTCGCGCTCACGAAGGAGCTGCCGCCGCCCTGGTAGCGCGGCTTCTCCGCGAACTCGCCAATCACCGCGATCTTCTGCGACGCCTGCAGCGGCAGCACCGCGTGCTCGTTCTTCAGCAGCACCATGCCCTCCGCCGCGGCCTCGCGCGCGATGTCGTGGTGCGCCTCGACGTCCCACTTCGGCGCGGGGTGCGCCAGCGCGGCGGTGCAGCGGTCCACGTGCTCCAGCATGCGGCGCGCGCACGCGTCGAGCGCCTTCAGGTCCAGCTTGCCCTCGCTGGCCAGCTTCTTCAGCTGCGCGTCGGTCGCGCCGTACGTGCTGGGCATCTCCAGGTCCATGCCGGCGCTGATCGCGTTCGCGCGGTCGTCCACGGCGCCCCAGTCGGACACGACGATGCCCTTGAAGCCGAACTCGCCGCGCAGCACGTCCGTCAGCAGGTGGCGGCTCGACACAACGTATTCGTTGTTGACGCGGTTGTAGCAGGCCATCACACTCCACGGCTGCGCCTCCTTCACGATGCTCTCGAAGGCGGCGAGGTAGATCTCGCGCATCGTGCGCTCGTCCACCACCGAGTTCATGCTGAAGCGGTTGGTCTCCTGGTTGTTGGCGCAGTAGTGCTTCAGCGACGTGCCCACGCCCTGGCTCTGCACGCCCTTCACGTAGGCGGCGGCAAGCTGGCCGGCCGCGTACGGGTCCTCGGAGTAGTACTCGAAGTTGCGCCCGCACAGCGGCGACCGCTTGATGTTGTTGCCCGGCGCCAGCAGCATCGACACGTTCTCCGCGCGGCACTCCTTGCCGATCGCAGCCGCCACCTTCTCCACCACCGCGCGGTTCCACGTCGACGCAAGCACCACCGCAGTGGGGAAGCACGTCGCGGGCACGCTGCCAGAGTCCACCTGGTTCACGTCCAGGCTCTTGCGCAGCCCGGTGGGGCCGTCGCACATCATCGTCGACGGCACGCCCAGGCGCGGGATGTCGCGCGTGCACCAGTAGTCCTTGCCGCCCACGAGGCTGATCTTCTCCTCCAGGGTCAGCTCCGACATGACCCTGTCGATGTCGATGTGTGTGTGCGACATGGCTGCGACGCGCGGGGTCTCTTTTGCTGTATGCGTTTTGTGGGGTTGCGCCGGGGGAAGGGGAGGCGAGGGGTGTGTGGGGGCACGGAGTGAGATAGTTAAGGCGTTAGTGATGACTTGCAGCGTGCGTGAGTGCGAGAGCGAGAGCGAGAGCGAGAGGGCAGGGAAGGGTGGTGCAGGGTGGTGCAGGGAGGTGCGAGGGGGTGGGTGGCAGCCGGGGCGGGAGGGCACAACGGCGGTGCTGGTGGCCGGCGCCGGCCCCGTGCGCCGCGTCATCGCAGCAGCACCACCCACAAGGGGTGGGGAGGGGCTCAGCAACACACAGACACGCCAACTAGCGCTGACGTCTGCGGCGGTGTTCTCTCGACTTACATATAAAGAGGGTGGATATGCCTGGTCAACACGGAAAGAGAGAGAGAAGCTACGAGCGGGCAACCTGGTCGGAGCTACAACCAACGGGCAAGAAAAAAAAAGGCGAAGCGACGAAAAAGAAGAAAAAAAGAAGAGTAATGAAAAGAAGCACCCTGACTACGGGCAGTACTAGGGTGGCGGCGGTCGAAACTAGGGCGGCCAGCGAAGTGGGGAGCAGGCGTGCACTCGCCACACCAGCTGCCCCAGCTCAGCCCAGCAAGGTCTCCCGCGACCCTGGAGGTGCCGCTGCTCGCCACCGGCAGCCGTCGCACTCGGAGGTGAGGAAGGGAGACGCGGGCAGTTCGCTAGGCGTGCGCGAGAAGGCAAATGAGAGAAAAGAAGAGAAAAAAAAACACGTACACACATTAGTGTGCGGGAAAAGAGAGAGAGGGCACCGCCGCCGGCAAGGTGACACGAACGGCCTCACAGAGAGCCGCAAATCCGTTGCAGGCGGTGGGCCTATCAGTTACGAGAGAAGAAGAGAGAAAGCACACAAAACGTCAAATGTATATATAATACCTGCGCAAGACACCACAGCCGGATATTCTGCTTTTCAATGAAATGTGGGAGCTAGACAAAAGTACGATTGTTTTCTTCTTCCGTAAGGGCTACTCGCTCGCTGCATCCTGGCTCAGGGGCCCCACAAAGACAGGCGGGGGTGTGTGCATATTTGTGAAACGCCACACCCTACAGTTTGCTCCCATCCCGGTGACACTTCCTACCAATTCCCTTATGGAGGCATGTGCCTGCTGGGTGGGTCCGCGGGATGCGCCCCCCACAGAGTTCGTTTCGGTAGCGAGTGTGTACGTTCCTCCGCCGGTCGAGCATGTTGACGAACCGGACTCGTGGCTCGAAGAAACCTTAGTGTACTTGGAGTCACGGGGCATAGAGGTCATTGCTGGGGACTTCAATGCCCGCCATCCAACATGGTGCCCCACGCTCGTTAGGGGCATGGATAATTTTCGTTCGGCAGATGCAACTCGCAACCGCGGGGCACGTCTGCAGTCTTTCACCCTCACATCGTCGTGGGCCATAGCTAACACAGGCGAAATCACACGCCGCCCGACCCACAACAATGGTAGAGGCACTGCACCGGACGTGGTTCTGTACCAGAGTCGGTTGTCCTGCCGTTTTTCTGTTTTTTGTCCCCCCGAGTCACATCCACTAAGACTCGATCTCTTCGCCTGTATCGATCACCTGCCCATTCGACTGACGATCGAAGACCGCTTCTACCAGACGTACAAGCTCCGCGCGCGCTGTCCCCAGATCGCCTGGCGCGCTCTCCCACCCTGGAGTGAGATACAGCGCAGGGAGGACGAGTTTCTTCGCGGCCTTCGAAGAGTCGAGTGGCGGGAGTCCGGGTTCCGGCACCACCAGCAACTGGCGAGCATGGCGTCTCACGTGTTGCGCGCCTTGCCCCGTGCCAGTCGTCAGGCGCGCAGCACCCCAGCCCGATTGCCAGCGGAGCTGATGCAGCTGCGGGCGCAAACCAACGCCGAGTATCGGGTAGCAACCCACGAAGACCAGGTGGAGATCCTTCTGCACTATCGCCAGATGATCACGAAGTGCTGGGAGGAAAAGGAGCTGAAGGAGTGGAACGCGATCGTTTCTGCACCGGCGCGCGATGCGGTGTGGACACGAGCGGTGTGGCAGAAGTACAACAACAAAGCCCGCCCACCACCGCCAGCCCTCACGGGAGCAAGCGGACGCCCCCTGCACTCGAGTGTCCAGGCGAGGTTATTCCGGAACACGTTCGAGGCGAAGTACGTCGTCTCAACGGATCCCGCTGCCGTAGCGTACGCAGCGGAGCTCACGACGGAATTGCAGGTTCTGCGCGGTCGTCCCCCGTCGCTCACCTCGCCGGTGAACGACTGCATCATCACAGTGGCAGAGGTCCAGTCGGCCATCGCGATGATGAACGCAAACCAGGCCGCGGACACGTGCGGTATGAAGCCTGTGTTTCTGCTACACCTATCGCCGAATGCCTTGGAGCTGGTCGCCACTACGTTCTCTACTCTCCTCCGGGATGCGCAGGTACCGGGTGAGTGGCTTCGCGCCGACACGATCCCCCTGTACAAAGGGGCCCCGAAGGATCCTGGCGCGACGACGTCCTACCGCCCCGTGTCCATCACGAGCCTGCTGTGCCGCGCAGATGAGGTGGTGTTGGGAAATCGCATCCTGCTGCACATGCGTGATCTCCCGTCCGCTGGCCTGCACCCTCGCCAGTTCGGCTTCCGCCGTGGTGTGTCGGCGGAGATGGCGATGGGCTGCATGCTGAACGACCTCCTCACAGGGGGGTCCTACTGGGTGCGATGGGGGCACCCAGACCGAAGCCTGCGGTCCTACTCTCGCTTGTTGGTCGCTGTGGACTTCTCGGACGCTTTCTGCCGCGTTACGCCGGTTAAGGTGGAGTGGGCGCTACGGCGGCGAGGAATCCCGGAGCCTCTGTGTGCGTGGTTTCGCGCGTACATGACGGGGCGGTCGCAGAGGGTGTTTGTCAACGGCACATTTTCGGAGCGGTTCGAATGCCCTATCGGTTGCCCGCAGGGCTCCGTCATTGGCCCTCTCCTGTGGAATCTCGGTATGAACGACCTCCTAGAGTCGCTGGAGGCGTTCTGTGCTGATGCGGCGGCGGTTGTCTTCAGAAAACCCAGGGGCCCAGGTACGCGCATTCCGCAACAGCGACAGCCAGCCACGCCCGAAGACCCGGAGGTGTTGCAGCGTAGGTGTGCCCTCCGTGACGAACTCATGGAAGCAGCTCGATCCGTGTCTGTGGACCCAGCGATCAGCGACCCGCAGGCAGCGTGGCCTCAGGAGGATCTGCCAAGGGTGGAAGTGAGTGGCCCCATGTGCGGCTTTACCGCTTACGCCGATGATCTCACGATCTGGGTCACCGCTCACTCTCCCCGATACGCCGCCGGGACCATCCAGTGCATGCTGAATCGCATCTCGCTGTGGGCACGCCGAAATGGTATTGCCGTCAGCACCAAGACTGAGGGCAGGTGGATCTCTGATGCGCGAAACAAGGGAGGCCTCCAGCCGACCTGTCCAGTGGCGCTATCGATTGGCACGGATACGCCCATCTTGATTCCCCCGATGGGCAGAGACGCCGACATACCGCCCATACGCATCCTTGGTCTCTGGGTGGACCCTCGCCTGACCTTCCTGCAGCATGCCGAGATTGCGCGGAGGAAGGTCGATGCGCTGCTGCTAGACATGTCTCAGCGCACACCCATGATGCCCCCCAGCTTGAGGTACATTGTGCTGCGGGCAGTGGCGGCGCCACATGTCCTGGTGCTGTCCCCGGTGTTCTGGGCTGCGGCGTCGGTGGAGGCCAAGGACCTTCTCACGAAGACATGGAACAAGATCGCCGTTGCCATTACCTGTTCCTTCCGCACCGCCAGGACTGCAGCCGTCCTTCAGGAGGCTGGTCTACGCCCGCTAGCATTCCACGTGGAAAAAGCGCGGTACGCACTGCAGGGGAGAGTGTGGATGCTCCGCGACGAATACGCGTTTCTGTGGGCTGCGCCGGCAGGACTGGACGTCCCCGTCATTCGCGGCATGACCACGCAAGGCCACCGCCTGATTAAGGAGAAGGGTCGATGGACACAGGCGTGGCGCCACTTCCTCCCGGCTCCTCCGCTCGACCGGCAACATCGAGAGTTCCCGGCACTGGGACAGACGCCCATTGGCGCCTTATCATATGCAGTGCGCCGCACAACCTTCTTGACTACTCTGTCTCTCGACGGTGCACGTCTTCCCCCGAAGTCACCGGAGCATGTGGAGTTGTTTCGGCGCTTCAACACGGCACAGCTGGCGGCTTCAGCGAGTGCGACCATCGAGCTGTGGACAGATGGCTCCGTCACGCCGTTCGAGGAGTCGGGCGGGGCCTTTGTCATCGTGAAGGACGGCGTTGAGGTCGACAGCGGTACGACGTCATTGGGAGACGCGGCATGCAGCTACTCCATGGAGCGAGCGGCTCTTGTGAGGGGGCTGCGTACCTTCGTTGCACTCATGGTGGAACACGACTGGAGAGACCAACCAGTCCGGGTTGTCACAGACTCTTTGTCGTGTCTGAGCGAGCTGCAGCGTGGCCCTTTTCGGCAGAAGGACGAGCAGATGGAGGAGATCTGGCAGCTGTGCTCTCTTCTTCCGGCCCCACAAGTCTTTCTGGTCTTTGTGTTTTCACACACGGAAGATCCCGACGAAGAGGACACGACCTCCCCAATGCGGTGGAATGCGCTGGTCGACAAGAGGGCTGAGGAGGCGCAGTCGGACACACCGGATGGCCCGCAATGGCCACGCGACCTTATTCGCCCTCGTATCACGGATCTCGTGGAAGCGACGGATGCGACTGAGGCGGCATGTGCAACGCTGCGTTACACCGCGTTGGGGAGTGCGGCACCAAGCAGGGACATTCAGTGCTCGCGCATTCCGCGTACCCAGCAACGCTGGCTTATGCAGTTGCGAACTGGAGCTGTGTACAGGCTTCCTGGCTGGCGGCAGGGACAATCCGAGCGGTGTCTCCACTGTGCTGCTCAGGTGGGACGTGCGTCGACAGACGGTTGTGTCAGCGCGGTCGAGCACCTTTTCGACTGTCCAGGTATCCGGACGCCGCTCAAGCTTAAATCCTTGTGGACCCACCCGGCGGCGGCGTTGAAACATTTTGTGGCGTTCATTGACGGGCCGGAGGTGGGCACCAATGTACCTGCCGCCCCGCTGCTTGCGTAGGCGAGGAAGGGCCCAGAATCTTTGTCGTCCATCCCCTCTCAGTTGTTTTCTTTCGTGAAACGGTTACTTTTATTTATATATATATATTTTTTTTTTATATGTGGTAAATTATCACTGTTATCCTTTAATGTCCTATTACTATTTTCGTTATCATGGTGATAACTATTACTATTATTATTGTTAATAACTGATTATTACTCTTATGATTACTATTATTATTATTAGAATACTTTTGTTCCTTGTGCTACCAGAGGAAGAGTTTTGGGAAGAGGAAGAAAATATGTGAAAGGGAGAAGCTAACGTGCATATCGACAGGAGAGAGACCGCGGTATTGTGTTTCATAAGTGGAGAACTTCGTCGGCAGTCTCTCTCTCTTCCTCCTGACTATTCCATCTTTCTCGACTCTTTTCTTTCTTCTTTTGCTCATTTACTAACTGGCGAGGTGCTAGGTCCTCCAAGCCTACATCGAGTCCCAGCGGGTGGAATCGAAGATGTAGGGGGATGGAGGGTGGGCAAACCCCATGATCAAATTTATTTCAATAAAAAAAGAAAGGAAAAAAAATATGAGATTGGTTAAGTGAATAAAAGATGGTAAAAAAAAAAATAGAGTAGAGGAAAAGATAAATAAAAAACCATGGGGAAAATGTTGGCCGTATAGCCGATAAACACTTTGTAAAACTTGATTTTAAAAGGATGGATAATAAAGTAATGAGAGATTTAAATATTTTTGAATTGCGAAAGAGGAAAACCACGTTTTTTTTTTCCCGTATTCGCGAAAGCAAAATTTAAAAATAAAATAAGAGTAAAAAATTTCAGAAAAAAAAATAGAAGTCTTTTTTTTTGGGTACAAGATTTTGCCCGAAAACACTTACTGTGGTAGCAGAAGAAGAAAGAAGAGGGACGAGAAAGAAGGAACAGTAGACGCGAGCGTCACCAGCATTCATCGTTTTCAGCTAGCTCATTTCGTAATATATTTTTTCGTTATTATTCGTAAACAGTATACACCGAAGCATCTTTCTTCCATCAATTTTTTTTTCCTATGGTTCTTAATTTTACTATATATGTTCTTCTATATTTTATTGGTTAGCGGAGTTGTAAGTATCTCGCCCTGCCTGCCTCTCTATCCAACCGGTTTGGAAGAACGAGGCAGGCAGAAGGCGGACCTTGCATTCTCGTTTGTTGAAAGGAAAACTGAAGTTAATAATAATAACAATAATAATAATAATAATAAAATAAATGAATAAAAAGTAACCGTTTCACGAAAGAAAACAACTGAGAGGGGATGGACGACAAAGATTCTGGGCCCTTCCTCGCCTACGCAAGCAGCGGGGCGGCAGGTACATTGGTGCCCACCTCCGGCCCGTCAATGAACGCCACAAAATGTTTCAACGCCGCCGCCGGGTGGGTCCACAAGGATTTAAGCTTGAGCGGCGTCCGGATACCTGGACAGTCGAAAAGGTGCTCGACCGCGCTGACACAACCGTCTGTCGACGCACGTCCCACCTGAGCAGCACAGTGGAGACACCGCTCGGATTGTCCCTGCCGCCAGCCAGGAAGCCTGTACACAGCTCCAGTTCGCAACTGCATAAGCCAGCGTTGCTGGGTACGCGGAATGCGCGAGCACTGAATGTCCCTGCTTGGTGCCGCACTCCCCAACGCGGTGTAACGCAGCGTTGCACATGCCGCCTCAGTCGCATCCGTCGCTTCCACGAGATCCGTGATACGAGGGCGAATAAGGTCGCGTGGCCATTGCGGGCCATCCGGTGTGTCCGACTGCGCCTCCTCAGCCCTCTTGTCGACCAGCGCATTCCACCGCATTGGGGAGGTCGTGTCCTCTTCGTCGGGATCTTCCGTGTGTGAAAACACAAAGACCAGAAAGACTTGTGGGGCCGGAAGAAGAGAGCACAGCTGCCAGATCTCCTCCATCTGCTCGTCCTTCTGCCGAAAAGGGCCACGCTGCAGCTCGCTCAGACACGACAAAGAGTCTGTGACAACCCGGACTGGTTGGTCTCTCCAGTCGTGTTCCACCATGAGTGCAACGAAGGTACGCAGCCCCCTCACAAGAGCCGCTCGCTCCATGGAGTAGCTGCATGCCGCGTCTCCCAATGACGTCGTACCGCTGTCGACCTCAACGCCGTCCTTCACGATGACAAAGGCCCCGCCCGACTCCTCGAACGGCGTGACGGAGCCATCTGTCCACAGCTCGATGGTCGCACTCGCTGAAGCCGCCAGCTGTGCCGTGTTGAAGCGCCGAAACAACTCCACATGCTCCGGTGACTTCGGGGGAAGACGTGCACCGTCGAGAGACAGAGTAGTCAAGAAGGTTGTGCGTCTCACGGCAGCTGACAAAGCACCAATTCGTGTCTGTCCGTATGCTGGGAACGCCCGACGTTGCCGAGCAGGCGAAGAAGCCGACTCTCCAACCGGCTGATCCGTTCCTGCAAAGGGTGTTGAGCGAGGAAGCGTCGGCGTACTTCCGCCAGTGGGTGGAGTGCACCGCCGCGATGCTGCAGGCAGGGGAGCTGCACCGGGTACGCAGTCGCTTCTTTTTTCTCCACCAGTCGGTGGTGACCCGGCCGACATCGATGGCCGCAAAGACCGTCCCCCGCGGAGTTGCACAATCTCTCCTGCAACTGACCACCCCCAGCCAGATGCGCCATGCGCTGCGTATGCTAGCGGCGCCGCTTCACACCGCCACCTCGCCTGGCAAGAGCAGCGTCTCCTCCGGCTCAGCGCAAGCGAGCAAGTCGACGTCGGCATCTGCAGCGGTGCACAGCAAAACGACGCAGGCAGCGTCGAAACCGGCGGCGAAGGTCTCCCCAGCCACGAAGGAGCCCCCAGCCGCACCGAAGGTCTCCAGCGGCAAGGCGCAGACCACTCCTCCGGGGAAGCCCCTCGCTAAGCCAGCCCCTGCGGCTAACTCGAAGACGATGGTGACCCCTCCTGCCTCCGCGCTTCCCTCTCCGTTCTCCGTCCCGCTACCGAAGGACATGGAGGATGTTAGCACGGTGATAATGCCGCGCGCGAATACCACGACGACGCCGCGCCCGGACACCGCGAAGGAGTTGCTCGACGTCAAGTCCCAGCTGGCAGCGCGGGACGCCGAGCTCAACCGCGTGAAGGAGGCGCTCACGAAGGAACAGGGTACTACATCCGACAACACGAAGACGTTGGGTACTCTCCGCGCTGAGGTAACGACCCTCAACACCTCCCTGGCAAAGCAGGCAACTGTGGTTCAACAGCTGCGCACAGAGGCGACGGAGAAGCAGCAGGAGGCGGAGCGTCTCCGTAAGTCTTGCGGTGAGCTGCAGCAGCAGCATGCTAACGCCCTGCGGGAGGTGGAGCGCCTCCGTCAGTCTTACGGTGAGCTGCAGCAGCAGCATGTCGTCACCCTGCAGAAACTGGAAAAGCAACATGCCGCCTACAAAGAAGGCGTGGAGCGGCAGCGGACCACTGAGAGACAGCAACAGGAGGCTGCCCTGAAGAGCCTTGAGCGGCAACTGGAGAATTACAAGGAGGTCGAAGCCTCCCTCACGGAGCAGGAAGGAAGCGTGAGTGCGCAGCTCCTCCAGGCCCGCAAGGAGGGCGACACCGTCACGCGGGAGCGCGACGACCTCACTCGGGAGCGGCGTCAGCTGCAAGACGACGTCTCTCAGCTGCGGGCCACGGTCATGCGGCTGGAACAGCAGCTGGACGGTAATCGGCAGCAGTGCACCTCTCTCCAATTGGCCTTGAACACGGCCACGGAAACCGCCCTTCAGCGGCAGCAGGCGATCGATACCACGACGACGAAGCTGCAAGAGGAAAGCGGAGAGCTGCGGCTGGCCCGGCAGCAGTTCGATCTCCTCACCCATACCTACAACGACCTACGGCGTAGCTTCGAAGTGGCGGCGGAAGAGCACCGCCAGCAGGTCGCGCTCATGCAGGCCGACTTCACCGACCGCCTGACAGCCCTTTCAACGTCCGACGAACAGGCCGCTGATTCCGCCCAGCTGGCATGGACGACGGTGCAGCAACTGACGGCAGCCACAGCGGAGGTGAATGCACTGCAGGCGCGGCTCACTCAGGCACAAAACCCGAGCGCCCGTCTCATCGGAAATATGGAGTCGTACAATAAGGAGGTTGTTGAACTCAAGACGGCCCTCGTGAGAGCACACTCGGCGGAGTCCACCTCTGCCGGTGAGGTGAAGAGCAGCTCGTTCACCTCTCCGACAGAGGTAGACTGCGCCGACTGCGCCGTCACAAGAGCGGTCTTCAGCTCGGTGACCTCCCGGGTGTAGCCCTCCATTTCACCCAGGAGGCGGGCGTGTCTCTCCTGGGCTTGAGCGAGCTGTGTCCGCAGTATGTTCACCTCCGCTGTCGCGGCCACCAGTTGCTGTGCCGTCGTCCGAGCCAGCTGGGCGGAACCGGCGGCCTCCTCGTCATTCGTGGCGAGGGTTTGCAGGCTTTCGGCGTATTCAGCCTGCATCCGCTCGACCTGTTGGCGGTGGTCCTCCGCAGCCGCAGCGAAGCTGTGCCGCAGGTCGTTGGTGGTGTGGGTGAGGAAATCAACCTGCTGCCGCGCCAGCCGCAGATCCCCGCTGCAATCTTGCAGCTTCGTCTTCACGGCGTCCATCTCCTGCTGCCGACGATGGGCGCTTTCCGTGGCCGTGTTCAGGACCGACTGGAGAGAGGCGGTCTGCTGGCGGTTGCCGTCCAGCTGTTGTTCCAGCCGTTAACCGTCGTCTCCAGCTGGGTGACCTCCTGTTGCAGCTGACGCCGCTCCCGAGTGAGGTCGTCACGCTCCCGCGTGACGGTGTCGCCCTCCTTGCGGGCCTGGAGGAGCTGCGCACTCACAGTGCTCTCCTGCGCCGTGAGAGAGGCCTCGACCTCCTTAAAGGCCGCCAGTTGCCTCTCAAGGCTCTGCACGGCAGCATCCTGTTGCTGCCGCTCGGCAGTGTGTTGCCTCTCCAGGCTCTCCAGGTTGCGCAGGGCAGCAGCCTGCTGCTGCTGCTGCTCGGCGCAGGATTTACGGAGGCCCTCCACCTCCTGCAGCGCGGCATCCCTGGCCCGCTGCGCCGCAGTCACCTCCGTGCGCAGCTGCGAGACCGTCTCGGCCTGCTTCGCGAGGGAAGCGTTAAGGGTCTTCACCTCCGCGCGAAGACCACTCTCGGCCGTGGCACTGCTCGACGCAGTACCCTGTGCCTTAGTGAGCTCCTCCTTCACGCGGTTGAGCTCGGCGTCCCGCGCTGCCAGCTGGGACTTGACGTCGAGCAACTCCTTCGCGGTGTCCGGGCGCGGCGTCGTCGTGGTATTCGGGCGCGGCGTCATCGACGTGCTAACATCCTCCATGTCCTTCGGTAGCGGGACGGAGAACGGAGAGGGAAGCGCGGAGGCAGGAGGGGTCACCATCGTCTTCGAGTTAGCCGCAGGGGCTGGCTTAGCGAGGGGCTTCCCCGGAGGAGTGGTCTGCGCCTTGCCGCTGGAAGTTACCGGCGCGGCCGGAGACTCCTTCGCAGCTGGAGGCACCTTCGCAGCTGGAGGCACCTTCGTGTCGGGTTTCGACACTACCTGCGGCGTTTTGTGTCGCGCCTTGGTAGGTGCCGGCGTCGGTGTGGCCGGCTGCGCTAGGCCAGGGGAGACGCGACTCTTGCCTGGTGTGGTGGTGCCGCATAGCGGTGCTGCCAGCATACGCAGCCCGTGGCGCATCTGGCTGGGGGTGGTCAGTTGCAAGAGAGACCTTGCAACTCCGCGGGGGACGGTCTTTGCGGCCATCGATGTCGGCCGGGTCACCACCGACTGGTGGAGAAAAAAGAAGCGACTGCGTACCCGGTGCAGCTCCCCTGCCTGCAGCATCGCGGCGGTGCACTCCACCCACTGGCGGAGGTACGCCGACGCTTCCTCGCTCAACACCCTTTGCAGGAGCGGATCCGCCGGGTGGGGAGTCGGCTTCTTCGCCTGCTCGGCAGGCTGAGCCTTGGGCTTGCCCGGTCCCGTTGCCGGCGACACGGCAGCAGGGGCACTCGCCGGTTTCTGCGGCGCCGCAGGCTTCGGTGGCTGCCGAGGAGGCGCCGTCGATCGGAGCCGGTCAGCCCACGCCGACGGTGGAGGCTGGCTGGCGACGGGCAGCTGTGACACGGGGAGCACAGCGTACCTGGGGGGCGGGACAAAAGAAATAGATGGAACAGGGGCCGGGATCGGCGCCGGAGGAGGGGCCTGGGGCATCATGCCACTCAGCACGTGGAGGAGCACGTTCTTCACCTCGTCCAGCTGCGCCGTGAGATCGGGCACTGGCGGCGCAGGAGCCGGGGCCTTCAACGAGGAGCAGAGCGTATCCCAAGAAACGGGACCCGGGTTGCGCTCCACACCACCCATCACGAGCTGCAGCTCAATGTCCGACCTGCGGCGTGACTACCGCGTCGTGAGCAGAAGAACCGCTTCGTGGGAAGCGGAGATGTGTCCTGCAACGTACTCAAGACACATCGTCTGCCGGTGGCAGCTGTCAGACGACTGGCAGAACCTGTACCGCCCAGCCGCCACGGCTATTGCCTCGACAATGCTGCAGGTCGTGTCCGACAACCCGGACCACATGCTCCACTCCAGCAGCGGGCGCTTGACCAAAAAAGCAATAACACTGGATAACAAGGAAAAGCAAAAAAAAACACTAGTGGGGAAAAAGAAAGAAAAGAGGTGCAGGGGGTTACTAACACCCGTGCGTCGTACAGTGGAAAAATCAGAGAAAGAGTGCCCAACGGTTATGGCGTTGTGCGCGGAAAGCCGCGAGGACTGACCGTAAGTGGGCTACATTGCAGCCCTCCACCCGTCTTGTTGATTGTGGTTGGAGTCTCCCGTGAGGGACACCAACCAGAACAGCAAGCCTACGCATGCCATCACACTCCACGGCTGCGCCTCCTTCACGATGCTCTCGAAGGCGGCGAGGTAGATCTCGCGCATCGTGCGCTCGTCCACCACCGAGTTCATGCTGAAGCGGTTGGTCTCCTGGTTGTTGGCGCAGTAGTGCTTCAGCGACGTGCCCACGCCCTGGCTCTGCACGCCCTTCACGTAGGCGGCGGCAAGCTGGCCGGCCGCGTACGGGTCCTCGGAGTAGTACTCGAAGTTGCGCCCGCACAGCGGCGACCGCTTGATGTTGTTGCCCGGCGCCAGCAGCATCGACACGTTCTCCGCGCGGCACTCCTTGCCGATCGCAGCCGCCACCTTCTCCACCACCGCGCGGTTCCACGTCGACGCAAGCACCACCGCAGTGGGGAAGCACGTCGCGGGCACGCTGCCAGAGTCCACCTGGTTCACGTCCAGGCTCTTGCGCAGCCCGGTGGGGCCGTCGCACATCATCGTGTCCGGGACGCCCAGGCGCGGGATGTCCTGCGTGCGCCAGAAGTCCTTGCCGCCCACGAGGCTGATCTTCTCCTCCAGGGTCAGCTCCGACATGACCCTGTCGATGTCGATGTGCTGGTACGACATGGCTGCGACGCGCGGGGTCGGCTTTGAAACGAGAAACGAGAGTAGGGAGTGCGGGGAGTCCTGCTTAGATGCTCCCTGGTGCTGTGTGCGGCAGTGGTTTTGTCTTGTTGTGACTGTTGCTGTTTTGATAGGTAACTTAAACTAGAGGCGTTAGTGGGAAGCTTAAATACTGTCGGCCGCGCCGGCGTTGCGGTAGTGTGGAGAGCGGGAGAGGTGAGAGGTGAGAGGGGGAGCGAAGTGGTGGCGGGTGAGAAAAGACGGAAAGGGAAAGATGCGGCTCTGTCGCGCCGTGCCGAGGGAAGAAGAGTGGGCGGAGGGTACCGGGGTGCACGGCAGCGGCGCCGGCACCAACGCCGCACAGTGCCACCGCGCCAAGTCCCCGGAACCACGCTTGCGGCCCTCTGCGCGCCGCTCACTATCTCGCTGCCACCGCATACCCCACCAGCGGTGCAGCCATGCGCACGGGCTCTGCTTTCGGAGCACCACACCCTCCTTGCTCTCTTCATGCTTTTACCTTATTTTCTCTATTTTGATGATCAAATCGCGCAGCCGTTCATCACGTGCAGGCCACACGAGCTTCGTTTTCTTTCAGTGGTGCGCGTCGGGGTGCCGCAACGCGAGAGACGACCACAGGGAGCGCGCAACACCGCCACACAGCGCTCACTGTGGACCTTCTCCCCGTCACGTGCCAGCGCCAGAATCTGGTGCCTCGCAACGCCCGCGGCAAGTGCCTCTCTTAGGTCGGACAGGCGAAGAGGTACACTGGCCTGGGCGTCCGGCACCACACCCGGGTCGCCCCCACCGTGACCACCGTGACCACCGCTGGGCTGCTCGTTCCACAAAGCCACGGGGGAGCGAGAGCAGCTACGCACAGGCCCAACGTTTAAGGTGGTGTCTTAACAATAATAATAATAAAAAGGAAAAAAAAAAAACTCAAGGGCATACGTATAGATATATGGGTCCCTAAGCGAACAAAAAACAAATTTATATAAATGGATTGTGGATTATGGTCGGAAAGAAGAGATGATGAAATGCCCGTGCACTTGTCCGCGGCAAAGGCAAAACAGTAAAGAAAGAGAAAAAAAAGTGGGCGTGTCGGCCCAATGAAAGGCAACGGGTAGTAAAATAAGCGTTTTGGTGTTAAAGGCAACGAGTGACCAATCAGTTATGAAGAAAACAAAAAGAAAAAAAATAAGAAGTCGGTAGTGGGTGCGGACGGGGAGGCGGAAACACGGCTGCTGGCGTACAGCTCGCCACGGAAGTAGCAGCACAGCGGCCTCCACGACCCGGTGGCACACTACTGCACTTTGCTCGCAGCAAGCGCGGCGTTCATCTCCGCCACCTTTGCGTCCAGCCAGTCCCAGTCAACCTCGCCATTAGAGAACGACACGCGACGGCGTAGCGCCTGGAACTTGATTTGCTCCATCTCCATCGCCCTCAGTCCCTCGGAGATGTCCAGCTTCGAGAAATCGGGCACGAACTCGTCGCGGAAGCGAGCCGTCGCGGGGTTGGCCAGCATCGCGCCGATCGGCGTGTTGATGTCGAAGTGGGGGATCGGCTCCGGTACGGAAGGCGACACCTTGACGTGCGCCGAGCCGCGCAGGTCGCGCGACGACGACCCGAACAGCAGCTCGAAGTCGCCCTCCTCCACCACCCAGTCCTTGCGTGCCACGTCGTAGTACGCAAAGGCGCGGCGGTCCAGCGCGAAGCTCACCGTCTTCGACTCGCCAGGCGCGAGGTGCACCTTCTCGAAGCCCTTCAGCTCCTTCTCCGGGCGGTCCACGCTGCTCTTCACGTCGCGCACGTACAGCTGCACCACCTCGGCGCCGGCGAGCTTGCCGGTATTGGTCACCGTCACCTCCGCGCGCACGTCCTCGCTGTCCACGTAGGCCGCCTTCGCCACGCGCGGCGCGCTGTACTCGAAGGTGGTGTAGCTCAGCCCGTGGCCAAAGGGGTACAGCAGCTCCGTGCGGCGCTTGTCATAGTAGCGGTAGCCCACGTAGATGCCCTCGCTGTAGGTCGTCGTCGTCATCGTGCCAGGGAAGCTGAGGTACGCCGACGTGTCCTCCACGCGCTGCGGGAAGGACTCCGACAGCTTGCCGCTCGGGTTCACCTTGCCCAGCAGCACGTCCGCCACCGCGAGGCCGCCAGCCTGGCCGGGCAGGTACGCCTCCACGATCGCCTGCACCTTCCCCACCCACGGCATCTCCACAGCCGACGCGTTGGTCAGCACCACCACCGTGTGCTTGTTCGCCGCCGCCACCGCCTCGACCAGCGCGTTGTGGTGCTCCGGCAGCCGCATGTGCGCGCGGTCGAAGCCCTCGGACTCGTCCTCGTCGGACAGCCCGACGAACACCACCGCCACGTCGCAGCCCGCGGCAGCCGCCACCGCCTCCGCATGCAGCGCATCGTCGCCCGCCGCCGCGCCGACGCGGTAGCCGGCGGCGTACTGCAGCGCCGGCGCGTGCTTCTGCAGCTCCGCCAGCGCGCCCGATGTCTTGGTCGCGCTCACGAAGGAGCTGCCGCCGCCCTGGTAGCGCGGCTTCTCCGCGAACTCGCCAATCACCGCGATCTTCTGCGACGCCTGCAGCGGCAGCACCGCGTGCTCGTTCTTCAGCAGCACAATGCCCTCCGCCGCGGCCTCGCGCGCGATGTCGTGGTGCGCCTCGACGTCCCACTTCGGCGCACCCTTCGACAGCGTCTCCGCCGCGCGGTCCACAAACTCCAGCATGCGGCGCGCACACGCGTCCAGCTCCTTCATGTTCAGCTTGCCCGCCTTCGCGAGGTCCATCAGGCGCTTCGCCGTCGCGCCGCACGTGCTGGGCATCTCCAGGTCCATGCCGGCGTTGATCGAGTCCCCGCGGTCACTCACGGCACCCCAGTCGGACACGACAAACCCCTTAAAGCCGAACTCGCCGCGCAGCACGTCCGTCAGCAGGTGGCGGCTCGACACAACGTATTCGTTGTTCACGCGGTTGTAGCTGGCCATAATGCTCCACGGCTGCGCCTCCTTCACGATGCTCTCGAAGGCGGCGAGGTAGATCTCGCGCATCGTGCGCTCGTCGATCAGCTCGTTGATGCTGAAGCGGTACGTCTCCTGGTTGTTGGCGCAGTAGTGCTTCAGCGTTGCACCCACGCCCTGGCTCTGCACGCCCTTCACGTAGGCGGCGGCAAGCTGGCCGGCCGCGTACGGGTCCTCGGAGTAGTACTCGAAGTTACGCCCGCACAGCGGCGACCGCTTGATGTTGTTGCCCGGCGCCAGCAGCAACGACACGTTCTCCGCGCGGCACTCCTTGCCGATCGCAGCCGCCACCTTCTCCACCACCGCGCGGTTCCACGTCGACGCAAGCGACACCGCAGTGGGGAAGCACGTCGCGGGCACGCTGGCACCGTTGCCCTGGGCAGTGTCCACGGTCTTGCGCAGCCCGGTGGGGCCGTCGCACATCATCGTGTCCGGGACGCCCAGGCGCGGGATGTCCTGCGTGCGCCAGAAGTCCTTGCCGCCCACGAGGCTGATCTTCTCCTCCAGGGTCAGCTCCGACATGACCCTGTCGATGTCGATGTGCTGGTACGACATGGCTGCGACGCGCGGGGTCGGCTTTGAAACGAGAAATGAGAGTAGGGAGTGCGGGGAGTCCTGCTTAGATGCTCCCTGGTGCTGTGTGCGGCAGTGGTTTTGTCTTGTTGTGACTGTTGCTGTTTTGATAGGTAACTTAAACTAGAGGCGTTAGTGGGAAGCTTAAATACTGTCGGCCGCGCCGGCGTTGCGGTAGTGTGGAGAGCGGGAGAGGTGAGAGGTGAGAGGGGGAGCGAAGTGGTGGCGGGTGAGAAAAGACGGAAAGGGAAAGATGCGGCTCTGTCGCGCCGTGCCGAGAGAAGAAGAGTGGGCGGAGGGTACCGGGGTGCACGGCAGCGGCGCCGGCACCAACGCCGCACAGTGCCACCGCGCCAAGTCCCCGGAACCACGCTTGCGGCCCTCTGCGCGCCGCTCACTATCTCGCTGCCACCGCATACCCCACCAGCGGTGCAGCCATGCGCACGGGCTCTGCTTTCGGAGCACCACACCCTCCTTGCTCTCTTCATGCTTTTACCTTATTTTCTCTTTTTTGATGATCAAATCGCGCAGCCGTTCATCACGTGCAGGCCACACGAGCTTCGTTTTCTTTCAGTGGTGCGCGTCGGGGTGCCGCAACGCGAGAGACGACCACAGGGAGCGCGCAACACCGCCACACAGCGCTCACTGTGGACCTTCTCCCCGTCACGTGCCAGCGCCAGAATCTGGTGCCTCGCAACGCCCGCGGCAAGTGCCTCTCTTAGGTCGGACAGGCGAAGAGGTACACTGGCCTGGGCGTCCGGGCACCACACCCGGGTCGCCCCCACCGTGACCACCGTGACCACCGCTGGGCTGCTCGTTCCACAAAGCCACGGGGGAGCGAGAGCAGCTACGCACAGGCCCAACGTTTAAGGTGGTTCTTCACAGTAAGAGAAAGCAATATGGAGTAAGTGGATAGCAGAAAAGTTCCCAAATGCACAGAAAAGAAATTGAAACGACTTAGGAAAAAAAAAAAAGAGCAGGTGTTAGAGTATTGTTCTGTGGCAATAGTGGTATAGCAGTGGCGGAAAAAGAAGACACTAATTGATCGGTGCTTTTCTAAAAGTGAGTAGGAAGTTTTTAAGTCAGGTAAGCAGATAGAGCTGTGAATTTGTTGCCGAGTTTAACGGCAAATATCAGATGTCGAGGAAACAAGTTGTGTACTGTGAGGAAGGCAGATACTTTCAAAGATGAGGGAAATGCTTGTACAAAAGGAGGTAACGTAATAGTGTTTTTCTTCAAAAGAGTAAGAAACCAATGGCAAGTGTCCACAACCTCTCTAGCTTTTGAAACTGGCAATCAATAGAAAAAACAAAATCCCTATATAGATGCACAACGGCACGATTTTTTCTCCCCCTGAAAAAAAAGAGGAGCTGTTGCAGGTCTGTGTTGACGATAGCGACCTGACCCGTCGTGCATAACTTTCGCCTCGATACAGATTTCTGCATCCCATTGGTCGATTGTTTTTTTCTTTTCATGAAACGACGACGGTGCCATTCGCGAGCTGCTAAGACGTTGGGGCGAAGAAGGTCACCAGCAACAAAAGAACACCTTTTTTTCTTTTTTTTTTCAGCGGTGTCCCCTCACTTCTTGTCAGCGTAGTGCAGTACCTGTTAGCCGGAAATAAAACAATGTGAGTTGAAAAGAGATATGAAATTTAGCTCGTTGCTTTGGCACGGTGGTTTTGTTTAGCTGTGCTGTTAATCTGCGGGGGCCAGCGGTGTGTTCACGCCAGCGCAGCAGCGCACGGACGAAGTGAAAGAGGGGGATAGGGGGGAGTCAGGAAAGAGGTGAAGAAACGAAGGGGCGGAACGCTGCGCACCACAGAAGCAACCACGGACCACAGGATCCCGGCGCATCGCAGGGCAGGAGAACGGCACGGCGAAGTGGCCGCCAGCAGCGCCAGCGGAGCCAGCGGAGCCAGCAGCACCGCAACGCGGACGTGGGGTGCCGCAGCCGCCACCACGTGCCGTGGACACCCGCACCGTCCCCACGACACCGCGCGCGACTCCGCTCGGCACGCGGGCCACACAGCACACAGCCCAGTGCCACGCCGGTCAGGCTACACACCGCCTCACAACAGCGGCTACGCCACGCACACGCCTTGCCTCACGCAGTGTCTCGTTCTGCTCATTTGCGTGTTGGGTGATTTTCCATCTTTTTTTTTGTTTTTTTTGCGCGTTGCAAGCCACTCCACGTGGCCGGACGCTTTGTACCGGACAGACTGAAACAAAAAAATAGAGTTAAAAAAAAAGGGGGAGTCAACTCGCGACGCAAATTAGCGACCACCACGCTTCGTGTCGAGAGACTTATTGACTCTTCGATGTTCAACTGAATAAGATGGGTGAGTGCAAGCGTGTATTCAGGTCATCGCAGACTCCCCACTAAAATGATTAAAAAATGAGAGTAGTCGGGAGCCGACTCAATGAGTGATCCTTTGGAGTCCTGGAAAGACGCAAGGGGGATACACAAAATTGAATGACGTGGGAAAATTTTTTTGTTGTTGTTGTCATGTTGACGTGTGCAACACCGGACGCTGTTGCGCCTGTGCACGCCTCTCACCGCTCGCGACGCGCATCCACAGTCACGCAACACAGCGGCCCCGTCCCGGCAGCTTCGGCCTGGTGTGCTCGGAAACAGCGTCCGCCGCGCTACTTCCCACACAAGCAAGACGCATAATATGGGGAAAAAAATTGAAATGACGAAAAAAGAAAAACGGGTGCCCGTGAACGAAAATTTTTAAAGGTTGTTTCCTCTTTTCTTGGGGCCTTTTTTTTTTCTTTTCTAAAACTTAAAACAATAAACGTTTTGTTCCGCGGTTGTTGCGGGTGAAAGGAAAAAAAAATAGAAAAGTAGTGCCGGCGGAGTGCAGCGCTCTTAGACAACAGTTGTAGTTTGAACAGAGTTGTGCTCATTGCTGATCACCTAAGTAAAATCCACAGTGCCCGTACGTGCAAACGGTGCTCCGCAGAATTCGAGGATTCTAAGGCCGCGACGCATTTTCAACATAAAAAAAAGAAAAACAGTCAAAAAAAAACCAAGCACACACGTTTTTGCATCTATATAGTTGTTTTGTTGAAGAGAGCAAGGAAAGGGAAAACAAAAAACCTAAGATGCGGAGAAAAAAAAGACACGTGATATCTTTGACATTGCGACTAGATCGTAACGTGACGTGTGCTGGGTGCACATTAAAAACAAAGAAAAATACACTCGTGAATGCGAGTGTGCGCAAAGCTACGAAACAATAAATCAGAAACCATTACCGTGCGATTCCGCAGCGCAAACGTGCACACAAAAAAAAAAACGTCGTCCCTGTACTTCGTAGTGCACGCTTGCTTTCGCTTCTTCACACTATAAAAAAAAGAGAGAAAGAGAAAAAAAATACGGATAAATTTGTGTGTAAGCGTTTTCCGTTTTTTTAATAAACACACAATCGTTTACGAGAAAAAAAGGCGTTTTTTTTTTTTAAGTAATTATAAAACCATGCTCAACTCTCTAAAAGCCGAAGAAAATGGATTAAAAGAGGGGGAAAAAAAAGGCTTTACAAGCAACGGATCGTTGTCGTCACGAAGAAAAAGACGAAAATACAGCGAGTCCCAAATACACAACACAATTCATATAAAAAAGCCATTTCTTCTTTTCCTTTTAAACACCACTGGCTACGGATTTTTGTTTTTACCACTTACGTGACCACTGGCGACCATCGTTAAAGGACAATGTTCCATCAGACTTATCACTGCAGTCAGGAAAAACGCTGAACAGCGACTATGCCGAAGAGAACAGCGATCAATACACAACAACCGCACCACCATCGTGCCTGTCATCAGTGCCAAAATGCAACAGAAAGTACTTAAGTAGCCGCGCAGTGGGAACCAAGTGTAAAACAGAGAGGGCACGCCAGCAACAGATTCGTGCGATAAAAAGCACGCGGGACTGTTAGCATCAGTTCGTCACTGACACAGGCTCCTCGGGGGCAGCGTTAGCATCCGCCACCTTCATGCCACGCTTCTCACGGTAGCGGCGCTCGTCCGCAGCAGTCCACGGCTGCAGGAAGAAGAACACAATCACCAGGCCGACGAACCCGATCACGCCGAAGAAGAGGTACACAATGGCAACACCCTTGTTCTGGTTCCCGCTCGCACCACCCGACAGACCCTCCCTGGCGATCGGGAAGAACACGCTGATGATGAACGCGAACACAATCTGGAACGTAGCCATCACACTGGAGCCGCGCGGGCGGAACGACAGCGGGAACATCTCCTGCGAAAGAGGGTAGAAGGAGCAGCCGATGCACGACTGGAACACAAGCAGGTACACGGCAATGGCGGCAATCGACACACCGTTGCGAACCTGACTGTTCTCCACGACACCAGGCATGGTCACGATGCCCATCACAATACAGGCAGCGGACGCAGCAGTAGTGCCGAAGAGGAACACGGCCCGCAGGTTGCTCGTCAGTGCGAGAATGATCTGCGAGCAGGCAGCGGAGAAGACGTTCCAGATGTTCAGCACGATGTTGCCAACCATTGGGTTGAAGCCGACATTGCCGGTGATGGTCGGTGCGTAGTTCATGAAAGCGGTAATACCCGTAAGCTGCACAATACCGGCAACCGCAAGACCAACCAGCAGGCGAGGCAGCATCGATCCCCAGCTGTACTCTCCAATGTCAATGCCGTGCTTCTTCTCCATCTCGTCCACGCGCTTCAGCAGGTCGGCCTCGTTGCCCTCCACCACCCTCTCCGAATCAGCACCGGGGCCCTGATCCTTCGCATCGTGAGGAGCCTCCGCTCCCTCCTCCGGCTCGTGTCCCCAGTACGGACTCT
This sequence comes from Crithidia sp. LVH-60A, assembly GCA_030078075.1. Lineage (NCBI taxonomy): Eukaryota > Euglenozoa > Kinetoplastea > Trypanosomatida > Trypanosomatidae > Crithidia > Crithidia sp. LVH-60A. The sequence continues at coordinate 1,812,626 of CP119637.1, read as the reverse complement.
CCTCGATGAAGTAGCCCATCAGCACAGTCGTCACGCCCACGGCCGTCGAGAGCGCGAGGTAGCCCTGGAATATGGCGTACAGATCCCCGCCCTTGCCGCCAAAGCTCACACCGAGGACCATGCCGCCACCAATGATGGCGGCAAGCGCAGTACCGAGGTTCAGCGTCACACAGAAAAAGGACGTCAGCACCTGCTTGTAGCGGTCAGGGGCGTTCTGGTTCACGTACACCATCGCCGGCACGCAAATGAACAGCTGCGCTGCGCCAACCAGAAAGCGACCGATCGTCGATGCCCAGTACTCGTTCGTCGCAACGCCTACGTGCTGCATGACCGCGCTCACCACAAACAGAAACCCACCGAACATAAATGACTTGCGGTGGTGGAAGAACGCCAGGAAGTCACCAGCGAGGGGGCCGAGGAAGATGCCCACCACCATTGTCGCGCAGGCAAAGATACCGGAGTACAGCGACGAGAAGCCGGCCTGGTTCACACACGTCCCGCTGCCGTAGTCGTAGTGGCAGTGCATGTACCCCGTGTCGTGGCAGTCCTCAAGCGCCAGCGTCGAGCACATGCCCACGGTCCACTCACACGCTCCGTCCCGCCACGTGCAGTCCTGGTTCAGCACGTTGGCGCACGCCTCCGCCGTCGTGTACAGCGAGCACTGCTCCGAGTAGACCTGCAGAGTGGCAAAGATGCCGTTGATGCCGGTAGGAAAGCCTTGGCTCAGCCCAGCAAGGATGAGGAATACGACGTGGCGCGCAACCTTCCAATGAAAGAAGCCACACACGTAACTCACGCCCTGCAGGCTGTCCACCTCCGACTCCGGCGGCGGGCTCACGTTGCCCTCGTCCGCGGCAAGCTTCTGCATGGCAAGGGCCTCCTCGTCCTCCGGGGATATCGGCTGCACAATGCCAGCAGCACGCACCGGGCGTGCCGCCTCGCCTTGCTGGCGCATCTCACGCGCCGCAGCGTCTTCCCGGGCCGAGTAATCCGCCATGGGTATGCCGGCTTGCAACGGTGCGCGGTGCTTAGAGGACTGGAAGTGGGAGAGAGTGGGAGTACGCGAGAGCAAGAGAAGGTGGCGGTTGGCCTCGTTGCTTTGGCACGGTGGTTTTGTTTAGCTGTGCTGTTAATCTGCGGGGGCCAGCGGTGTGTTCACCGCGCAGCAAGAAAAGAGGGGGGGGGGGGGGGGGGGGAAAAAGGGGGAGAAAGAAAGAGGCCGAACGCTGCGCACCAAAAAAGCAACCACGGACCACAGGATCCCGGCGCATCGCAGGGCAGGAGAACGGCACGGCGAAGTGGCCGCCCCCGCGGCGGCGGGGGGGGCGCGGCCAGCCCCACCGGCCCGGGGGGGGGGGGCCGCGGCCCCCACCCCCCGCCGCGCCCCCCCCCCCCCCCCCCCCACCCCGCCCCCCCCCCCCCCCCCCGGCCCCCCCCCCCCCACCCCCCCCCCCCCCCCCCCCTCGCCACCCCCCCCCCCCCACCCCAACCCCCCCCACCCACCCCCCCCCCTTCCCTTTGTGTTTTGTTTTTTTTTTTTTTTTTTTTTTGGTTTTTTTTTTTTTTTTTTTATTTTTTTTTTTTTTTTTTTTTCCACCCCCCCCGGGGGCCCTTTTTTTTACAAAAAGAAAAAAAAAAAAAAAAAAAAAAAAAAAAAAAAAAAAGAATTTTTCTTGACCTAAAATTTAAACACCCCCCCCCCTTCTTTTTAAAGTTTGGTTTTTTTTTGGGAAAATAATTTTTTTTTTACGGCTTCCAAAAAGTTATTTTTCTTTAAAAAAAGGCTCAAACCCCAAACAAAACGTTGAGAGGCGCAACCAAGGAGAGACAAAGAAGAGAGTCATTCGATTCCCGGAGATCCTGTAAAATCTGCTCACTACAACAGCCTCGTACAGGATCCACCGCACAATTAAGACACACTCCCCAACATACACCCGTTAAGAATTTTGTTTGTTTTCTCCTTCCGGGAAACCAACAGTCGTGAAAAAAGAAAGTGAAAAAGTTTTTTTTGTTGTTGTGCTGACGTGGGCAACACCGGACGCTGTCGCGCCTGTGCACGCCTCTCACCGCTCGCGACACGCATCCACAGGCGCGCGCGCAGCAACCCCGTCCCGGCAGCTTCGGCCTGGTGTGCCCGGGCACAGCGTCCGCCGCGCTACTTCCCACACATGCACGCACCACTAACCCGCGCAGGTGCAAAAAGAGAGGTGCCACTGTCAGCTTTCTGGGCCGAGCCTTGCTCAGAGATGATAAAGAGAAAAAAAAATAACAGAAAAAATGCGTTTTGGAGGAATTAAACTATCGGTCCCAAAGTAGGCAAAGGCAAAAACTAGTCAACACCGCTTCTACGTTGGAAAGACGCAACGGTGTTCGAAGGGGAAAAGAAGAAAAGTAACAAGAAAGTAGTCCTCGAGACGTATCCGCACCTGGTTGTAGCCTGGCTGCCTCACAAGCAACCTCCTTCACCCGCATGTACGCAACGGCCTCGGCGACCCACGGACGCAGAGCCTACACGACAGTCGGCCGAAGGAAAAAAGAAAGAGTGAGGAGACAGCGAACGGCAAGCAAAACTGGTGCCTTCTTGCCTATCGAAGGGGGAGTCCCCACTCCCGCAGCGCCACGCACACGCGGAGTAGGGCACAACCCTTGTCGGGGACTGCAACAGTGGCTAATAGAAGACCAGATGCCAATTCACAGGCAGAGTACAAAAAGGATGTCGCGATCGTCTCGCTGGTGGTATGAAACGAAAAAAAAAGACGTTTTGTGGGAAAACAGCGTGCTACAGGTTAAACAATCGATGAGGTGGGAAAATTAGAGACAGGAAGGAAGCGCAGCTGGGGTCAAGAGCAACCCCAGGGCAGACTGTGACGCGTCAGCGGCAGCAGCTGCAGAGTGGCGTTGCTGACGCAAAAGCCCCTGCTCGCTCGTCCTCCCCTCCCACTCCCCACAGGGCTTCTCGTCGGCGCAACACTGCTACGCCGGCCTGCAAACACAAGCAGCGGCGCAGCGGCATGAAATGCATAGAACAGAAGATCGTGGCGGTGCAGTGACACGCACGCGCTTGCAGCGGCGCACACGCAAGTGGCGTGTCCAATGCCACCGCACCCTCACAAAGCAACACGGGAGTGAGAGTGGGAGCCACAAAGCTCACCAGCACACGTGCGCCAACACGGTCGCGGGACTGTTAGCATCAGTTCGTCACTGACACAGGCTCCTCGGGGGCAGCGTTAGCATCCGCCACCTTCATGCCACGCTTCTCACGGTGGCGGCGCTCGTCCGCAGCAGTCCACGGCTGCAGGAAGAAGAACACAATCACCAGGCCGACGAACCCGATCACGCCGAAGAAGAGGTACACAATGGCAACACCCTTGTTCTGGTTCCCGCTCGCACCACCCGACAGACCCTCCCTGGCGATCGGGAAGAACACGCTGATGATGAACGCGAACACAATCTGGAACGTAGCCATCACACTGGAGCCGCGCGGGCGGAACGACAGCGGGAACATCTCCTGCGCAAGGGGGTAGAAGGAGCAGCCGATGCACGACTGGAACACAAGCAGGTACACGGCAATGGCGGCAATCGACACACCGTTGCGCGCCTTATCGCTCTTCACGACACCAGGCATGGTCACGATGCCCATCACAATACAGGCAACGGACGCAGCAGTAGTGCCGAAGAGGAACACGGCCCGCAGGTTGCTCGTCAGTGCGAGAATGACCAGCGAGCAGGCAGCGGAGAAGACGTTCCAGATGTTCAGCACGATGTTGCCAACCATTGGGTTGAAGCCGACATTGCCGGTGATGGTCGGTGCGTAGTTCATGAAAGCGGTAATACCCGTAAGCTGCACAATACCGGCAACCGCAAGACCAACCAGCAGGCGAGGCAGCATCGATCCCCAGCTGTACTCTCCAATGTCAATGCCGTGCTTCTTCTCCATCTCGTCCACGCGCTTCAGCAGGTCGGCCTCGTTGCCCTCCACCACCCTCTCCGAATCAGCACCGGGGCCCTGATCCTTCGCATCGTGAGGAGCCTCCGCTCCCTCCTCCGGCTCGTGTGCCCAGTACGGACTCTCCTCGATGAAATAGCCCATCAGCACAGTGATCACGCCCACGGCCGTCGAGAGCGCGAGGTAGCCCTGGAATATGCCGTACAGATCCCCGCCCTTGCCGCCAAAGCTCACACCGAGGACCATGCCGCCACCAATGATGGCGGCAAGCGCAGTACCGAGGTTCAGCGTCACACAGAAAAAGGACGTCAGCACCTGCTTGTAGCGGTCAGGGGCGTTCTGGTTCACGTACACCATCGCCGGCACGCAAATGAACAGCTGCGCAGCGCCAACCAGAAAGCGACCGATCGTCGATGCCCAGTACTCGTTCGTCGCAACGCCTACGTGCTGCATGATCGCGCTCACGAGGAACAGAAACCCACCGAACATGAAGGCCTTGCGGTGGTGGAAGAACGCCAGGAAGTCACCAGCGAGGGGGCCGAGGAAGATGCCCACCACCATTGTCGCGCAGGCAAAGATACCGGAGTACAGCGACGAGAAGCCGGCCTGGTTCACACACGTCCCGCTGCCGTAGTCGTAGTGGCAGTGCATGTACCCCGTGTCGTGGCAGTCCTCAAGCGCCAGCGTCGAGCACATGCCCACGGTCCACTCACACGCTCCGTCCCGCCACGTGCAGTCCTGGTTCAGCACGTTGGCGCACGCCTCCGCCGTCGTGTACAGCGAGCACTGCTCCGAGTAGACCTGCAGAGTGGCAAAGATGCCGTTGATGCCGGTAGGAAAGCCTTGGCCCAGCCCAGCAAGGATGAGGAATACGACGTGGCGCGCAACCTTCCAATGAAAGAAGCCACACACGTAACTCACGCCCTGCAGGCTGTCCACCTCCGACTCCGGCGGCGGGCTCACGTTGCCCTCGTCCGCGGCAAGCTTCTGCATGGCAAGGGCCTCCTCGTCCTCCGGGGATATCGGCTGCACAATGCCAGCAGCACGCACCGGGCGTGCCGCCTCGCCTTGCTGGCGCATCTCACGCGCCGCAGCGTCTTCCCGGGCCGAGTAATCCGCCATGGGTATGCCGGCTTGCAACGGTGCGCGGTGCTTAGAGGACTGGAAGTGGGAGAGAGTGGGAGTACGCGAGAGCAAGAGGTGGCGGTTGGCCCTTTTTTTTTTTGTTTGGTTGTTTTTTTTTTTTTTTTTTTTTTTTTTTGGGGGGCGGGGTTTTTTTTTCCCCCCCCCCAGGGCCCGCGGGAGAAAGGAAAAGGGGGGAAGGGGGGAGTCAGGAAAGAGGTGAAGAAACGAAGGGGCGGAACGCTGCGCACCACAGAAGCAACCACGGACCACAGGATCCCGGCGCATCGCAGGGCAGGAGAACGGCACGGCGAAGTGGCCGCCAGCAGCGCCAGCGGAGCCAGCGGAGCCAGCAGCACCGCAACGCGGACGTGGGGTGCCGCAGCCGCCACCACGTGCCGTGGACACCCGCACCGTCCCCACGACACCGCGCGCGACTCCGCTCGGCACGCGGGCCACACAGCACACAGCCCAGTGCCACGCCGGTCAGGCCACACACCGCCTCACAACAGCGGCTACGCCACGCACACGCCTTGCCTCACGCAGTGTCTCGTTCTGCTCATTTGCGTGTTGAGTAATTTTCCATCTTTTTTTTTGTTTTTTTTGCGCGTTGCAAGCCACTCCACGTGGCCGGACGCTTTGTACCGGACAGACTGAAACAAAAAAATAGAGTTAAAAAAAAGGGGGAGTCAACTCGCGACGTGAATCAGCGACCACCACACGTCCTATCGTGAAGATGGGTCATTGTCAGGGATAATAGCTGTTTCGCGACGGCTTCCAAAGAGCTAGCTTTCCTTAACGAAAGGCTCAAACACCAAACAAAACGTTGAGAGGCGCAACCAAGGAGAGACAAAGAGAGAGGTCATTCGATTCCCGGAGATCCTGTAAAATCTGCTCACTACAACAGCCTCGTACAGGATCCACCGCACAATTAAGACACACTCCCCAACATACACCCGTTAAGAATTTTGTTTGTTTTCTCCTTCCGGGAAACCAACAGTCGTGAAAAAAGAAAGTGAGAAAGATTTTTTTGTTGTTGTGCTGACGTGGGCAACACCGGACGCTGTCGCGCCTGTGCACGCCTCTCACCGCTCGCGACACGCATCCACAGGCGCGCGCGCAGCAACCCCGTCCCGGCAGCTTCGGCCTGGTGTGCCCGGGCACAGCGTCCGCCGCGCTACTTCCCACACATGCACGCACCACTAACCCGCGCAGGTGCAAAAAGAGAGGTGCCACTGTCAGCTTTCTGGGCCGAGCCTTGCTCAGAGATGATAAAGAGAAAAAAAAAATAACAGAAAAAATGCGTTTTGGAGGAATTAAACTATCGGTCCCAAAGTAGGCAAAGGCAAAAACTAGTCAACACCGCTTCTACGTTGGAAAGACGCAACGGTGTTCGAAGGGGAAAAGAAGAAAAGTAACAAGAAAGTAGTCCTCGAGACGTATCCGCACCTGGTTGTAGCCTGGCTGCCTCACAAGCAACCTCCTTCACCCGCATGTACGCAACGGCCTCGGCGACCCACGGACGCAGAGCCTACACGACAGTCGGCCGAAGGAAAAAAGAAAGAGTGAGGAGACAGCGAACGGCAAGCAAAACTGGTGCCTTCTTGCCTATCGAAGGGGGAGTCCCCACTCCCGCAGCGCCACGCACACGCGGAGTAGGGCACAACCCTTGTCGGGGACTGCAACAGTGGCTAATAGAAGACCAGATGCCAATTCACAGGCAGAGTACAAAAAGGATGTCGCGATCGTCTCGCTGGTGGTATGAAAGAAAAAAAAAGACATTTAGTGGGAAAACAGCGTGCTACAGGTTAAACAATCGATGGGGTGGAAAAATTAGCGACAGGAAGGAAGCGCAGCTGGGGTCAAGAGCAACCCCAGGGCAGACTGTGACGCGTCAGCGGCAGCAGCTGCAGAGTGGCGTTGCTGACGCAAAAGCCCCTGCTCGCTCGTCCTCCCCTCCCACTCCCCACAGGGCTTCTCGTCGGCGCAACACTGCTACGCCGGCCTGCAAACACAAGCAGCGGCGCAGCGGCATGAAATGCATAGAACAGAAGATCGTGGCGGTGCAGTGACACGCACGCGCTTGCAGCGGCGCACACGCAAGTGGCGTGTCCAATGCCACCGCACCCTCACAAAGCAACACGGGAGTGAGAGTGGGAGCCACAAAGCTCACCAGCACACGTGCGCCAACACGGTCGCGGGACTGTTAGCATCAGTTCGTCACTGACACAGGCTCCTCGGGGGCAGCGTTAGCATCCGCCACCTTCATGCCACGCTTCTCACGGTGGCGGCGCTCGTCCGCAGCAGTCCACGGCTGCAGGAAGAAGAACACAATCACCAGGCCGACGAACCCGATCACGCCGAAGAAGAGGTACACAATGGCAACACCCTTGTTCTGGTTCCCGCTCGCACCACCCGACAGACCCTCCTTGGCGATCGGGAAGAACACGCTGATGACGAACGCGAACACAATCTGGAACGTAGCCATCACACTGGAGCCGCGCGGGCGGAACGACAGCGGGAACATCTCCTGCGCAAGGGGGTAGAAGGAGCAGCCGATGCACGACTGGAACACAAGCAGGTACACGGCAATGGCGGCAATCGACACACCGTTGCGCGCCTTATCGCTCTTCACGACACCAGGCATGGTCACGATGCCCATCACAATACAGGCAACGGACGCAGCAGTAGTGCCGAAGAGGAACACGGCCCGCAGGTTGCTCGTCAGTGCGAGAATGACCAGCGAGCAGGCAGCGGAGAAGACGTTCCAGATGTTCAGCACGATGTTGCCAACCATTGGGTTGAAGCCGACATTGCCGGTGATGGTCGGTGCGTAGTTCATAAAGGCATTGATACCCGTAAGCTGCACAATACCGGCAACCGCAAGACCAACCAGCAGGCGAGGCAGCATCGATCCCCAGCTGTACTCTCCAATGTCAATGCCGTGCTTCTTCTCCATCTCGTCCACGCGCTTCAGCAGGTCGGCCTCGTTGCCCTCCACCACCCTCTCCGAATCAGCACCGGGGCCCTGATCCTTCGCATCGTGAGGAGCCTCCGCTCCCTCCTCCGGCTCGTGTGCCCAGTACGGACTCTCCTCGATGAAATAGCCCATCAGCACAGTGATCACGCCCACGGCCGTCGAGAGCGCGAGGTAGCCCTGGAATATGCCGTACAGATCCCCGCCCTTGCCGCCAAAGCTCACACCGAGGACCATGCCGCCACCAATGATGGCGGCAAGCGCAGTACCGAGGTTCAGCGTCACACAGAAAAAGGACGTCAGCACCTGCTTGTAGCGGTCAGGGGCGTTCTGGTTCACGTACACCATCGCCGGCACGCAAATGAACAGCTGCGCAGCGCCAACCAGAAAGCGACCGATCGTCGATGCCCAGTACTCGTTCGTCGCAACGCCTACGTGCTGCATGATCGCGCTCACGAGGAACAGAAACCCACCGAACATGAAGGCCTTGCGGTGGTGGAAGAACGCCAGGAAGTCACCAGCGAGGGGGCCGAGGAAGATGCCCACCACCATTGTCGCGCAGGCAAAGATACCGGAGTACAGCGACGAGAAGCCGGCCTGGTTCACACACGTCCCGCTGCCGTAGTCGTAGTGGCAGTGCATGTACCCCGTGTCGTGGCAGTCCTCAAGCGCCAGCGTCGAGCACATGCCCACGGTCCACTCACACGCTCCGTCCCGCCACGTGCAGTCCTGGTTCAGCACGTTGGCGCACGCCTCCGCCGTCGTGTACAGCGAGCACTGCTCCGAGTAGACCTGCAGAGTGGCAAAGATGCCGTTGATGCCGGTAGGAAAGCCTTGGCCCAGCCCAGCAAGGATGAGGAATACGACGTGGCGCGCAACCTTCCAATGAAAGAAGCCACACACGTAACTCACGCCCTGCAGGCTGTCCACCTCCGACTCCGGCGGCGGGCTCACGTTGCCCTCGTCCGCGGCAAGCTTCTGCATGGCAAGGGCCTCCTCGTCCTCCGGGGATATCGGCTGCACAATGCCAGCAGCACGCACCGGGCGTGCCGCCTCGCCTTGCTGGCGCATCTCACGCGCCTCAGCGTCTTCCCGGGCCGAGTAATCTGCCATGGGTATGCCGGCTTGCAACGGTGCGCGGTGCTTAGAGGACTGGAAGTGGGAGAGAGTGGGAGTACGCGAGAGCAAGAGGTGGCGGTTGGCCTCGTTGCTTTGGCACGGTGGTTTTGTTTAGCTGTGCTGTTAATCTGCGGGGGCCAGCGGTGTGTTCACGCCAGCGCAGCAGCGCACGGACGAAGTGAAAGAGGGGGATAGGGGGGAGTCAGGAAAGAGGTGAAGAAACGAAGGGGCGGAACGCTGCGCACCACAGAAGCAACCACGGACCACAGGATCCCGGCGCATCGCAGGGCAGGAGAACGGCACGGCGAAGTGGCCGCCAGCAGCGCCAGCGGAGCCAGCGGAGCCAGCAGCACCGCAACGCGGACGTGGGGTGCCGCAGCCGCCACCACGTGCCGTGGACACCCGCACCGTCCCCACGACACCGCGCGCGACTCCGCTCGGCACGCGGGCCACACAGCACACAGCCCAGTGCCACGCCGGTCAGGCCACACACCGCCCCACAACAGCGGCTACGCCACGCACACGCCTTGCCTCACGCAGTGTCTCGTTCTGCTCATTTGCGTGTTGAGTAATTTTCCATCTTTTTTTTTGTTTTTTTTGCGCGTTGCAAGCCACTCCACGTGGCCGGACGCTTTGTACCGGACAGACTGAAACAAAAAAATAGAGTTAAAAAAAAAGGGGGAGTCAACTCGCGACGTGAATCAGCGACCACCACACGTCCTATCGTGAAGATGGGTCATTGTCAGGGATAATAGCTGTTTCGCGACGGCTTCCAAAGAGCTAGCTTTCCTTAACGAAAGGCTCAAACACCAAACAAAACGTTGAGAGGCGCAACCAAGGAGAGACAAAGAGAGAGGTCATTCGATTCCCGGAGATCCTGTAAAATCTGCTCACTACAACAGCCTCGTACAGGATCCACCGCACAATTAAGACACACTCCCCAACATACACCCGTTAAGAATTTTGTTTGTTTTCTCCTTCCGGGAAACCAACAGTCGTGAAAAAAGAAAGTGAGAAAGATTTTTTTGTTGTTGTGCTGACGTGGGCAACACCGGACGCTGTCGCGCCTGTGCACGCCTCTCACCGCTCGCGACACGCATCCACAGGCGCGCGCGCAGCAACCCCGTCCCGGCAGCTTCGGCCTGGTGTGCCCGGGCACAGCGTCCGCCGCGCTACTTCCCACACATGCACGCACCACTAACCCGCGCAGGTGCAAAAAGAGAGGTGCCACTGTCAGCTTTCTGGGCCGAGCCTTGCTCAGAGATGATAAAGAGAAAAAAAAAATAACAGAAAAAATGCGTTTTGGAGGAATTAAACTATCGGTCCCAAAGTAGGCAAAGGCAAAAACTAGTCAACACCGCTTCTACGTTGGAAAGACGCAACGGTGTTCGAAGGGGAAAAGAAGAAAAGTAACAAGAAAGTAGTCCTCGAGACGTATCCGCACCTGGTTGTAGCCTGGCTGCCTCACAAGCAACCTCCTTCACCCACATGTACGCAACGGCCTCGGCGACCCACGGACGCAGAGCCTACACGACAGTCGGCCGAAGGAAAAAAGAAAGAGTGAGGAGACAGCGAACGGCAAGCAAAACTGGTGCCTTCTTGCCTATCGAAGGGGGAGTCCCCACTCCCGCAGCGCCACGCACACGCGGAGTAGGGCACAACCCTTGTCGGGGACTGCAACAGTGGCTAATAGAAGACCAGATGCCAATTCACAGGCAGAGTACAAAAAGGATGTCGCGATCGTCTCGCTGGTGGTATGAAAGAAAAAAAAAAGACATTTAGTGGGAAAACAGCGTGCTACAGGTTAAACAATCGATGGGGTGGAAAAATTAGCGACAGGAAGGAAGCGCAGCTGGGGTCAAGAGCAACCCCAGGGCAGACTGTGACGCATCAGCGGCAGCAGCTGCAGAGTGGCGTTGCTGACGCAAAAGCCCCTGCTCGCTCGTCCTCCCCTCCCACTCCCCACAGGGCTTCTCGTCGGCGCAACACTGCTACGCCGGCCTGCAAACACAAGCAGCGGCGCAGCGGCATGAAATGCATAGAACAGAAGATCGTGGCGGTGCAGTGACACGCACGCGCTTGCAGCAGCGCACACGCAAGTGACGTGTCCAATGCCACCGCACCCTCACAAAGCAACACGGGAGTGAGAGTGGGAGCCACAAAGCTCACCAGCACACGTGCGCCAACACGGTCGCGGGACTGTTAGCATCAGTTCGTCACCGACACAGGCTCCTCGGGGGCAGCGTTAGCATCCGCCACCTTCATGCCACGCTTCTCACGGTGGCGGCGCTCGTCCGCAGCAGTCCACGGCTGCAGGAAGAAGAACACAATCACCAGGCCGACGAACCCGATCACGCCGAAGAAGAGGTACACAATGGCAACACCCTTGTTCTGGTTCCCGCTCGCACCACCCGACAGACCCTCCTTGGCGATCGGGAAGAACACGCTGATGACGAACGCGAACACAATCTGGAACGTAGCCATCACACTGGAGCCGCGCGGGCGGAACGACAGCGGGAACATCTCCTGCGCAAGGGGGTAGAAGGAGCAGCCGATGCACGACTGGAACACAAGCAGGTACACGGCAATGGCGGCAATCGACACACCGTTGCGCGCCTTATCGCTCTTCACGACACCAGGCATGGTCACGATGCCCATCACAATACAGGCAACGGACGCAGCAGTAGTGCCGAAGAGGAACACGGCCCGCAGGTTGCTCGTCAGTGCGAGAATGACCAGCGAGCAGGCAGCGGAGAAGACGTTCCAGATGTTCAGCACGATGTTGCCAACCATTGGGTTGAAGCCGACATTGCCGGTGATGGTCGGTGCGTAGTTCATAAAGGCATTGATACCCGTAAGCTGCACAATACCGGCAACCGCAAGACCAACCAGCAGGCGAGGCAGCATCGATCCCCAGCTGTACTCTCCAATGTCAATGCCGTGCTTCTTCTCCATCTCGTCCACGCGCTTCAGCAGGTCGGCCTCGTTGCCCTCCACCACCCTCTCCGAATCAGCACCGGGGCCCTGATCCTTCGCATCGTGAGGAGCCTCCGCTCCCTCCTCCGGCTCGTGTGCCCAGTACGGACTCTCCTCGATGAAATAGCCCATCAGCACAGTGATCACGCCCACGGCCGTCGAGAGCGCGAGGTAGCCCTGGAATATGCCGTACAGATCCCCGCCCTTGCCGCCAAAGCTCACACCGAGGACCATGCCGCCACCAATGATGGCGGCAAGCGCAGTACCGAGGTTCAGCGTCACACAGAAAAAGGACGTCAGCACCTGCTTGTAGCGGTCAGGGGCGTTCTGGTTCACGTACACCATCGCCGGCACGCAAATGAACAGCTGCGCAGCGCCAACCAGAAAGCGACCGATCGTCGATGCCCAGTACTCGTTCGTCGCAACGCCTACGTGCTGCATGATCGCGCTCACGAGGAACAGAAACCCACCGAACATGAAGGCCTTGCGGTGGTGGAAGAACGCCAGGAAGTCACCAGCGAGGGGGCCGAGGAAGATGCCCACCACCATTGTCGCGCAGGCAAAGATACCGGAGTACAGCGACGAGAAGCCGGCCTGGTTCACACACGTCCCGCTGCCGTAGTCGTAGTGGCAGTGCATGTACCCCGTGTCGTGGCAGTCCTCAAGCGCCAGCGTCGAGCACATGCCCACGGTCCACTCACACGCTCCGTCCCGCCACGTGCAGTCCTGGTTCAGCACGTTGGCGCACGCCTCCGCCGTCGTGTACAGCGAGCACTGCTCCGAGTAGACCTGCAGAGTGGCAAAGATGCCGTTGATGCCGGTAGGAAAGCCTTGGCCCAGCCCAGCAAGGATGAGGAATACGACGTGGCGCGCAACCTTCCAATGAAAGAAGCCACACACGTAACTCACGCCCTGCAGGCTGTCCACCTCCGACTCCGGCGGCGGGCTCACGTTGCCCTCGTCCGCGGCAAGCTTCTGCATGGCAAGGGCCTCCTCGTCCTCCGGGGATATCGGCTGCACAATGCCAGCAGCACGCACCGGGCGTGCCGCCTCGTCTTGCTGGCGCATCTCACGCGCCTCAGCGTCTTCCCGGGCCGAGTAATCTGCCATGGGTATGCCGGCTTGCAACGGTGCGCGGTGCTTAGAGGACTGGAAGTGGGAGAGAGTGGGAGTACGCGAGAGCAAGAGGTGGCGGTTGGCCTCGTTGCTTTGGCACGGTGGTTTTGTTTAGCTGTGCTGTTAATCTGCGGGGGCCAGCGGTGTGTTCACGCCAGCGCAGCAGCGCACGGACGAAGTGAAAGAGGGGGATAGGGGGGAGTCAGGAAAGAGGTGAAGAAACGAAGGGGCGGAACGCTGCGCACCACAGAAGCAACCACGGACCACAGGATCCCGGCGCATCGCAGGGCAGGAGAACGGCACGGCGAAGTGGCCGCCAGCAGCGCCAGCGGAGCCAGCGGAGCCAGCAGCACCGCAACGCGGACGTGGGGTGCCGCAGCCGCCACCACGTGCCGTGGACACCCGCACCGTCCCCACGACACCGCGCGCGACTCCGCTCGGCACGCGGGCCACACAGCACACAGCCCAGTGCCACGCCGGTCAGGCCACACACCGCCTCACAACAGCGGCTACGCCACGCACACGCCTTGCCTCACGCAGTGTCTCGTTCTGCTCATTTGCGTGTTGAGTAATTTTCCATCTTTTTTTGTTTTTTTTTGCGCGTTGCAAGCCACTCCACGTGGCCGGACGCTTTGTACCGGACAGACTGAAACAAAAAAAATAGAGTTAAAAAAAAAGGGGGAGTCAACTCGCGACGTGAATCAGCGACCACCACACGTCCTATCGTGAAGATGGGTCATTGTCAGGGATAATAGCTGTTTCGCGACGGCTTCCAAAGAGCTAGCTTTCCTTAACGAAAGGCTCAAACACCAAACAAAACGTTGAGAGGCGCAACCAAGGAGAGACAAAGAGAGAGGTCATTCGATTCCCGGAGATCCTGTAAAATCTGCTCACTACAACAGCCTCGTACAGGATCCACCGCACAATTAAGACACACTCCCCAACATACACCCGTTAAGAATTTTGTTTGTTTTCTCCTTCCGGGAAACCAACAGTCGTGAAAAAAGAAAGTGAGAAAGATTTTTTTGTTGTTGTGCTGACGTGGGCAACACCGGACGCTGTCGCGCCTGTGCACGCCTCTCACCGCTCGCGACACGCATCCACAGGCGCGCGCGCAGCAACCCCGTCCCGGCAGCTTCGGCCTGGTGTGCCCGGGCACAGCGTCCGCCGCGCTACTTCCCACACATGCACGCACCACTAACCCGCGCAGGTGCAAAGAGAGAGGTGCCACTGTCAGCTTTCTGGGCCGAGCCTTGCTCAGAGATGATAAAGAGAAAAAAAAAAAAACAGAAAAAATGCGTTTTGGAGGAATTAAACTATCGGTCCCAAAGTAGGAAAAGGCAAAAACTAGTCAACACCGCTTCTACGTTGGAAAGACGCAACGGTGTTCGAAGGGGAAAAGAAGAAAAGTAACAAGAAAGTAGTCCTCGAGACGTATCCGCACCTGGTTGTAGCCTGGCTGCCTCACAAGCAACCTCCTTCACCCACATGTACGCAACGGCCTCGGCGACCCACGGACGCAGAGCCTACACGACAGTCGGCCGAAGGAAAAAAGAAAGAGTGAGGAGACAGCGAACGGCAAGCAAAACTGGTGCCTTCTTGCCTATCGAAGGGGGAGTCCCCACTCCCGCAGCGCCACGCACACGCGGAGTAGGGCACAACCCTTGTCGGGGACTGCAACAGTGGCTAATAGAAGACCAGATGCCAATTCACAGGCAGAGTACAAAAAGGATGTCGCGATCGTCTCGCTGGTGGTATGAAAGAAAAAAAAAAGACGTTTTGTGGGAAAACAGCGTGCTACAGGTTAAACAATCGATGAGGTGGGAAAATTAGAGACAGGAAGGAAGCGCAGCTGGGGTCAAGAGCAACCCCAGGGCAGACTGTGACGCATCAGCGGCAGCAGCTGCAGAGTGGCGTTGCTGACGCAAAAGCCCCTGCTCGCTCGTCCTCCCCTCCCACTCCCCACAGGGCTTCTCGTCGGCGCAACACTGCTACGCCGGCCTGCAAACACAAGCAGCGGCGCAGCGGCATGAAATGCATAGAACAGAAGATCGTGGCGGTGCAGTGACACGCACGCGCTTGCAGCAGCGCACACGCAAGTGACCTGTCCAATGCCACCGCACCCTCACAAAGCAACACGGGAGTGAGAGTGGGAGCCACAAAGCTCACCAGCACACGTGCGCCAACACGGTCGCGGGACTGTTAGCATCAGTTCGTCACCGACACAGGCTCCTCGGGGGCAGCGTTAGCATCCGCCACCTTCATGCCACGCTTCTCACGGTGGCGGCGCTCGTCCGCAGCAGTCCACGGCTGCAGGAAGAAGAACACAATCACCAGGCCGACGAACCCGATCACGCCGAAGAAGAGGTACACAATGGCAACACCCTTGTTCTGGTTCCCGCTCGCACCACCCGACAGACCCTCCTTGGCGATCGGGAAGAACACGCTGATGACGAACGCGAACACAATCTGGAACGTAGCCATCACACTGGAGCCGCGCGGGCGGAACGACAGCGGGAACATCTCCTGCGCAAGGGGGTAGAAGGAGCAGCCGATGCACGACTGGAACACAAGCAGGTACACGGCAATGGCGGCAATCGACACACCGTTGCGCGCCTTATCGCTCTTCACGACACCAGGCATGGTCACGATGCCCATCACAATACAGGCAGCGGACGCAGCAGTAGTGCCGAAGAGGAACACGGCCCGCAGGTTGCTCGTCAGTGCGAGAATGACCAGCGAGCAGGCAGCGGAGAAGACGTTCCAGATGTTCAGCACGATGTTGCCAACCATTGGGTTGAAGCCGACATTGCCGGTGATGGTCGGTGCGTAGTTCATGAAAGCGGTAATACCCGTAAGCTGCACAATACCGGCAACCGCAAGACCAACCAGCAGGCGAGGCAGCATCGATCCCCAGCTGTACTCTCCAATGTCAATGCCGTGCTTCTTCTCCATCTCGTCCACGCGCTTCAGCAGGTCGGCCTCGTTGCCCTCCACCACCCTCTCCGAATCAGCACCGGGGCCCTGATCCTTCGCATCGTGAGGAGCGTCCGCTCCCTCCTCCGGCTCGTGTGCCCAGTACGGACTCTCCTCGATGAAATAGCCCATCAGCACAGTGATCACGCCCACGGCCGTCGAGAGCGCGAGGTAGCCCTGGAATATGCCGTACAGATCCCCGCCCTTGCCGCCAAAGCTCACACCGAGGACCATGCCGCCACCAATGATGGCGGCAAGCGCAGTACCGAGGTTCAGCGTCACACAGAAAAAGGACGTCAGCACCTGCTTGTAGCGGTCAGGGGCGTTCTGGTTCACGTACACCATCGCCGGCACGCAAATGAACAGCTGCGCAGCGCCAACCAGAAAGCGACCGATCGTCGATGCCCAGTACTCGTTCGTCGCAACGCCTACGTGCTGCATGATCGCGCTCACGAGGAACAGAAACCCACCGAACATGAAGGCCTTGCGGTGGTGGAAGAACGCCAGGAAGTCACCAGCGAGGGGGCCGAGGAAGATGCCCACCACCATTGTCGCGCAGGCAAAGATACCGGAGTACAGCGACGAGAAGCCGGCCTGGTTCACACACGTCCCGCTGCCGTAGTCGTAGTGGCAGTGCATGTACCCCGTGTCGTGGCAGTCCTCAAGCGCCAGCGTCGAGCACATGCCCACGGTCCACTCACACGCTCCGTCCCGCCACGTGCAGTCCTGGTTCAGCACGTTGGCGCACGCCTCCGCCGTCGTGTACAGCGAGCACTGCTCCGAGTAGACCTGCAGAGTGGCAAAGATGCCGTTGATGCCGGTAGGAAAGCCTTGGCCCAGCCCAGCAAGGATGAGGAATACGACGTGGCGCGCAACCTTCCAATGAAAGAAGCCACACACGTAACTCACGCCCTGCAGGCTGTCCACCTCCGACTCCGGCGGCGGGCTCACGTTGCCCTCGTCCGCGGCAAGCTTCTGCATGGCAAGGGCCTCCTCGTCCTCCGGGGATATCGGCTGCACAATGCCAGCAGCGCGCACCGGGCGTGCCGCCTCGCCTTGCTGGCGCATCTCACGCGCCGCAGCGTCTTCGGTACTATTCGAGTGCTGCGACATTGCAAATGGAGGAAAAGGGGGTGGAAGAAGTAGGGCGAGGAGAGAAGTGGTGGATGATGTGCGGAGAGACTTGGAGTTGCCGTTAAAGGAGAATGTGGCGCGTGCTTGGACAAGGTGAACAAAGGTGCTTTATGTTTTGCTGTGCTGTAATGATGCCCAGTGATAAGGCTTATTAAAAAGAAAACGTGTTTATTGTTTTTTTTTTTGTTGGTTCGTCGAAGAGCTGATTAGGTTAACTTCATTCTAGTGTCATACGGAACGATAAAATCAAAAGGGGAAGGAGAGAAGAGAAAAGTGGTTTGTGTTTGTGTACCAAAGAGGCTGCCGGAATAAAAAGGCGATCGTCGAAAGAGAACGCTTAAAACCGATGGCAGAGAAACGTGATAGCATTTTATCCACATTTTAAGAGCGTCTTTTTTACACGCATCGGAGAAAGGACAAAAACCCCGGTGACGGATGCTGGCCTTGCAGCTGCCCTGCGCGGTGCCGGCAGTTAAGTAGCACAGGGATGCATCAAAGAGAAAGTTGCTCCCAAACTCAAAAAAAAAAAATTGTGGGGGAGAAAAATAGCTTCACTTAAGTCGCTTTGCAGAGAAGGTGTGGCGCAAAACACTTCCCTTCATACACGCTCTCAGTCAACGACCTGTGCAAATGTATTGTTTTTTTTTCTGGCAGCTCTCATTGCATCCTTGTGTACGTCATTTCGGAGCATCTGGCGCGACTTCGATTCTCGAAATCTGTCTTGCAGCCGTAGTTGAGCCGCTTGAAGCTCTTGCGCTTTACACAATAAAACAAGAGATTCATCTTTCTTCCTTGTTGTCGTTCTGGTTTTTTCTTTTTTTTTAACGTCTGCTAAAAAAGTGAATAGTAGAAGCTTAAGAAAACGTACGTGTGCATTCTCTTTTTTGTTGTTGTTGTTGCCTTACGAAAGGTAGGGCTTTCATATATATATATAGAACAAATGCGACAGTGAATGTAATGCGTTTCTTCTTGTTTTTCTTTCGAGATGAAGAAGTCATTGAAAAGATTTAAAAAAGGCAAACTATGCGAGGAGAAGAAGGAGGACGGCACATCGTCTTGTCGGACCGCATCACTAGCAACACCTCCACACAATCGCGGAACGCACTCTCGTCAACGTAAAGCACAGCAGCCGCAGCATCTGCGTGACACCATCGCGACAGTCTCACGTATACCCTTGCCCTCCTACACGCTCCCCGCACTACAGTCCTCACATTCCGTGCCGCCCCGCTAACCCTTCTCACATCACACGCACGGAGAGCGCCACAGCGTGAGGTAGCTCATGAGTACGTTGACGCGGCTCGTATGAGGCTTGAAGAAGCCCTTTCAACTATCAAACTCGTCAGCTCCATTTCCACTAAGCATGTGTGACCGTGCATGTAAAAAGAGACGGCTACGCCTCAAGTGCGCAGAGATCATTCCGTTGGCAACAGCGGTAGATTAAAGAAAAAAAGAAAAGAATTAGATGACGGGATCAAACCCACCGATGCGGAAACCAAAGAGAACTGAGTAGAATCATATGTGTGTGTAGAATGCAACCGTGTTGCACTACCGAGCATATGTAACGATAGGAGTGCTAAAGCACCGACAAAAACCGATAAGAACAAAGAAAAGACGGGGACCTGAAAAATATAAAGAAAGTATTATATATGTATAAATTTTGACGGTGTTGTGAACTGCAGTATGTCTCTTCGTCAAGCGCGGCACTGCATTGACCTGCGGAACAGCGAAACAGACATTTGGTGCCAGAATCACCACTCCGCAATTTGAAGACGAGAAGAGCGACATTATCGTTTTGATGCTGACGCTGAGAAAAAAAAAAGTTGTCGGCGTAACGAAAGAAAGAAAAAAAAAAGAAAATGGAATTGGCGTGTGAACTCGCCTTAGGTCCGCACTCGCAACAACGCGCGTCACGCATCTCCTCCCCCCGCTACTGGAACGCAATTGTCCAGTCCTCATCCACACGCAGGGGTGTGCCGCGGACGTCGATGGAGACGGTCTCGCCATGCAGCGTCACGGGCAGCGACGCGCCGTTGGCGCTCGCGGACTTCACCGCACCGGCGGTAGCGCCGTAGATGACCACGCGCTCCACCGTGTTGGGTGCGGAAAACTGCCCCTCCGACGCGGCACTGCACGACAGCTTGCCATTCGCGAACCGGAAGACACGGTGTGCGAATCGCCCGTGCTTGTACTGGAAGGTCTTTCCGTCGTCCAGGTAGAGGTCGCCGGCACTGCCGCCGTGGGCGTCGAGCGCGACGTGCAGCGTGAAGGGGTCGTTCACGGCAAACGCGGTTGAAGCGCGCTTCTGTGCCTTTGTAGGCAGCACGTGGCCACCACGAAGGTACATCGGAATCGAGTCCATCGTCACCGGCACCGTCTGCACGCCCGCACCAGCAGCCTTGCGGCCGCTCGGGTACTCGTACCACAGCGCGCTCCTCGGCAGACACACCTCCACCGTCTTCGCCTCGCTGTGCACAACGGGGCACGCGAGCAGCGACGGCCCGAACATGAACGAGTTCTGCACCTCCGCCAAGTCCTCCTCGTCGGGGAACTCAAAGAAGAGCGGCCGGAGCACCGTGTCGCCGTTGTGGTGTGCGTGGTAGAACACCGTGTACAGGTAGGGGATGAGGGTGTACCGCAGGTTCAGCGCCGCACGAATGCGGGTGCGTGCCGCGGGTTCCCACACGTAGGGCTCGCGATGGCGGGTGTCCATGTTGGCGTGGCCCCGGTAAAAGGGGTAGAAGACCGCGGCTTGGAACCACCGCTGGAAGAGCTCACTGGTCGGCTCGCGCAGAAAGCCACCCGCATCCGCACCGCAGAACGGGTAGTTGGACAGCGACAAGCCCAGCAACTCCGGCGCCGTTCCCTGGAGATGGTCCCAGCGGGACATGTTGTCGCCTGCCCACATACCGCACAGACGCTGGCTGCCAGCAAAGAAGCTGCGCGTCAAAATGAACGGACGCTCCTGCTCCACTCCAGGGCCCGCAGCCTCCAGACACCCTTGCGCGGCAGACAACACGCTTAAGAAGCCGTAGATGTTGTGCAGGTAGCGGTGCTGCACAGCCCGCCCGTCGTCCGTGTGGTGTAGCGCCTCCTTGATCATGGTCCGCTCACGGTAGCCGTGAAACACAGCGGGTTCGTTCATATCAACCCATGTGTACGTGTTTCGGCCACCGCACTCACACCTGTCATCGTGGAAGAACGTGGCGTACCACTCGCGGGTGCGGCGCTGCAGAAAGTCCGGCCAGCAGCTGTTGCCGGGCCAGCAGTCGCCTTCGAAGTTGCCGGAGTCATCGGGCGTTCGTATAAAGTGGTTTCCCGCCACACCCTCGTCGTACACCTCCCAGCCCGCCGCGGTCTTGGTGTGGGGGTCCTTGATGGTCACCATCTTGCGGCCACGCGATACGAGGTAGTCCAGCAAAGCCTTCGGGTCGGGGAAGGCGTCGTGGTCGAACTGGAAGTACTTCTTGTCGGCAGAGTACTCGATGTCCAGCCAGAGGACGTCGTATGGCATGTCAGCGCCGGACATGCCCGCCTCCACAGACACGCACTCGTCCTGCGTCATGTAGTTCCACCGGCACTGGTGGTACCCAAGCACGGAGTACGGGGGAAAGAAGGTGGGGCCGGTGATGTGGGCGTGATGGCGCTGCACAGCCGCGGGCGTCGGTCCGGGAATGAAGAAGAGGTCCGTGATGCCGACCTCCGCCGTCCACCGCACTGCAGGCGCGCCAGGGCGGTCCAGGATGCGCACCAGCATCTCCGACGAGTTCAGGAAGAGCACACCGGTCGTGGCAGAGGCCGAGTACGCCATCAGAAAGGGAATTGATCCGTACTTTGGCTCGCCGCTTTGCATCGGGTACTCAAAGGCGTCCGTGTTGAAGAGCTGGTAGGACTCACCCTTCTTCATCGCGAGGTCCTGCGTGTGCTCCGGCAGGCCGTAAAGCCTCTTGGCAGCGGGGAAACGCAGCTCCGCAGCGGGCGCCTCCACGTCGCGCAGCTCCACAAACCCGGCAGCCACCTCCGCGCCACCGGCGGTGAACGTGAAGTGCAGGCTGTCGTTGTCGCGCGTCACAGCGAGCGTGGACGCGCCGTTTGAGATCGCGTGCGTCCCGCCCTCCTCCCGCACCGACAGAGCGGACTCCGCGATCGGATGTGCAACCACCACCTCCGGGACCTCCCACACCCACTCCACATCCGGCTTCACGCGCAGGCGAATAATTCCGTGGTCGTAGCCGTCCGCGTAGAGCGCAACCGGCGCCATGGGCGTCTGAAAAGAAGAGAACTTCATCGTGCAAGGAGGAAGCAGCGCGGCGTAAGGTGCCGCGCAGCACTTCCGTGTGTGACTGAGAGGAGAAGAAAGAGGAGACGGCGAATGCAAAGGCAAACGCGCGCGTTAGAAGGAAAAAAGAAACGCTTTCAGGATTTTTGGTGTGTGTGTGTGTGTGTGTACGTGTGCGCGGGTGTACTAAAAAAAGGCGCTGGTAAGGCTGTCCAGACGTCTGGCGTGTGTCAACAATGGCAGACGTAGAGAAACACGAAAAAAAAAAACAAGAGAAGAAGGAAGGGAAAGAGGATCGCGTCAGTAAAAATGAAAGGGTATTCTCGATTAGCGAGTAGAAGAACGTTTGTGAGTCGGGGCGGCGAGAGAGTTGCGCCTCGTTTCCGGCAAGGCGAGGAGGGACAGGGGGGCGAAGGAAGAGAGATTGGGATGGGCAAAGACGCAGAAGGCATTGTGTGGCACATCAAGCGGTCACCAAGCAGCATCGGGGCAGCAGCGTCATCGCACCATCAGCCGCCACCATCACGTACTACAGTAACGCGTATCACACGGCTATTGTGCCTAGTTCTTTGTGGTGTGCGTCCTCTCCTACTCTGCGGCTGGAATGCGATTTTCGTGGTGGCATGGGTTGTTTAAGAGGGCAAAGATGTGTGCCCGAAAAAGAAAATATCTCATTTTTGATTCATGGGTTCCTCGACAACAACAGAACAAATATATATTAGTAAGAGCAGTTAACCGCACCACCAAAAACGGGGCGACGCAGTGGCTCTCGCAGGGACCGTAAACTAATCGCGTCAAAGAGGTTGCAATGCATTTCTGAATAAATTGTATTTTTTTTTCCAGCGGTTTACTTCCAAGATATTTTTCCTACGGAGTGTGCAGCGTAGAGCTTAGTAGCTCAAAGATGTGATGCCCGTGCACGACCTCGTCGCAGCACGCGGGGCTAGGAAGAACGTGCCGCAGCCGCTCCAGGCGCGCTGCCGTCATGACCTGCAGGGGGCACTCGCCGGTGCCTGAGCCGTCCGACTCCTGCCCCTTCTTACCCTGAGGGCTGAGCGTTAGCGAGTGGTCGCCGCTCCCGCTGCAACACGACAGCAGGAAACCTCGGCTCCTTAAATAGCCGCTAAAAGACAGCGGGTCAGCCGCGCCGTACGAAGCGCCAGGCAAGCAGCCCGTGAAGACGCTCTGCGGCTCGCTCAGCATCTTCGGCAAAGCGCCGTCGGCTGGGCGATGGGGCGGCTCGTGCACGATACGGGTGGTCAGAGAATGGTAGAGCGTCACGCAGGATACGGCGTGCCACCACGTCGCCACCTCACAACCCGTAACGCCGCAGGGGACGTCGTGGGCGTCAGACTCGGCCCTCGCGGCAACGTTAGAGTGCACAGCTGCATGTGCCTCACCCGCAGCTGTAGCCCCTTCAGCCTCGCAGTAGGCGAGATAGAAGCCGTACACGCGAAGGCACGTCTCCTCGCTCCACAGCCGTTGACACCAAAGCAGCGAGAGAGCCACCAGGGTGAGCTGGGCCGTTGGCCGCACTCGCTCGCGGACATCGTCGAGAGAACCGCGCGTTTGGAACGCCAACGGCCACGCAGGCAGAGGCGTCGCGTCGCGTGCTGCTCTCACTGCGGGGTGGTGTGGTGGGTTGGGCCCAGCAGTCGAGGCGACGGCCTCGCCGAGCGGCTCGGCGAGAAGGCAACTGAGGTAGACGCTGCGGCCAGTCGCCGCAGCAATGCCGCTCTCGACGTCTGCCAACTCGCTGCCCGCGCCGTCCTTCGACTGCCACGTTGCGTCGAAGACGTGACGCGAGAGACGCAGAAGCTGTTGACGGAGGGGACGCAGGTGCGCCGTCGCCGCCCCCGCGCCTGCCTCGGCCTGCGGTGAGACCGAAGCTGCCTCGCCGGTGGCTCCGTGGGCGAGGGGTTTGGTCATGGCTGAATAAGAAAGGGTGCCGGTGCCCAGCGCGCACGACAGCGGCGGCGGCCCTCGCGTCTTCCACTGCCCGCCGACCCAGATAGCACGCAGGTGGCGGCCCGACGACGAGATATCCCGCGCCGTCACCGTGGAGAGCGCACCTTGCGCCGTCCAGAGGAGGGCTGCGAGATCCCCTGCGACCTGCGGAGTCGTGTTGAAAGGCACGGACGGCTGCCCTGATTGCAGTACCTGGCAAGCCTCCATCCCAGCAGCCCACTGCTGCACGAGGTCGCTGTGAAGAGTGCCGCCGTAGTGGTTTACCATCGCCACCGCACGCGCCACCTCTGCCTTCGCGTGAGACGCAGCAGTGCCCTTGGACGAGGCGCACTGCGCGTCTCGGGCAGCCGCGGCGGCGCGTCGCGTGTCGTGTAGGAAAAGCAATGCGTAGAGAGAAGGGAGGTAGGCGGCGGACGTCACGCCAAGCCGGCGGGCCGTGCACGGCGCGTGGCGGATCAGCAGCCTTTCCGGCAGCGCACCTGACGGGCCGCACCACGCCGCAAGCAGTGTCTGGGACGTCGCGGCACCGCTTTCGAGTGCACCGTCTGAAAGCAGCAGCCACGCGGGCAGCGGCCGCCCGCACAACTGCCCCACCTCGAGACTGGCGTAGAGGAGCCAGGAGGAGACCACCACGTCTGTGCTGGCGGTGGCAAAAAAGGCACGCGGGTCGGTCGACCAGAGTAGGGGAAACAGTTGCAAGTTGAGGGCTGCGGTGGTCTCGCTGAGATGGCGCACCCGCACCGCCGCCCCTGTCCAGCCAGGCTCCGCGGTGGTGTAGAAGGACACTGCCTTGCCCACCCCACTCCCACCACCAGCGAGGAAGAGCACCAGGGTCTGGTACACCTGAAGCCACACAGCTGCTGCCTCGACCAACGAAGCAGAGGCATCGAGAGGAGTTGAGGCAGACGCCTGCCCTCCACACGCGTTGCTTCCCGTGCCTTGCACGCTGTGTGACGCCACTGTGCAATGTTCTACCGGTGCAGCCCACCGCATCTCGTCGAGGTCTGCGAAGGCGTCCTTGCAATTGCCCAGCACCAGCTCCACCTGCAGACCCGTCTTGACTGCAATGCGACGCACCGTCTCGAGGAAGCAGCACAGCAGCTGTGAGAGGGTGGGAACGGCGTGCCCCGTGGCGGGCAAGGCCGCCGCTGCCGCACACCACCGCACTACTCGCACGCAGTCGTGCACCACCGCGTCGAGGTCGACCACGAGCACTGTCGCCTTGGTCAGCGCAAAGTCCCCAGTGACCGCGTCGAATGGGAAGGCAGGAGACGCCGTCACATGCCCTGCCGCCGCAGCCGCAGCCGCCATCGTTGCCGCGGAGAGTGGAGTGCCCACCCCATGTGCGGGTCCGTTGTGCTGCAAATACGCGGACGCACGTAGGTCAGCCACCACACTGTGTAGCAGTGAATCATTGCCCCTCCTCTCGTGCAGCGAGTGCCCAAGAATCGGCGAGAGCGTCCCTGTCGACGAGGAGCACGACACCATGGCAGCCAAATTTGCACACGCACGGCACGTATAAAAATAATTTTAGAAAAAGAAGCAAAGATCGCTGCGCAGCGGTGGTGGAAAGAAAGAAGAAGACAAATAACAGTTGTGAAGCAGAATGGGAAAAGTGGGGAAACAAACGAGGAAGATTTTACAAAAAGCGGAGAGAGAAGTGGAACGTGGAGAGGTAATGGAGAAAAGGATGGTGCACTTGGATGCCCTCAAGTACGCAAGGAGCGGGAGAGGGAGAGAACAGCGCGTATGGCAGGCAGAAAAGAGACCACAATGCCCTGAAATGCGGAGCAGCTGGGTTTACTATCAAGACGCCTTGCTGCTTCCTCTTCCCGTACCGCCATTTTCGGTTCAAGAGCGGAAGAGATGAGAGTGCCACAGCGTTAGACAAGTGTCCGCTACGCCGCCGTCCAGCCTCCAGTGCACAGTCACACTCTCACCCCTCTCTCCCTTCTCCGCACACTAGAAAGGAGAAAGCGGTAAGACGGCGGCGTCTGCGGTGCACACACCCACACACACTAAGTGTCTGAAAGCAAAGCTAGAACTCATGTGCCTTCCTTTTTTAAACGTGGGTGCCCGCAGAGGACACATACGTGTGGCTGCGTCAGTTCCCCACACTCAAGACAACATATATATTTTGCGCCACTTTGCTCTCTGAGGTTTTTTTTGATTGTTTGTTGTTTGTCTATCTCTGTGTTTTGCCTCGCCCGCCTCACCAGGAAGAGAAAGGGTTTGCGTGTGCGCTCAAGCTGTGCGTTCAGACAACACCTCACGGTGGGGAGAAACAAAAAGGGAGAAAAAAAAACACTTTTCTTCCTAGAGAGAAGGCGCCAGTGGGCTTTGTAGCGCCGCGGCACTGAGGCTTTTTCCACTTACTCGACGTCCTTCTCTTCTCCCCCACGCGCGCTCAGGGGTGCAGCCGTCTGAGAACCCACGTTCAGTTTTCCTCGACGCGAGAGAGCTGATTTGTTGGTGTCTACAATGCGGTTCTTCGCGACAGAGAACCCGCTTCCCTCAAATCAGCACTTCACCGCCTTTAAAGCAAGAAAACGCAGAGAGTATCATGCCCGGTAAGTAAAAATGAAAGACACGTGCTTTACCTGCTCCTCGCCATCGCCACAACACGGATGGGCGAAGGCAAAAGTCTAGAGCCCCGTCTCATCTTGCCGCAATATGTTTTTTTTTTCTTTGCTTTTCATCTACCACACAAGAGCAAAAATGAGAGACGCAATACAAAAATAAATAAAAAGGAAGGATAACGCCAATAGAAAAGGCAGAGAGGATCAATAAAGGAGGAGGAGAACAATAAAAGAAATAAAAAGAAGGCAAGCACGACGCTGCATATGGCGTCTTTGACAAAAAAAAAAACAAGACAGCAACACAATAAAAAAAAAGGAGAGTACAACGTCAGAAGGACCAAAAGAGAAAAGGAAAGAACAACGACAATGAAATTGGAGTAAAAGAAAATCAACAGAGAAAAAAACGCTTTTCAAAAAATACCAGAAATACCTATAAAAAAATATATCTGCAACTCCTTCCCCCCCCCCACCTCGACGGGAGAGACCACGCAAAAAAAAAGGGTGTAGAGAAGAGGTGGAAAGTGCGATGCGGACGTAGACAGAGAGAAGACCACCAACATAATTGATTGGAGAAGGGGGCAGCATTAGAAAGAAAAACATGAGAACAAACAACTCGCAACACCGCCGCTTTACTTCTCCCCGCAAAGTGAGAAAAAAGAAAACGATAACAAAAATACTGTAGAATAGCCGTGCCGTGACGGTGTGTGATTGTTCGCAGAAAAGGGGGAGGGGGATGCATACTCGTACAAAGTCTCCCCCATTTCACATACACCGCTGACCACAAGCATAAACACAACTCCCATCTTTCCATCTTGCAATTACAAGGGTGGTAGCGATAGGGAAGAGAAAAAAAACAAAGGCGGAAAAGGAAAGTACGCAACAATAAAAAAAAAAAGAGCAAGCGGCGACGACAAATAAGATAATGGATACTGTTGGACAGCCGTCAAACGAGAATGCGAAGTCCCTCTACGTGGTAGGATCTGAGCAGGAGGTGCGGACCTCAGTTGTTAATGTCGGTCAGCACAACAACAACAACGAAAATGGCTGAGGAAGAGTAGAAAAAAAAAAGCTAAGGAAGTCAAGACGGAGACACACAGTGGTCAGAGCGCACACACCACCAAGTCAACTGGTGGGCATTCCCCACTATTTATCCACGTCCACGGAGTACGCCGTCTTCTTCTTCCGATGCTCTCTGCTTACACTCTTCCGCAGTCCTTAGCAAAGCAGACAAGAGTGAGAGGGATCCGTTAAACAATGATAAAGCAAAAAAAAAAAAAAAAAGCCGCCTGTAGAGACGGCAGCTGCTCCTTTGTTGCTCAGATGCAGTCTCCCTTTTTGGTTTTTTTTTTCGCGCTCGCCCTTCTACAACGTAAAGAGAATAAATGAAAGGAAGAGTGAACTAATGAACAATGAAGGGGAGCACACAAGACGAGGACGAACGCGGAAATGGAAACACATACACACACTTACGCGCAGAGCTCCTCTCTTGTTGTCGGCACCGCAAAAAAAAAAAAAAACAGTAAACGTATTTTTCAAAAAGCGGTATCAACAACGTATAGAGACAAGAATGGCGGTAAAGACAACGTATACCTGCGACCACGTGCAAAAGAAAGAAGCCCATGGAATTCTCTTGGCAACCGAAATAGCAACAGCGACGAAAACGGAACAAAAAAGGCATTCACGTGTTAGCGGACGACGGCACGCGCACGCCGCGTGGCAGGTGGCTGCTGACGCCGGAAACCATCGCCTCACGCCCAACGGCACCTGGAAGATAAATCGAGCCGAGTCCGGGGACGAGGCTGTGGAAGCATCATAAATCTAAAAAAAGAGCAGAAGGGCTGCAGGTCCGAAAACAAAACACTTTCTCCTCGCCTTTTTCTTCGCCTTTTCCGTGCGTACCGTGGTTTTTGTTTCGTTTTCTTACCCCCGATTTTCCCATAGCTTTCCACGTGGTACAGGTAGCTCACACAGAGTTATCGTCCGTGAACTTCTGCAGAAGCTGCGCGTTGCTCTTCTTCCACCGCTCCAGCGTGCCGTTGCCGCGCGACACACTAAGGAAGCACATCTGGTCCTCGCGCAGCTCCATGCAGTTGGAGAAGAAGCGCTTCGCATTGCAGTGGGTCCAGGTCGAGAGCGCGTAGCGGGCATCATCGGCCGCCGTCTCCGGCGTCTCATTCGATGCGGCGGCCAGGCGCTGGCGGTTCACCTCGCGTGAGACCACCTCCAGCCGCTCGGAGCTGGTCGACACCTCCTTCATGCACGAGTTGCGGTGCTCCTGCAGGTAGTGAAGCTGCAGCGCGGCCCACTCCTCGGCCTCCTCCTCGAGAATCTGGTTGCTGCGAGCCGCCGACTCGAGCAGGGTCTGCTGCGCGGCGTGGTGGGTGCGCATGGCGACCTGCTCGTCGATCAGCTTCCGGGCCTCGGTGAGAGCCTTGGCGTTCTCCTTGATGTAGGCGTCGCGCTGCTCGTCGATCGCCTGCTTGATCTTGGACGCCTCCTCCGCCTTCTCCTTCTCCTGCTGCGCCAGCAGCTCCGCCCGCTCACGCTCAGCGGCCGAGATGGCGCCCATCGCCTCGGCGGCGCTGCGGCGGTCCTTCATGTTCACCTTCGCCGTCTTGCCGTTCTTGCTGGCGACGGCGTCGTAGTAGAGCCCGTCGTGCTGCGGCACCTTGCGGCGGATAACCGCCGGCTTGGCCAGCGATTCCACCGCGAAGATGTGCAGGTCGGCCAGCAGCGAGTCGTACGTCTTGCCAGACTCGAGGAAGTCGAACTGCAGCTTCTCTGCCTCCGCGCCGGTGGAGGTGGTCACCTTCATGTCCTTCACCTTGTTGGCGAAGTGCAGCGTGCTGACCGTCTCGTCGTAGGTCAGCTGCGTCGGTGAGCACTGGGCGAGCAGCAGCACACGCGAGCTCGGGTGCGAGAAGGTGGGCTTCAGCAGCGCCGTCAAGTTGGAAATGCGGTAGCTGACGAAGCCGCCCTCGTGCAGGCTGTGCACCACGTTGCCCAGCGCCGTCAGGCTGCTGTTAATTGCCGTCGCCTCCTTCAGCCCGGCGCCGGTGACGTGGCTGCGGCTGATGCGCTCGCTGCCGGCGAGATCGGCCAGGATGATCTTGCTGCCGTAAATCGGCTCCTTCTGCCCCGGCATGCGGTAGACGGTGCCTTGGAAGGGCATCTCGTAGGGCGGCAGCACCACCTCCGGCTGGGCCGCGGCGCCGTTTGCGTTGGCACCCTTCTTCGTCGTCGGCGTCACCGTCCGCTTGTCGCCAGACTTCTTCACCTCGTTGTTCTTGTCCATCTGGTCAAGAATGGCGAGCGACGGCGCCGACGCGCTGGCCGCCTGCTGCAGAATGTCGATGGAAAATAGGCAGTGACTGCGGCTCGACGCCGAGTTCGAGTCCGTCGCGCGGGTGGAGCGGCGCGCGATGGCCAGCTGAATTTCGTTGAAGACGGCCTGCAGCGACGTCATCTCCTTAATAATGAGGGACGGCAGCATAACATCCTCGCCGATCATCACTGCCTTCAGCGGCGGCGGCGCCGTGCCGGGCTTGCCGCCAAAAAGGTCGCGGATGTTTTCGTTGTAGATCTCCATGCAGCTGAGGCCCACCACCACGTGCCACCCCTTCTTGGCCTGGCGAATCTTGTAGTCCATCAGGTCACTCAGCACGCGCAGGAACATGCCACTGTTCGTCGTCAGCAGATCGTTCTCGAGCGGGTTCGGCTTGACATCACCGAGCACCGTGAAGGTCTTGCCGGAGCCGGTCTGGCCGTACGCCAGCAGCGTGGCGTTGACGCCGACGAGGGCGGCATCGACCATGTCCACCACGGCGTCCTCGTACACCTCGAGCTGCGTGCTTTCCTGGTCGAAGATGTAGTCGAAGGAGAAAAGGCTGCTCTTGGCCGGCTCACCAGGCTTGGTGAGCTCGACGCGGAGGCCGTTGTCGCCGACCCGGTAGACACCCTGCAGCTCGAACTTCTCCTGCTGCTGGTTAATCGCACCCTCGCGCAGCATCGGGCGAACACGCACCGACACCATGACACGCTGATTGCCGATGGTCGTCATCCTGTCGATCGATATTCTTTTTTTCTCTTTACTTGTTCTTTGCGCTTGTCGTAACGATGTAGAAAGAAGATAGTGAAAGGCAACAACAACAAAAAAGGGGGAGAAACAAAAAAATGACAATATGAGTACACGAGCAAAAAAAAATGAGATGAGAGAGAAGCGCGATGACAGGCACAGGGCAGTCTCTTTTTTTCAACTCGTTACTTCGTCTCGCTTTCTCTTTTTTTCTTTTTTTTTCGGCGCTTCGCTACGGCAGTCTGAACTCGTTGGTGCGCACTCTTGGCAAGAGGCAGCAAGAGTGAAGCAGTACTGCTAGAGGGCCAACACAGAAAAAAAAAAAAAGACGCTGTTGTGTGTGTTTGTGTGTGCGCGGCTGTGAAGTACAGTGGGGCAAAAAAAAAAAAAACAATGAATCAAGAAGCCGGGGAAAAGCACAGAAAATGGAAATAAAGGAAAAGAGGAAGAGTTGATGACGCCGTTCGTTTGTTCCTTTGTTCTACGCTCCAGTTGAGGTGGTCTCGTCGATTGCTCTGTTCGCGCGGGTAACGGTGGAAAGTGGAAGAGAGGGCAGACGCTGAACGAGGCGAGAGAAAGCAAGGATGGAGGTGAGGGAAGACAGCCTTGAGGGCAAAGGAGGAGAAACTATAAAAAAAGGTAGAGTGTAGAGAGACGAAAGAAATACGAAAAAGAAAAGAGAAAAAGAAATGGCAATGGTGGTAAGTTCACTTTGACGGCGAAGGAGTTGAGGAGAAGGGGATGGTTGAGCCCGCAGACGCGTATCAGAGTCGCGTGCGAATAATGTGTTGTGTGATGAGCGGCAGACCCACAGAAAATAATAATAATAACGGAAGGGAGGTATGGGGGACAAGAAAAGAAGAGCGTACAGTGATTTGAGAGGTAAAGCTTAGATGTGGTTACTGACGCATGTATCAGAGCAGAAGCAGCTACCCGCTCCTTTTTTGTTTGTTTTCCATCCCTTTTGATTGTTTCACAGCTTGAGCGCAAAATGAGAGAAGAAGCAGTGATCCACTCCCGATACTCTCTTACACGCACCCGATTTTTTTTTTCGTGTGTGTATCCTTCGCTCCCGCTGCCTTTTTGCGACGCACTCGCGTGTCGGGCGAAGAGCCAGAGAAAGCAGTGTAACCAGGAGCCGCACCACGCCACGGTGCCTCTAATCAACGTTCCTCCTCTCCGGCGCACTCCGTCCTGATCCTTCCCGCGCTGCGTCACGAAACGGTGAGGAACAATCTAGCGAGAAAACCACACCGAAGTGCTCTCTCTCTCTCTTCCTCCTTCACGATGCTGTCCAAAACCGCGTCCTGCAGCGTTAAGTAAGGTGGCGCGCGCCTCTCACCTCGAGGCGACACAGATGCATGCGCTTATGCGTGGGTTGGTCAAGTTCCAGCACTGCTTCTTTCCCTTCTCTCTTCCCCGCGATGAAGCTGAAAAAGAAGCCGTTCATTTTGACTTTTAAATTGGCCACCGTTGCTGTCCAGTGGTACTTTTTATTTGTTTTATTTTCTTCGTCGAAGTACAGGATACAGGAAAAAAAAAAGGTATAAGGAGAAGGTAAAAGTGCACGTGTGCTCAACACAGACAAAGCGGGAAAAGGCGCTACAGAGAGGTAGCTGTGGGTCCATAGCTGGATTCGTTTTGTTAGTTTGGTATTGTTGTTCAAAAAAAGGGCCAGTCTTGTGGTGTGGCTATGCTGTCTGTTTGGGTGCGCGTGTGTGCCTCTGCAGCGACGTTACGCAGCCCGTCTGCTGATCTGCGCTTCTACATTGGAAGAAAGATAGTAAAGCAAGATACGAGGAGAAAAAAAAACATATATGAAGGTACTTCCTTTCATCACCAAAAGTGTATGATAATGATAAAAACATTCAGAGAGTACGCGCTACAAACAAAAGAAGAAAAAAAGTGAAGTAAAGAAAACAAAAAAAAGACCGGCAAAAAAAAAAGTAAAAGGAAGGAAAAACGATAGTGGCAACGGTTGGATGCCGCCTCTTCCCTTTGGTGTGCTTAATTGTAAAAAAAAAAAGAAAAAGTGCATACGAGCTCCTTTCGGATACATCTGCTCTTCAGATTGTGTTCAGCGGTGGTACGCCCAGCATCGGTCTTTCCATCACATGCCGACGAACGAACGCGCGTCTCGTTGCAAACCGCTTGCCTTGCCCCCTCCGCTATCCACCACCCAACTCCACTAAACCCCCTAAGTCTCTCGCTCTCGTCACACTCCCCTACAAGTCACCCTGAAGTGCAGATCGACTCCGCGACGAGAGTGCGTGTGCGCGGGTGTGTAGTTTAAAGAAAATTAAGAAAAAAGTGATCGAAAAGGAAAGCAAGCGGAGGCGCCATTTTTGGCGTGACGACGAAAAGAGGAGAAGGAGGAAGGCGGGAAGAAAAGAGAGGATAGCATACAGGGAAACACATAACACGACAAGCACGTTCACCAAGCAAAAAAAAGAGAGAAGAATTTTTTTAAAAAGCACACCAGTGCTGACCGACAACAACGAAGCTAAGTTATCGTGAGAAGTCCGACAAACGAAAAGAAAAAAAAAGAGCGTAAAGAATGAAACTGAGACGACCACAAGGGGAAAACAATCCCGATTGTTGACTGCGGTCAAGCAGAGAGAGGACAAAAGAAGAAATAAGAAGGAAGGCTAAACTCGTCTTCGCTCAGACGATGAGTTCTGCAAATTGTTTGTCCTATCAGTAAAGCAGAAATAAAAGGGAAAACGAAAGGAAGAAACGTTGTTCCGGTCGTCCCCCCAACACGAAAAAAAAAGCTTTTTCTTTTTAACTAGCGCTTGCGGAACAGGGAAAGGCGCTTCTTCTTCTGCCGCTGTGCTGGCATGCGGAAGGAGCCGGTGTTGGCGGTCGCCACGCTACCCGCCAGCGACGCAAAAGACATGCGCAGGTTCTCGTTCGCGATCTCCTCGACGCTACGGTCATCTGGCATGGCACGGGTGAAGGCGTTGTACTCCTGGTGCAGCTGCTCCTCCGTCTCGCCGTTGGTCTCCTCGCTCACCTCGACAAGCACCCGGTGAATCGGGAAGACCAAGTTCTTGATGACCTTGTACACCTCACACGCCGCAACAAAGACGATGACGCCGACGGCGATCACGCCCCACTCCCAGGTGATCATGTCGTGCACGAAGAGGCCGTGTGCGATGGGGTTGACGTAGACGATCGGCACGAAGAGCGCGGTGCCGAGGAGGCAGGAGCCGTAAATCCACTTGTTGTCAAACCAACGCATTCTGAAAACGGAGAGGCGGGGGTGGCGCACCGTGTAGGAGTGCAGGAGAAGACCAAAGTAGAGAATGCCGAAGGCGGTGCAGCGGGCACGCCAGATGTTCGTGCAGCCCGTGCCACTGTGGCTGTTGCAGTTCGTGCCGGCCGGGCCGCTTGTGAAGCGGTAGAGCACAATGGCGAAGCCGCACAGCGTGACGGCGCCGAGCCAGAAGCCGTAGACGACGGTGTCAGCGATCAGCTCCACCGTGAAGAAGCCCTCCGTGTTGGGCGGCACCTGCAGAATGTCGTCGGTGGCGCGGTCGAGGGAGAGGCCGGTGGCGGGCGGGGCCGAGGTGAACATGTTGAGCCACAGAATCTCAATGGGGGACAAGATGAAGACGGACTCGCCGCCGTAGCTGATTGGCAGCCCGCAAATAAGCGCGATGACCTCTGCGACGTTACTGGAGAGGAGGTGCACGACGAACTTGCGGATGCACTGCGAGATGCGGCGGCCCTCGGCGACGGCCTTGACGATTGTCGAGAAGTTGTCGTCGGTGATGACGAGGTCGGCGACACCCTTTGTCACGTCAACGCCGGAGCCCATGGCGCAGCCGATGTCAGCGATCTTGATGCTGGGCGAGTCGTTGAAGCCGTCACCCGTCATGGCCACGACGCGCTTCCGGCGGTGCAGGGACTCGATCATGCGCACCTTCGACTCGGGCGAGCAGCGGCCCACCACGACGGGGAGGTCGGCCCAGCCGTCAATGACGTCGGGATCGATCTGGTCAAAGTCCGGGCCGGCCTGCAGCTTCACGGGGTCCTCGAGGTCGCGGCGGTTGATGATGTTCAGCATCGAGGCGATGCTGCCGGCCGTGGAGGTGTGGTCGCCCGTGAGCATGCGGACGCAGATGCCGGCGTGCTGGCAGGCAATGACAGACGGCCGCGACTCCGGCCGGGGAGGGTCGTAGATGCCGACGATGCCGAGGAAGACGAGGTCGCGCTCCACCTGATCGCGGTCGTAGGCGTCGATGAAGGGCTCGTTGGCCGGGATGGGAAAGAGGCGGGTGGCGTCCTTGCGGTAGGAGAGGCAGATGGTGCGGAGACCCTGCGCCGCGAGGTCCCTGATGTGCTGGTCCACCTTCGTGCGGTCCTCCTGAGTCAGGTGCTGTGTGTTGCCCTTGTCATCCAGCTTGTAGGTACACAGCTCAATGACACGCTCCGGCGCACCCTTGGTGCAGAGGTAGAGCTCGCCCTTCGCCTTGTTCTCCCACGCGGTGGACATGCGCTTGATCTTGGAGTCGAAGGCGTACTCGGAGATGCACTCCCAGCCCTCCTCCTCCAGCCGGTCACGGTTGAGGCTGGCCTTCCACGTCATGACCTGGATCGCAATCTCGGTCGGGTTGCCGTTGCCGACAAGCGAGTCGGCGTCGTCCTCGGAGATGTGCAGCACCGTCGTACTGCACAGCGCGGAGCACTTCATGAACTCGTAAATGTAGGGCATCTCCAGCTTCGTCGACATCTGCAACGGTGCCGGGCTCACGCCCTGCTGCATCGCCGGGAAGAAGTCGCCGTAGGTCTCGTACGGGGCACCGCCGACGCTGAAGATGTCGTCGACGCCGATCACGGCCTTCTTGACCACCATCTTGTTCTCCGTCAGCGTGCCGGTCTTGTCGGAGCAGATGTCCGTCACGTTGCCCAGCACCTCCAGCACCGGCAGCTTGCGCACGATGCACTTCTGCTGCGCCATGCGCTTCACCGAGACCGTCATGGCCACCGTGATGACGGCGCAGAGCGACTCGGGCAGAATGGCAATGGCCACCGCCGTCGCGTAGGACAGCGTGGCGGGTGTGTACTTCATCTTGTTCGCGGCGAACACGACGACGGCGAGGACGGCGCAGCAGAGGAAGAGGAAGTACATCATGTAGTCCAGCTTCCGCATGAGGGCCGTCTTGCCGCCACTCTTGCCGTCGTTGAGGCGCTTCGCCAGCTTGCCCATCTCGGTGTGCAGGCCGCCGGCCACCACCACCGCCTTGCCGCGGCCCTGCGTCACGAGGGTGTTGCGGTAGACCATGTTCTTGCGGTCACCAAGGGCGAGGCGGTTGTCCGGGTCGCGAATGACGTTGGCGTGCTTCACCACCGGCAGCGCCTCGCCGGTCAGCAGCGCCTCGTCCACCTCCAGCCCGTTGGACTCGAAGATGCGGCAGTCCGCCGGCACGGAGGCACCTTGCTCGAGCACGATGACGTCGCCGACGACAACTTCGTCGATGAAGATGATCTCCGGCACGCCGCTGCGCATCACCTTCGCTACACCCGCCGTCATCTGCTTCAGACTCGCCAGCGACTTCTCCGCGCCGTACTCCTGGTAAAAGCCCAGGAAGGCGTTGAAGAAGAGCACAAAGAGAACGACGCCGAACTCGGCCCAGTCCTTGAAGACGCCGCTGATGACAATGACGATGAGCAGCACAATCGTGATGGCGTTCTTGAACTGGTTCAGGAGAATGATGATCCAGCTCGGCCCGCCCTTGATCGGAATAACGTTGTCGCCAAGCGCCTTGCCGTGGCGCGGGGCGTCCTCGTTCTGCAGTCCCGACAGCGGGTCCTCCAGCTGCACCAGCTCAAACACGTTCTCCAGCCGCAGCGCCCAGAACTTGATAAGCGCATCGTACGTGTCGGGCGTCGGCTCGGCACCCTGGTCGTCACCGAAGTTCATCGCATGCTCGTCATCGTCGCGGCCGCCGTGCGGCACGACGCGGTCCGCGCCGCTCGAGCCACTGTCCTGCTGGCCGTCCACAAGCTGCGGGTTCGTCTTTTCCGAGCTGCCATCTGCGACCACCTCCTCGGCCTCCGTCGGCTTCGTCTTCATCTCGATCTCCACTTCATCGAGGTCGACGCCCTTCGACGGCTGCTGCGAGGACGAGGAGAAGGCTCCCGAGGCAGCAGCGGTGGGCGGGGCGGAGGGCGACTGTGGGTGGGCGAAGGCGGCGCCATCGGCAGCGTGCGAGGCGGCGCTCGACGAGGAGGCGGCGGAGTGCGCACGCGGCGGGCCGGCAGACGCAGCAGAGGCAGCAGCAGCGGGTGTCGCAGCGGGCGTCGTCGATGCGTTGGGGTCGCGGTGGAGGGGGGCAGGCATCGCGAGCGGCGCGTCCTCCTCCTCGTTGTGGTACGGGGTGGGTCCGCCCTCGGCAGGCGAGAACGCCTCCGAGGGGTGGTGGGGGTTGTTCTTGTCGTGGTGGTTGCCGGACATCGCGGAGGTTTGACAACTTAATGGGATGCAAGAACGGTTGGGTGGCTTCCTTTTTTTTTTTCTCTCTTTTGGATCAGATGTGCCTCGGCAGCTCAAAATGATATTTTTTCTTGGAGAGTCGATTCCCGTAGCTCAACAACTGCAGCGTAGAGCTCAAAAAAGAGATGGGTCCTGGAAGCACTGGAAAAAAAAAAGGCGACAGTGAGGTAAGAGGAAAAAGTCAACAACAAAAGTCCTCTTTTTATTATATTTCTTCAGTGGGGCGTCTTCTTAGCAAACAACAAAAATAAAAGGCTTCGTGCACCTCTTTTAATTCTTTTCTATTTTTATTTGAGATGAAGGAGCAAAAAAAAAAACCTGAAAAGGTAGCGAAAAGCAAAAGTGCAGTAGAAGTCACTGAAATTTAAAAAGACCAGGTGGCCCTTTTTCTTCTTTTTTTTACTGTTGTTTAGAGCACAACGTCTTTCCTCTGTGAATGCGTGCGGGTATATGAAGCAGGCGCTTCTTTTACCCCCTTTTTATTTTTTTATGTTTGTGTGCGCTACTTTCAGCACCTCCTTCAATCTTTTACAATTGACGAAGAAAAGGGACAGCGAAGGAGAACACGCAAACGGGGGGAGAAAGCAAGAGAGAAGATGGGAAGCACAATTTAAAAATACTAATAGTAAAACGTACGCTTTATGACAAAGGAAAAGGTTTGGAAACTCAAGTTGATCGTGTTTGTGTATTTGCCTCCTTGTGTTTCCGGGTGGGTATACTACCTGTACAACTTTGATTTTTTTTCTTAGATGTTCGAAAGGAAAACAGAAAAAAAGAAAAGAACAAGTTAGAGATATAGAAATAGAAAAGAAACAACAAAAGAGAGAGAAAAAAAAAAGTACGTAAAGTGGTAATAATAGTAGAAAGGGAAAAAAATTGAATAGCAGACAAAGATCTTATATAGATTAAAACTATATTTCGCTTCAGGCTTACGTCTCTTTATTTTTTTTTTATATCCTTAACTCGCTTTGTATTTCGTCAAGCGCGCAAAGCTGGAAGCGAAAAGAATCAAAATTAAACTTAAAGGAAAAAAGGTAGAGAGGGGGAGAAAAAGTGAAAAAGTATAGAAACAAAAAAGAAAAACGTAGTCAGACTAAGCAAATAAAAAAAGCGAATTGACGAATTGTAAAAGCGGATGTTCTTGTCTTTTTTCTTATGAAAATGAAAGGTAGTGCGGTGCTTTCTCGACTTCGTCTCACGATATCCTCTCACTTATTTATAGTGTTTTTTTTTTTTTGGCTATGTTTTTTTTTTCCGCTTCGGGTTGTTCGATGTCTTTCTCGGACGTTGAAGCGAAGGCGGCTTAACTTATGATGTCGCGTCTCGCAGTCAAGATACGGCAACTCGAGTAAAAGACTGAAAAAGTAGACGAGGGAAAATAACAAAGTCCACAAAAAAAAAAGACAATAATAAGAGAAGCGATAAGAAAGGCGCGTCGGGTTTCTTTTCCTGATGTGGTGTCTCTCACGGTACGCAGAACAACAGGAACTTCGTTACCGAGAAAGGTAGTAATAGTTTTTTTTTTCTTGAAACAAATAAAGGGAAATCAAAAAAAAAAAAGCAGAGAAAGAGAGTTTAGATAAAAGGGAGAGAGGGGAAAAAAAAATAATGCGAATTCGTGGGCAGGATAGGAAGGCAGGAATGCGTTTAAATCCGGCTGCGTTCTATTGCTTTTAAACACTCGATCCTAAATATTCCTTTTTTCCTTGTTTGTGTGATTTTTTTTTCTTTGGTAGAAAGCAAAGCTCACGTGGGGTTTACGTTGACGAGCACGAAAGGGGGACTTACGAAGGGAGTTGCGTTTTTTTTTTTTTTTTGCAAAAAAGGTGTGTTTGTGAAAGGCACGAAGAAAGAGAACAGAAGAAAAGAGAGGGGAAGGAGATAAGTGAGTGTAGTAGGCTGTAAAAGTTGAGACACGCAAAGCAGCATCCCATTTGAAGCGAGATGAAGCTGTCCGCTGTTGCTTGATCTGCTTCCACGTGCACCAGCGTTGGGGACGACGACTACGTGGTCGAGAGGCAAAGAAGCCACCGGACCGCGTACAGCAAGCTCCGCCGCTGCTCGATGTGGGCAAACTGTGCATTCCCAAAAGCAACATTGCTTCTGTGTTTTGTCTTTCTTTCAGATTTCTTTCTTTCTTTCCGCATCGCCTCCATGTAAAAGCTGAGTGTCTCCTCGCCTGACCTATACTGCACGAAGCTACTTGGCGCGCCAAGAAGAGGCAGAGCAGCGTGTATATGTGTGTGTTTGTGTGTGTGAGAGAGGAAGCGAGCGGGAAAAATTAACACAAAAAGGAGGTAAACACGCTCTAGTGAGTCCCTCATAGTCTACATGCCAGATCTTATTCTAACACACATAGCAAGAAAAGAAAAAAACACGAAGTAAAAAAAAAAAGCTCCTAGGAAGCAAAAGAGATAAAAAAGCAGAGTGACGCTAATCACGCAGCGGGGCATCACCATTCCAATTTACCTCCGCCGCGGCCCAGACCGGCACGGACGTGATGGCGGCGTTAACAAAAGACTTGGCGTTGCGGT
The DNA here is from genome assembly GCA_030078075.1 of Crithidia sp. LVH-60A. Lineage (NCBI taxonomy): Eukaryota > Euglenozoa > Kinetoplastea > Trypanosomatida > Trypanosomatidae > Crithidia > Crithidia sp. LVH-60A. The sequence goes on along the minus strand of CP119637.1, from coordinate 1,773,326 downwards.
GCCCACCACCACCGCTCAGCGTGACGCTGCGCACCGTCAGCGACAAGGTGAAGGCGTCGTCCTCTGTCGCGGCGTCCCAGTACACGACGTCCTCACTCGCACTGCCGCCGAGGTTCAACTTCTGCTGGAAGACCTGCCGCGTGTCCTTGGTCATGTAGAGGTTTGCGTAGTGGCCCTTGTGCCGCAATACCCAGCTCGGAAAGTGTGGCTCTGCGGCGTGGGTGTAGGCAGCGGTCTGCACGGATGTCTCGGCAGTGGCGCCGATGTGGTCGGCCACCAGCATCCCGCACTTCAGCTTCGCTGGGTAGCCCATGCGGTTGCCGTCACGCACCCCGTTATGGCGGTACGGCGTCGCCCGGCCTGCGAGGACGAGGTTGGCCAACGCGAAGGAGGCGATGTCGCCGTCTGCAGCCGACGACGAAAGCAACGCGGGGCGTTCGTCAGACGCCGACGCCGCCGCAGCAGCAGAGGCAAGCTCCTTGCGCACGACGTCAACACCACGTGACAAAAGGAGGGAAAAGACGAAGTTGAGCAACCCGCAGCCCTTCGACTTGCGCCAGCGCGTTGAAGTCAGCAGGGAGTCGCGCAGCACCTGTCGCACCTCCTCAGCGCTCGACAGCTGCGTCCAGCACCGCACCTGTGACGAGTCTGCTTGCTGACGCAGCTCCGCTCGCGTGAGCCGCGCCGCCCCCTTCTTCAGCCTCCACGCCCCGTCGATCAGCACCACCTTGGAGGCGTTGGGCTGAGCCTGCTCGAGCGACGTGCTCAGCGCGCGCAGGAGGCAGTCCTGCTGCCGCTGCTCCTTGCGAACGTACACCTCCCGCTCGTAAAAGTAGGCAGCAACGAAGGCTTGGATAGGTGCCACCACGGCGTCGCAGGCACCGCGCTGCCACTGAATGAGGCCACAGTCAAGAGCCTCGTCGAACACAAAGCCCTGCTCGGTAAAAAATCGCGCCAGTCCGCCGTCGAAGCCGCAGAGAAGTTGGAAGGCCGCACTCAGCTCATCGCGCAGTTCAGCCGAGACGGCATCGCCGCCTGCCGCTGCCGAGTCATCACCGTCGCTCTCGCCGTCGTCGTCATCTTCGGAGGCGTCGCTGCTGTTGCTGCCTGCTGCGCGCTTCCCCAGCTCCATCCAGGCGGGCTGCACAGGACGCCCACTAGCAGCAACACCAGCAGCATCTTTAGTCGCTTTCGGAGACGGACTGCTGCTCTGTCGGCCCGCGGCTGCAGCTCCTGCGGTCCCGGCCGTTGAGCTGTGCCGCCGACCACTGCCGTCGCGACGGTCATCAGCGCCATCGCTGTCCCCGCCGCTGTTGCTGCTGCTGGGCGACCCGCCGAGCAGATCCTCGATGGTCATGTCCGCAACGGCGCGTCTTGACGAGTTGTGGTGGGCATCTTTGCTTGTAGGCGGTGGTCGGCGCTTCTTGTTCTGCTTCGACGCCGCCGTATCAGCAGCCGCGTCAGTGGAGGAGGCAGCGCGCTGCTTTGCTGCCCTCTGGCTCTTCGCCTTCTGGCTTGCTCGTGCTGCCCGCTCCTGCAGCTTTGCCTCCAACGCGTCGTATTTGGCCGGCACCTTCGGCAACGGCGCCTCTGCCGCAGCGGTCAGCTTCTCCGCCTCTACCCGCCGCTCCACACGCAAGTTGCACAGCATCTCCATAATCGTCTCAATGCCCTGCCCCTTCATGCGCTGCTGGTCGTCCGCCTGTAGCGCCATGAGGTCCGACATGACGGCGCGAGAGGATATTGTGTTGTCGTCGCGGGGGTGCTCTTCGTCGAACGCTTTGAGGGTGGCGCGAAAGCCGCGGCGGTGCATGTACTCCCGCAGCAGCGCGTCGGAGAGGAGCTGCACCTGCTCATCATGGACCATCTTGTAGACGGGTGCCTCAGCGAGGTCTTTTACTTTCTTCGGTGGCATCCTTTCCGGTTAAACAGAGCGTCCCGTTGTTCTCTTTGTAGAGGCGTAAGTGTGTCGGGCGATCTACCCGGGGCTGCTGTGGATGGTAGGTATCAACCTTCTTTGCTTCTTAAAGTCGCCAGACAGACTTCAGAAGGGGTGTGCGGTTAGATGAGTTGGTGTAGGCGTAGGCAGCGGCGCATCGCAGGCACCGCGCAACGACCAAGGCCAACGGTAGTGTTGAGATCTACGCACGCTATGTTCTGAAGCAATAAGCAGTTAAAGGGAGAAGAAGAGAGAGACAGAATCAGTGTTGTTTGTGTTCCCTGGTTGTGGTGGGCGGGCAGTACGTAGCAGAAAAAACAAAGGTTTATTGTCAATGAGTTGCAAACAGAAGAAAAAAGGAAAAGGAGGAGCGAAGAAGAGAGTGCAACAAGTACGTCCGTGACTCAACTAGTACATAAGAAACAAACAAATAAACAAGAACGGGTCGCAAATGCCGGACATTGTGATAAGAACACAGCGGCTACACAGCATACACACCACCTGTGAGGTACTAGAGCCGCTAAAGGTGCGCTAAATGAAAGAGAAGGTTTGCTGTCATGTCTGCAGAGTCCAGTCGCATTGCAGACGCCGGGAAAAAAGACAAGAATCACCAAAACCCTTCTTGGTTGCATAAAGGCTTATGCGTGTTTTTTTTTTTTTCGAGTTCTGTCGTTGATGCTCTCCTTCTGCATCGAAGAAGGGAGAGGAGAGGAACGTTAGAAAGCAAGAGAAAGCAGCGGCAAGAGCAAGCGCAGCACCACATCAAAGATTTGATTGGCAGCACTTCTACACGCACAACTCGTAAAGAAAGACGGCTTTGCCGCCTCCCCTCCATGCAAAATCTACTCCATCAACTTCACCCGGTTCGAAGCCAGGTCAGCAAGATCCTTGTCCGTCAGCAGCGTTGCCTTTGGCCGCTCCCCGCTCCTTACCGCTGGCTTTGCGAGAGCCTGCTGCCGATGCCGAGCCGCGCACCTTCTTCTGAATGCCGCCACTGCGCTGGCCACTGCCCGACGCAGCGCCGCCGTCGTCAGCAGCCGATGGAAGAAGATTCGCCCTGTTGCGCCGGGTCACCGCCCTGGCCCGGGCCGCCGAGCGGACCCACCTCGATGCCAGCAAAGAGGTCGTACTCGGCCACCTCGCCCCGCGCGAAAGCCTCCAGCGACTGCAGCATCACGTCCTCCACCCGCTCCTCCGCCGCGCACGTCTCGCACGTCGTCTGGAACGTGTTGGACGCGTAGACGGAGCGGCAGCGCGCGCAGAAGAGGGGCGGCGACGTCGTGCAGATGTTCGGCACGCTGTAGTTGCTCGGGAAGATGCCGCGGCGGCCCCGCAGCGAGCCCTCCCACCACCCATCGTTCCACCGCCGGTGCACCTGCACCACGTCGCCGCCGCGGCAGCTCAGCTCGTGGGCCTGGCGGCCGGAGAAGTTGAAGGTGATGAGCACCACATCGCATGTGACAAAGTTCGTAGGGAAGAGGCGCTCCTCGTGGGCGGTGTTGGCCGCAGACGACGCAGGCGGTGGCGACGCTCCGGTCGGGTCTGCGAAGCGCGTAGTCGGGGCGGCGTCGAGACGAGTCTCACGCAACGTCCACGGCGTCTCGCTGCTCCGCACGCCGTACCACCACCCCGGCGAGGCGCTTGGCCGCAGTGCTGTGATGACGTCGCCGGGCTCGAAGGACATCTCGCCCTCGCCGCTGGCCTGATAGCTGTAGAGGCAGAGGGCAATGTTTTGAAAGATGTAGTTTGCCATAGTCGACTTGAACCGCATGTTCGACGTCACGAGACAATTCGGAAAGAGTCCGTGCAGCGGCGTTGGCGGGTGCGGCGCCGCAGTCGAAGACGATCCCTCCCTTTCTGTGTCGCTGCCCACCTCAGCAGTTGCGAGGGCCGGGTAGGTCGGCACCGCCACGTAGCCCTCCCAAAACCCCGATGCGCTTCCCTTTCCCGTCACGTTGATTACGTCGCCAGCCCTGAAGCTGATCTCGTCTTCGTTCAGTGCGTCGTAGTCGATGAGAGCGATGCTCTGCTCAACGCGTCGCTCGCCTGCCGCGACAACGGCAGCGCCACGCCCGCCACCCGCCACCCTTGCGGACATTTTTTTTCTTGCTTTCTTGTCGGCCCACCTGCAGTTCCCATCCAACGTGCGGTGACGGTGCAGAAATCGAAAGCAGTGGACTCGGCGTAGAGGAGAGCGAAAGGAGCGCGAAAAAAAAAAAGATAGAAGGCGCGCAGCCACACAAAAAGTACCGTGGAAGTAGAGGCTGCACTGTTGCGTTCACGGTTAAACAGAAAGAAAAAGAGAAATATCAGAAACACGAGAGGAGAATGAGATGAGATGTAGAGAGAAGGCGGGGCAGCGTGTTACGTTTCTCACTGCCGTCTGTACGCGACACTTAAAAAGAAAAACGTTTACAGAGACGCAGAAGAGATCATGCGGGTTGGCGCGTGTTCCTTTGAGACGGAGAGGGGCGGAAGTACCCGACATGAAAGTAAAGTAGAGTCGGGCAGCACTCCATCATGGACAGAGAGGTCGCGAAACAAACCTCCTTTTTTTTTAGGCCCCCCAAACTGCGCAAAGAGCAATGCCGGCATACCTGACTCTTCGCACCTTGGGCATACACACGAAGAGTGTCTAACTGCACTGCGTGCCGAGACCTTTCATGGCCACCACAAACACCGCGTTCTTGTTCAGTAACTTTTAGGTATAGTTTTTTTTTTTTTTTGACAGAATTGGAGAGAAAAAAGAAAACAAAAAAGAAAAAGTAGGCAACTTAGGCGCTAGAAGCGCAGGAAGAAGAGGAGGCACCAAAGAATATTTTTTTTTTGGAATAAAAAACTGATTCTTTTTTGCTTTCCTCTCTCGCCTGCTCCTCTCTAACGTTTCAAGTCACACACTATTACTTCATGTCACGCGCACGCCCTAGTGGGACTCAACCTTGCGGAGCTTCGCGTTGCCGTTGATGAGACGGATGTCGAGCTCGTGGGCCTTGCGGGCGATCGCCTTGCGGGACTTGGCGCCAACGGTGTGCGAGATCACGCCAGCGTACTTGCGGTTCTGCATGACGAGCATGTAGAGGTCCTGCACGTTCTGGATCGGGAAGCTCTTGAAGCCGGAGGGCGTGATGTACTTGGTGGCGCGGTCGCTGCCGTAACCCTTGTTCGGCATGGCCTTCTGGCCCTTGTAGCGGCGGCGGACCGGGGAGTCCTCACCACGCGGCTTGCGCCAGCTCGTGCTGAGCTGCGGGAAGCGCTCGCAGCAGTGGCGAGTAAAGCGCTTCGTGCGCTTCTTCACGATCGCCTTGGACACGAGAGGCTTGACCATTTCTTCCACGCTAATGAAGTGACTAGCAGAGTTTGTGTGACGATGTTGGAGGGGCAGAGGAAAGGTGGAAACGAGCGTGGCAACGGAAGGAAAGAGGAGATCAAACAAGAAGAGTAGGTAGGGGCAATGGGGAGAAAGAGAAAGAGTGCGACAGATAGGTGGTGGTGGCCCAGAAAAAAAACAAAAAGTATCATGAAGGTGTTTAACGCAGGACAAGAAGCCTGTCAATGCCCGTTGCAGAGACGAACTGCACGGCAGGAAACAAGGAGAAGGCGAATTGCCCACAATACTGTTAGCTGTAAGACACAGAGTTAGTGTAGAGCGTTCTTGCAGCACAGCAAGCAATGAGGGACCGCCATGAGCACGCATGCGCATCCGAGGGCTGTAAATCTTTCTCAATCTTTCTTCACAATTCTTATAAATCTTTATTCTATTCATGGTCGACATCGGTGCAGATTCTAGTGATTATGGCCATAGTGCGTCCAATCGGAGTTTTTTTTTCTCCAGATGAGTGACGAAGGTGACTATTTTTTGAGCCGCAGCGGATCACACTATTCCACTTTTGTGCTGTGCGAGACTTCTTTTTCTAAACCTTTCCTTTTTTTTTGGGAGCTGCACGAAAGTGTGTGTCCGTGAGTGCCTGGGGATAGGAGTTCGTTGCACATACCTCGCTATCGAGCAGGAAACGACTCTCACGACGACGCCGGTGACGTGGCATCTCCCTCTCCGCCGTTGCGTGCCCGTGACTTCCGCGACTTCATTGCTGCCGCCGTCTTGCCACGCGCCAGTCTCTCCATAACGGCACTGCGAGGGTAGCGGTACCCCAGAGCGCCACCGAGCGCCGTTGCCTCCGAAGCCAGCCTCTTGCGCATCACCCGCCGCACCGACCGGCGGAAGTACAGACTGGAAGGCTGCGAGGCGGCCGGTCGAGCGGGATCGGCCGCGGGGTAGGCGCCGCCGCCCGCCACGGCCTGCCGCGTTGTTGGCGAGCCGTGTTCCAGCGCGAGGCCTTGGCGAACCCGGCAGACGCGCTGGTACGTTTCCAAGTCCACGCACGGAAAGGCGGGAAGGATGATCGTCTCCGACGCGGCGTGCGGCGTCATCGCCGTCGCCACTCAGCGAGAGGACGAGTGGGACGGCAAGCGCGGCGTTGGCTGGCGCCGACGGCGACACCCGCAGCGTCACCTCGAGCGCTGAGAGTCCCCGCAGTGCCCACCGCTCCAGCCTCACCAAGGACTCGTGGAAGGTGGTGTGAACTGATAAGCCCTTTGGGGCTGCGTGCAGCCGGTTCCCCGCGGTGTCGTGCAACGCCAGCACCACCGTGAAGGGAACATCGACGACGACAGCATCGAACGCGTCCTCGACTGAGGTGCGGGCGAGATCGATCGGGCCGGGACGCACCGTGAACCACAGCGGCGAGTCGGCGATCGGCTGCCCGTGCAGCAAGACGAAGAGGCGGTGCGCGCCGGCGCGTTGAGGGGCGTCGAACCGGATGTGGTAGCATCCCTTGCCCTTGTCCTCCACGGCAGGGGCACCGACCTCGCCCATAAGGCGGAGCCGCTCCCCACCGCGGCGGTGCGGCTGCCGGAGAAGGTTGAAGGCCTGCACCTCGACCACAACCGGACCGCCAGGGACGACGCGGCGGGTGAGACGGCGGGCGACGGTCCAGCAGGCCACGCTGCGCTTCCGGTCCACGAACTGCGGCACCTGCGGCTCCACCACGGCCAGCTGGAGGAGCAGCATCGAGGCGATGTGCTGCGCACTCAGCAGCTGCCAGGCCGGCAGCGAGGACGGGGTCAGCACACCAGGCGGCTGGCGCTCGAGGCACAGCAGAGGGCAGTAGTAGACAAAGACGCCATCCGGGGAAAGGTAGCAGGAGCCGTGCAAGCCGGGCTCCAGCGTCACCGACACCTGCCGCACATGCCGACGCACTACGGCACCGAGGTCAGTGTCCCAGCCGATACTCACCCCCTCGATTAGCCGCTGCAGCACCCACGTACTGCGTTGGTGCACCAGCAAGCGCATCGCAGACAGCAGGTGGGCTTTGTCAGTCGCCAGCCGCTCCATGGCAGCGAGGTCGATGGCGAGCCGTGCCTGCGGTAAGTATGTGGTGAGGCGCTGCTGCATCATCTCAAACACCTCGGCGAGGCGCCGGCGGTACACGTCGGACTCTTCCTGCACCAACGTCCGCGTCACCTCGGCGACGATGTCGCTGCACGAGGGAATGTCGTGTGGGGTGAAGCACAGCATCAGCTTATCGCCGCTGAGCCGCACCATGGCGGAGCGGCGCGATGTGAAGAGCACCAGCACCGTTTTGAGGCGCCGCACAAGAGCTGCGCTGACGATAGCGGCGGAGTGGAAGACGTCGTACCTCTTTGCCTCATTGTTGGGACAGGCAACGGAAGGCTCATCACTCCCACGCGTCTTTCGCTTCTTTTTGCTCTGTAGCGGGGGCGGGCAGGGCGAGACAACGGCGTCGATGGCGGCGACGGCCTCCTCGTGCAGCAGACGCTCAAAGGCACACAACGGCATTTGATCCAGCGTCGTCCCTTCCAGCTCCAGCTTGAAGCGCAAGAAAGGATCGGCGCTGCTCGGCTCGACTGCGGGGGTGCTGCGGTTCAGCGCGGCCGCCTCGCCTGCCTCCTTGTTTGGCCCCGCCGCCGCCTCCGCAGTGGCGGCAACAGCAGCAGCAGCAGCAGTCGCCGACGTCGCCACGCCACGCGGGGCCGCCATCACCGCCCGTGCGGCGCGTAGGAAAAGCTGTCACGTGCGTGGTGCACCCGCACAAGCGCGACGTCACCCGCGACGGCACGCCCAATTGTTGCATTGCACGCGTAGGCTACATCGGTGTGCGTCACCTCGTTAAACTCGATGCAGCAGGAGGGGTAGACGTCCCCTTTGAAGGTCATCACCGACATGCCCGCCTCCGGTCGCGGGAAGCGCGTCACCGCCCGCTCCTCGGCCACGTAGCGGAAGCACACCTGCGAGCCCGTGGCCGCACCATGCCGCACGCTGACGACGACGGCGTTGAGGTCGGCGGCGTCCACCTCTGTCAGCAGGCCGTTCAGCGGGCCGCGGACCCAGTCGCAGAAGTTGCGGAGCGCCGCGCGGAGGTGCGAGAAGACATCGCCGTAGCGCTCGACATCGGCAGTGACGCTCGTCAACGAGTCGGATAGGGTAAGGAGGTCCCAGTCGATTGTCACGACGCTGCGCTGCAGGACCGGGTGGGGCTGTCGCCGTAGCAGCCGCGTAGCTTGCTCACTGGCGGAGTTGAGTTCGGCCCTCCAGCTCTCGCGGTGGCGGCGCAGTGCTGCGGGCATCGTCGCCATGACATCGGGCACCACCAGCGCGTGCTGGGCGGAGGAGACGTACAAGGAGTGCAAGAGAGCGCTGCCGCCGCCACCGCCACCCAGCTCCACGTACTGCTCGCTGCGGTGACGAACCACCTGCACCTCGACAGACTCGAAGTCGCTTCGGTGCACATCCGCTGCGGCCGCTGACGTGGCAGCCCACGACTCTGTGGGCACTCCGCAGGGTGACGCGGCGTCGTAGGTGCCGAGCACCAGCGAGCTGCCCAGCCACTGCAGCAGCTGTGTCTGCAAGGCCAGCGAGCACTGCCGATATGACTCCGGCTCGTAGCGGATGCGAAATGGGACGTCCTGCAGGAGCAGGCGCAGCACCTCGCGCTCGTGGTCCGGGTTGAAGAGGCGGTAGACCACTTCGGCGCAGTATGGGTCGTGCTGCAGGGCCGCGATGCCGAGCAGGCGCACATCGCCGAAGCGAAGGCGCCGCACAGACGGCGCGGAAGGCGGCAGTGCCGGTGACGCACCGTTCGAACCCTGTTGCGCGCCACCGCCCTCACCCTTGTTGCCGGCTTCCGTGGTTGTTGCAGCGCCGAAGCCGGCGACATTCGCCACCTCCCACATGCCGAAGACGTCGAAGAGGACGGTGCGCACCGCCGGGCTGAGCGTGGGCAGCCACTGCAGGAAAGAGGCCGACACGAAGACGGCACTCGAGGCAGCAGCGCCAGGGCTGAGCGGGCCACCAGCAACGATCAGACGCCCCTCCTCGCCGTCCGCGCTGTCCAGCTTCCTCTGCACGGTGTCGTAGCGCATCATAAGCGGCGACGCGGCAGCCGCAACGGCGGCCGGTCCGGCGGTCTCCTGCAGCCGTTGCAGCACCTGGGCGGTGCGTAGAACAGCAGCGGGGTCGCCCATCGCCATGGCGTACTCGAGCGCCGTGAGCCGCGACGAGCCGACGCGACGCTGCAGGGCACGATAGATTAAGACACTCACCACCTCAGCCCCGCTGTCGCCTCCCTGCTCACCGCTGCGCGAATGGGCCGGCATGATGTAGGTGCGAGCGGCGCTGCGCAGCGTCTGCTCGACAAACTGGATGAGCAGCTCGCCTCCGCAGTGGCCCGCCAAGACGTGGAAGACAGAGGCAGCAGAAACGGAACCTACTTGATCAGCTCCATCGAGGGCAGTGCAGTCTGCGCTCTCTTGCTCTTGGTATCCGTCATCATCACCATCACCATCACCGGCAGCGTTCACCACACCGACCAAGTCGATCACCGTGTTGGCGAGGAGGTACGACGCACATTCCGTCTGGCCGTGCAGGGCGGCGTGCTCGAACGGGTAGCGGCGTGTCTGCGCGTCCATCGCGGACGGGTCGCTCATCTCCAACTCCACAAGCAGCTCTACCACATTACGAGAGCCATTCGCGGCGGCGAGATGCAGCGCGCCGCAGTCGTCCGCGACGTTGAAATCGGCCAAGACACGCAGCCCGACCGTGTTGCGCGTCTGCACACACCACCGCAGCAGCGAGGACGCCGTGCACAGTGACGTGGCCACGGGCAGGTAGGGCATCTCGCCTGCGCGGAGGTCACGCGCGGCGGGGCTGTCGGCGTAGGTCTGCCGCACCCTCTCCGCCAGAGCCGCGTTGATCTCCAGCACCCCCGAGAGCCACCCGTACCGCTCCAGCGCGGAGTCGCTCCGCAGCAGACGCCTCTCCACTCCCGCGCCGCCACCGCCCGCACCGCTGTGCACCGCCTCGAGGAGCCCCTGCAGTGCCCGCACATCGCTGCCATCACAGAGGTGGAAGAGCGCCTGCAGGTACGTCCGCAGCACCCGCGCGCTGCCGAATGCGTGGGCAAGGTAGAGCGGCGTGTGCCCATCGCCGTCCTCGCGCAGCACGAGCGTCGCGGCCGCCTCGGCACGGCAGCCCAGCAAGTGAATCTCCTGTGGCGCGGACAGCTTCAGTGCCGCCGCGGCGGTGCGCCAACAGCCTCCCACGGCGGCGCAGTGCAGCACGGAGGTGTGGCTCGAGACGAGGTCGCTTGGGTGACTGAAGTGCTGCACGAGCTGCACCGCCACCTCATCGTGACCGCGCAGGGCCGCCACCATCACCGCCGTACGCCCGTGGGCGTCGCAGATCGAGACGTCCGCGCTGGCGGCGAGCAGCAGCTCTACAATGGCCCTGTGCCCGTGCGCCGCGGCAAGCATGAGCGCAGTGCGGCCCTCTCCTGTCCTGCTGGTTCACGCGCTCCGGACGCAGCAGCGAGGCGATGAGCGCGGTGCAGCCACTCGCCGCGGCGACCATGAGAGGCGTCTGCTGCTGCCGTGTCCGACAGAGCCGCCCAAGTGGCACGCGCAGCGCAGCGAATGTTTCGATGGCGCAGGGCTGACGGTGATGGAGAGCGTGATAGACACTCGTGCAGCCGCGTGCGTCCACCGCCGCCTCCACGTCGGAGCGCTGGCAGTGCCGTGCCACCTCGATCAGCACTTCCTTTGGTGCCCACCGCGCCACAGCGTGCATGACGTGCCGTACGCTGCCGACGACGCGGGCCAGCACCGCGGGAATCTCCTCGGGGAGGAGCGGAAAGAAGTAGCGTGGCTGTTGCTGCTGTGGCTGCTGCTGTGCTGCTGCGGTGTCCGACATCAGACCCGCCGCGTACAGCTGATCTGCATGCTGCATGATGGCCAGCAGCAGGGGCCACCGCCGCAGCACCGCCGCCACAATTGCCACAAGGTTGATTGTCTCCTTCCGCGGTGTGGCGGCGGGCCACGCCAGCAAGAAGCGCGTCATGGCCTCCCGCGTCTCCGTCTCGCCCGAGTCGCGGCGGCAGAGAACGGCGTCGGCCAGCATCGTCATGCACAGCGTCAGGGCGTCCATGCGGCACACGTCGGCCTCGCACTGCGGCGGCGCACCCGCGGAGAGAAGAGCGTCGCAGTGGTGGCAGCGCGGGCGGGGACGGCGCGACGGTGCATCGCGGGGCCGCCACAGACGCCGCTTCACTCCGCCTGTCGCCGTCTGTGCCATTCGCTTCTCCGTCGCGGCTGCCGTACGATCCGCACAGTTGCACAGCCGTGTCGCGGCGGCGCGGTGGTAGACGAGGGACGGCCCGTGGACGGCGAGGTACTGCACCCAGTCGAAGCTGCCCGCCGCAATGGCGCACGTGAGCGCCGTCACACCGGTCAACAAGTAGCGGCCGCCGGCGAGGTAGAAGCACCGCGGCCGCAGCTGCAGCTGACGGGCAGCGAAGACGGGAGAGACGGCGCAGCCACGCGTGGCGGGTGGAGGCGTGGTGGAAGCGGCCGCACCACTATTGCCACTGCCGCTGGTGTTCTGATGCTGTCCTGACACATCAGTGGCCTCAAAGAGGTCGAACATGTCCCCCAGCAGCTTGTGCTCCGCCGCACGGCGGCACACGAGGTCTGTCGCACGCGACACGCCGAAGCCGCTGAAGATGAGCGCGAAGAGGTCGCGCGCGGCGATGAAGAGGGTTCGGGGGTCCAGTACCGCCTCAACGCGCTCAAAGCACGGAAGCCACGCCCAGCCATCGACGTGGGTGGCCGCCAACGCGTAGAGCGACGGCGCGGTGACGGTGGCCGTGGTGGGTGGTGCAACGAGCGCAAAGCCAACATCGTCTTTTGTAGGCGCAGTGCCCGCGTCGCCGTCTCCGGCACGATGCAGGCCCTGCACCTCTGCCGTTACGGCGTCCACCACGTCACCGTAGCCGAGCTCTGCCGCGCTGTGGAGCACCGTGTAGGACTGGTAGCACCGCCGCCGTGCGTGCCAATGGCGCAGCACATGGGCTACTCGGACGCACATGAGAGAGGAGCCGCGCTGGCTGTCGCGCAGCTGCGGGCGGGGGAGCACTCCGCGGCCCATCAGCCCGAGGGCCAGCAGCAGCACCGCCCCCTCACCACAGCCACTGCGCAGGGCAAAGTCGACGGCAGCGCTCGTAATACGCAGACCGCGACGGCCACCGTGGCGGTGCAACGCGAGCACCTGCGCACTCAAGTCGGTGCGACGCCACGACTCGAGCTGGTGAGCATCCACGACCCGCTCCACCAGCAGCGAGCGCAGCAGCGGCACAAAGCGTGGCGTCGCCGCGACGTAAGCCAGTGCGGTCAGATGAGCGTGCTTGAAAGGCCTGCGATACACTGCGTCGTCCTTGTCTGCGGTCGCCTCTCCTTCTTCCTCATCCTCCTCCTCGCTCTCGTTGCCCTCAGCAGCCACCGAAAGCTCAGCCGACAAGGCGGCGCTGCCGTAGCACTCCAGCAGCGCCTCCGCCACCCCCAGCAGCCGCTTCACCATCGCCGTCCGCACCGTGCTGGCCCACCGCAGCGGGTGCCCGGCCCGTGCCAGCGCCCGCACACAGTCCGCGACGGCCGCCTGCTGCTCCGCCGACACGCCAGCCGGCGCACCAGCCACCAAGCCGTGCAGCGCGTCGCCGATGCTGTGACCTACGTTCTCCTCGGTGTCCTCGGGGCGTAGCGGTGGGGACGCGGCCAGCAGCAGGCGCACCGAGACGTAGTCCTGCCGCCACGCCGCCAGCGCCAGCGGTGTAATGAGGGACGACTCGCTGTTCTTTAGGGGCACACGGGCGGCCATGGCAGCGGTGAGAGAGCTGCGTGCGTGGACGGCGCACCCGGCACGTAGGAGATAGGATACGACAGCCATGTGACGCTGCTGCACAGCCATGAGCAGCGGACTGGGCTTAGTACTGCCTGTACTCGAAGCAATCAACCAGTCCTGTGCCAGATCGACGTTGTAGTGCTCCCGCAGCCGCGTCAGCACGTCGAGCCGACCCTCCTCGGCACAGCACAGCACCACGCGGCCCAACCACGGACACGGCACCCGTTTGAAGTCCGTCAGGTGATGCATGTCCAAAAATGCATCAAGGACGTCGCAGACGAGGGCCAGACTGCGCTCCCCGCTGCCGCGGATGAGGCGAGCCAACGTACCTGCCGTCATCTCCAAGGCAGCAGCGGCGGCCGCGCGCGCAGACTTTGCGGAGCCGCCATTCCCTGCGCCTTCCTCCTCCTCCTCTGTGTCGCGGTGGGGACGACTCGGGTGCTCCTTCTCCGCCACGGCAGCCGCACCAGCCACAGCACACCGCTCCTGCTGTGCCTCGTGAACCGCGCGCACCAGATCGCAGTCGCCGACCGACAGAACACGGCGGCCATGCCGGAACGCCGGCGCAACGCCCGCAGCCACAAACAGCGGCAGCAGCGGCGTCCGTGCCGTCGCGGCGTGCGCCATCACGTAGTCCATCACCGTCCACCCGCGCACGTCGGGCTGCGGCCAAGGCGGCAGGCGAAGACCGCAGCGCAGCACCTGCACCAGCTCCACCTGCCGCGCCGCCGCCGCGTAGCTGTACACGTCGCGCACCTTCACGCGATGCAGCAGTGTCATGGCGGTGGCGGTGCGGATAGCAGGGACGACGAGGCGGTAGAAGGGCTTCGGGGGACGGTAGAGGCCGCCCTTGCCGTTCACGCGGTTCGGCAGCAGCCGTGGGGCACGAATGGTGAGAGGCGCCATCGTGGGCTCGATGAGCGCCGCCGGACGTGGCGGCGGTGGAGGCACCGTGGCGAGCAGCTCGGCCCAGACGGTTGATGGCAGCGCCAGCAGGCGGTCCACCAACGCGTGCGTCACGTCCAAGCAGCCAACAGCGGCGGAGAGGTGCAGCAACTCTGTCGGATGCACGTCGGACCGCGTTGGGTCGTAGGCGCGCGCCAAATAGAGTGCCAAGCGTGCCCGCTCCAGCTTCTGCGCCGGGCTGGCGTACAGGAGGCCTTGCAGCGCAGCCGTGAGCGTCTGCGCAACGTCCAAGGCGTCCACCTTGCCGCTGCCCAGCAAGCCCCGCATGACGCTCTCTAAGCCGGCGCTGGTGGCTCGCCGCAGGGCCGTCCAGCTACCATCCCCACTCGACAGGTGAGCGCGGCTGAGCAGCAGCAGCTGGGCCACCTCCACCTGCCGCTCCCGCAGCGCCACATCGAGCGCGGAGTGCGGCCCAGTGATCGCGTTAACGTCCGCACCGCCGCACTGAATCAGAAAGGCGGCAGCAGCGGCGTCACCGGCGGCGGCGCAGGCGACGAGCGGGTTCGCGACGCGTGACTGTAGGTCACACAGCTGCGCCTCGACACACCACCGCACTCCGACGTCGTCGTGCAGCGCGCACAGGCGGCAGAGAAGAACGTTGTCGCGGCGCAGCGCCGCCAGTGCCGCGGCGTACTGCTGCACCACCCACTCCAGCAGCATTTCGGCGTTCGCATCGGCGCGGTGGGTGAGGAGAAAAAAGAGGAGGTCGCGAGTGTCGGCGGCGGCGCCGTCGTGCAGCGCGCCGTGCTCGCACAGCAGCCGGAGCAGCTCCAGCGGAATGCTCGAGGTGCCGCCGCTGTGCGTGGCGTAGAGCAGCAGGCAGCGCAACGGCGTGTAGCCGAGGCGGCCACCACCGTAGGCGTAGTGTCGCGCACCGTGTACGATGGCAATCGCGTCGCTGTAGTCGGCGAATGGAGACGCCGCGCCGCCAACGCCTCTTCCCGTCACGCCTGGCAGTGTCAGGGCAGTACTGCCGGAGTCAGCGCCAAAGGGCCCGGTGCGCTGTCGCTGTCTTCAGCTGCGCCTGCCGCTTTGCCTCCCGCTCCTCCAGCCCCAGCAGACGCCCTCGCAGCGCGCCGTGACGCACGAGGGTGGTGTTCTCCCAGTGCGGTCCCCACAGCGCCGTGGCAGCCGGCGAAGAAGGCACAAAGAGAGGCGGAGGGGATGTGAAGGAGGAGGACGAGAGACCGGGGCCACCGGCGGCAGAAGTGAGAGAGCTCTGGTGGGCCAGCGCGCCGTGGTGCCGCAGCAGCGCCGCTGCGATGCGCGTCATGCCGCGACCACACGCGAAGTGCAGCGCGGACAAGCCGTGACGGTCTTGCGCAGCAGCAGCCACGCTACCTGGCGGGCACTGAGCCAGCAGCAGCTCCACCACGCGCCAGGCGCGCCGCTTCATTGCGAGCAGCAGCGGGGTGTTGCCGTTGACGTCTTGCTCCGCCACACACTCAAGTGGAAGCTTCTGGAGAAGGTATTGGACACAGGCCGGCTCCCCGGCAGCAACAGCGACGTGCAGCGGGTTCTGGCGACGGGAGTCGTACAGGAGAGACGAGCGAGACGCTGATGTACTGCCGTCTGCTTTCACACCTGGAGCGAGCAGATGCAGCTCCTCCGCAACGTAGCGCAGCACCTCAACACTGCCGCCCGCCGCCGCCGCGTGCAACACGCTCTGCCCTGTCATGCCGTCCCGCGCCGTCACCTCGCGCTGCTCAAAGAAGTAGTGGTGCACGAGCGCTTTGATGGCGAGCAGACTAGCCCCGTCACGGCACATGTCCAGCAGGGAGGGAGAGTAGAGACGGAAGAGAGCAGCAGGGGTGTAGCCCATCCGATTCAGCATCGAGTCCGCCGCCAGCGTGGCGGCAGGGATCTTCAGCGCTCGCAGGCGACCACAGAGCAGCCCGACGAGAACCGCCCGGCGGCGCTGCAGAGCGAGGTGCAGCGGTGTATCGCCACTCGTGTTTGCCAGCAGCGGGTTCGCGCTGCCCTCCTCCAGCAGCAGCTTCACCACAGTTGGGTGGTTGCCACGCACCGCGGCATGCAGCGGGGTCTCGCCCGACTGCCGCTCACGCGCATCCACGACGATGTAGGACTGAGAGAGCAGAAAGCGCACGGCGGCCTCGTTGCCCACCTGCGCTGCCTCAAAGAGCAGCGTGCGGCCGAGCAGGTCCTCCGTGTTGCCGTTCCACCGCGTCACGCCGGCGCTCCACGTCTCGGCACGAAAGGGGCGGCCGTACGTTGCGGACAAGGCAGTGGCGGAAAAGAGACCCGCACCACTTCCGTAGCCGCCGAGAGGGCGTAACGGGTCGGGCAGCTGCAGCTGCAGGCGCTCAGCGACGACGCGCTCAGCGCGCAAGCCGCCCTCGGCACGGTCACCGGGTGCTACGAAGAGCGCCGCCAACGCGAGACGCTTCTGTGGTGGAACGGCGGACATCTCCGACACGCCGCCGTCGTGATGCTGCAGCGCTACCTCGCCACCGCTACTTCCGCGTACGCGTCGTGCAAATCGACGGCGGGGGTGCTGCACCACGGCCACGGGTGGTGCGGCGTCTGCCAGCCACTGCGTGCAGCTGCTCGAGCAGACACGCGAGGCCCCGCCACCGCCACGGGCAGCAGGGAGAAGGGAAGACGAGGCCCAGGCGCCATGGACGGCAACGGGATCGTCAGGGGCGGACGGCACGCTCGCAGGAGGCACGCCAAAGCGGGGGTAGCGCGGCAGCACCGCCTCCAGAGAGAGCTGCGCCTCCTGTGCAGGGCTGTAGAGGCGGCAGCCGCCACCGTGCACGAAGCTGAACGTCTCCGTGAAGTCGAAGGGGTGCAGCGGGGAAGCGACGATGCGCTGCGCTTGTGCGGTGGACACGTTTGTCGGGGCCTCCCGCACCGCCACGGCGCCGCCATCGCCACCAGAGGCGAGGGAGACGAGGAGGCTGCGGACGTCTGCAAGGGTCGTCTCAAGCCGCACGTTAACGGTGGCGACGAGTTGGCTGCCACAGGCGGTGGAGGTGCAGACAAGGCAGAGAATGGGAGCGTCTGACGCCGTGAACTCCGCGTGGACGTCCATTGTTGACGAGCACGTGACTCTTGGGAGGAGTGTGGATCACCTTGTTAGCGAAATGCAAGGCTTGAATGACAGCGAAAGTGGTACAAATAAGAAAAGAGCAAGGTGGTAGCGATAACAAGGAGCTAAAGTTTTGTTTCTTCCAAGCAGTCGGCAACAAAAAGAAAGAAGCCGGTCCACACGAGCCTCCCACTAACAACAAAGACACACACGCAAAAAAGGTCGGGGGGAAAAAAAAAGAGAGCACACGGTACACCAAAGCGGCGCAACAACTAAAAGGCGAGAGAGATAAGCGCTCTTGCTGCTCTATTCGTGTATTGATGCCAACGCGGGCAGATTACAAAAAAAAATGCTTGGTCTAGTCTAAATGGTAAAGGAGGCAGAGCGAAAAAGATTGGAGTGTCTTGGCGTGAGATAAGCCCTCTAAATAATGCGAGAGCCCTTCAAGGCTGCTCACCAGCTCGCAGCGGAACTAGAAGAAAAAACCGCTCGAGAAAAAGAGCAAAAAGTTCGCCTGGCAACAAAGGAATCCGTTGGCGGCAGCGCAGCCCCCTTAGAAAAAAAGAAGGCTACGGCGGCTGCTCGAGGAGGAGGAGGAACGAATGCGAGGTAAGAAAGGGAAGTGAACAACAAGTGGAGTGTAAAATAGACATGCTGCTTTACTTTGGCAGTCGTCAAAGGGGTATGTAACGCCAAAATTGAGCTCATTGCTGCGGGAAGCTCTCAAGCCGTTTTCGACTTCAGTCGACTATCTCATCTAGTGAGTTCGGAGAGCTGTGTAGCGTCCCACTTTAAGTAAATATTTTGATCTTTTGTCCATCAACTGATGCTCTTGAATCATGCATTTACGACAGCAAAATTAAAATTTAAAAGCTTTAGAGCACAGCTGGTACAGCTGACAAAGAGAAACCTGCCTTCTTGCCCACTTCGTCACCACGACAAGGCAGAGTAGCTTCGACACAGCACCTCCACGTAGGCGGCCCACCACTGCGCCGTACCAGCGGCCAAAGACGCACTCGCCTCCCTGTCTGCAGCAGCGCCGACAGTTGCCGCCCCACTGCTCTCCCGTCTCTCCTCGAGCAACTGCGCCTGCACACAAGCCCGCAGCTCCCCGACCCGCGCCAGCATTGCAGCACAGCTGTAGGTCGCCGCGACGTCGTCTGTGCGCTGCGTCGCCACCGAGCTCTCCGACGCCTGCTCCTCCACAGCTGCACTCTGCGCCGTCAGGGACCCGTGGCGCCGCCAGTAGTGCGAGTGCAGGACACCCGCGGAGAGGCCGCCCGTCGCTGACATGGCCGACGTCGCCATTGTAGTGGCGCAGAGCATCGTGACGAAGCGGTGCCAGCCGTAGCGGGCCGCGGCGGGGACGTGGGGACGGTAGGCGCGCAGCTGGTCCTCCGTTACCGCACCACTGACACCGTTTGCAGCCTCGACGAGGTGGAAGAGACGGGAAACGGCATGCTGTACGGCGGGTGGGACTGCCATAGCGACGAGCATCTCCTGCGCTGCGGAAGCATACGATGGCCTGAGGCTCGTGAAGTCGACAGCTGCAAGAGGACGTGCAGATGTCGTTGGGTTGTCGACCGCGGCGCTGACCACCACCGCCGACGAGTCTGCAATGTTGCCGTCGTGCAGTTTGCGCAGAGACACACGAACGCCTGTTGGGCTGAGCAGTACGGGACGCAGTACCCGCTCCAGGTAGCACAGCGACCCGCTCCACACACCAAGCGACTCGGACGGACTAACGGCGTAAAGAACGGCGAGCACCGCATCGTTCTCCAACAGCTCGCCGAGGCAGACTGGAGTGATACCGGTCACCACCATAGCAGCAGCTGCCTCTGGCTTCCCTTGATGCTGTTCCCGCTTCTGGCCGTCGCAAGGAGGTGCCACGGCTGGGCGAGGGTGTCTCACTGCGGCGCCGCTCACTCGCCTCCGAGGCGGCCAGGCGCTTCAGCGTGTAGTACATAGATTCCACCTCCGTCACCGGACAGGCCAGAGAGAGGTGAGAGACGGACAGCGGCAGAGGGTACGCCTCGAGCCACCGTTGCAGAAGCAGCGTCACGTCCACGCCTCCATCGCTACAGCGAGGGCAGCACCCAACAAGTGTGTACACCAGCCGCGCCTGTGCCTCTCCCGCCTCCTGCGTGGCCCACAAACTCTCCCCTTTAATAACGGGCGCCAACGCTGCGACGAGCGACTCCTCTCTCACGATAACGCAGTGAGAGAAGGTGTCCGTCTCGCTGCGAAGGTGGCAGAGGGCCGCGCTGATCGCCTTACACCCGCGAGCGCCGATCTCAGCCGCCGTGCTGCACACCGCCGCCATCGCCCACTCGTTCCAAAAGGAGGAAGAAGAAGAGGAAGAGCAGCGGGCCGCACTGTCTGCGTCATCCAACGTGTGTCGCGTCTTCTCCCCACTCCACCAGCCCGGCCTCCACGTCACACCACCACTGCGACTCGTCTGCCACCTCACCTTGAGCAGTTTGGGCTGTTAAGGCAGACGCAAGGAGGAGGAGCGCCACGTGCGCTGCGACTGTCAGGTCCACCCGACACGTCCAGTGGCTCGCACAGACGTGAGCGAAGAAGACGGCGTAGTGGTCCGATGCGGCTGACTCTAAAATTGCAGGTGTATGTCTTATCTCGCCCACAACGCTCGCAGAGACTGCCCGAGCCAGGCCGTACAACTTCGCCTTCGTATTTAGCCGCAGTGCTGTCATCACGTCTTTACGCTCCTGCGGCAGGAGGCGGCGGCACGCGTAGCGTAGCCAGCCGCGCGATGCTTTCAGCAGAACCGGACTCTCTCTCAGCGACGCACACAACACCGCACAAGGCGAGGCGGCTGGCGTTGTCTGCAGGTGCTGCGGCGGTGCGGGCCGCTTCTCGATTAACTGCCACCCTACACCGGGCAGACGCAGAGGCGGTACGGTGAGCACCTGTGTGGCGAGGACGGCGAGGCAGTCGTGCAGGACGAGGGCACCGCTTGCGAAGCGTGTTGCTCCGGTGAGAAGGCGAGCAAGAAAGGGAGAGAGCGCCATCAGACGACGCCGCAGATCTGTCAAACGAGTCAGCGCAGGGCTTAAGAATATGCTGTTCCCGTGGCTATCAGCTTTGCCGTCGACACTTGCGGAAGGGATGCTATCTGCTAGATGGTCACTCGTCATCTTCACCGCCTCTGCTACCACACGGCGGGGCAGACGCTGCGCGAACTCGACGACAGCCGCCAGCCGCGTGGAGAGCGGCACGAGGACGTCGAGGCCGAGGCACCGCGGGTCGCACGAGATGACCTCCGCCAGCAGCGCCACATCAACGCACGTCGTACTGCTGAAACTCGCGATCTCACCACACGACGCAGGAGACGCCGGTTGACCCTCTACAGCAGCGATACGTCGCGCCAGCGAGCACACAGCTTGCACATGAGCCCACAACACATCCTCCGCTGCAGCCCCCGCCGCCATGGAGAAGTCGAAGGCGGCGGGGAAGAGAGAGCCGCGAAGGTCGTGCAGCAGAGACGCCTCCAGCACAGCCACAGGAAGCACAGCGGCAGCAGGCTCGCCGTCGCCAACACAAGGAGGGACAGGCAATGAACGCAGATGGTCACACCACTCTGCAACGCTAGCGCAGCATTCTCTTTCGATTTGGATCCGCAGGTGTGGCAGACGTCTCCGCGGAGGCTTGAGAACGCTGACCACCAACTGGCTTCTTTGCTTCGTGCGTGTTGACAGAGGACCGCTGGGACAGACCCCGTCGCTGCCCTCCTTGTGACCTGGTTTTTTCTCACCCTTTGCTTCCTCCTTCATGGCAGTCAGACAAGCGCTGACCTCTGCGGCGTACCGGGCAAGGGCGTCCTGCACAACGGCGCATTCCAGCGGCGACATCCACTGCAGCGACACCGCCAGCTGGTGCAACGGTGCAGCCACCGTCAACGCACCCGACACCACCTGTGCACGGCGCGCGTACGCGTTGCAGCTCGCACACCACGCGACGAGGTCGGCAGGAAAGGCACCGCTGTCGCACTGGAAAGAGCGTACAAAGACGGGCAGCGAGATGCAGAGAGGAGATGATGCGGGAGGTGAAGGGCCAGCAGCACCCTGGGTTGCGATGGCGGTGACGCTCACATTGCCACCCGCCGCGCGTGTGGTAGACGCGACAGCCAAGCGCAGCATCGCCCGCGCCAAGTCCTGCAGATCTCTGCGGCAGATGCTTGCGTCCTCCACTTCGGAAGTTGCTCGCGACACGAGGGAGTGCAGAGCCGCCGCCACCTCGTCCTCGTCAATGAACCCGCTGTCATTCGAGTCCAGGTACGCAAAGCACTGCTGCAGCTCCGCCACCGTTGCATCAGAAAGGAAACGCCTCGGCGGGGGAAAGAGAGGGCTGCCACGTGACACGAGGGGAGGAGCCGTGGCGGCTGCTGTTGAGCGGGGAGTCGTGCATCGCGGCAGGCCACAGCTGGCGCACCGTTTCATAGTAGAGGCGTTGCTGCTCTGGCGCCACGTCCGTGCAGCCCTGCAAATTTGAATGCGACGTATTCGCACACGAAGACGAGGTGCACGCCGTACTACTATCATCACGCTCCGCAGTTTCGTGGTGTGGCGCTGACGCGCGCGGAGGCGACAAGGATACACCGCGGAAAGGCGATGGGGAGAAGGTAACGGGGCGGCGATGGTGGTGGGAGCTGTTGCTGCTGATGCTGCTGCCGGCGTCACAGTCGCTGCCACTCTCGCTGCCGCTGCTCTGCTGACTCCATGTATCGCCGACGAGGCGCGCCATTTTGTCACTCACGGTGGGCCAGAAAGTCTGCATGACTCCGCAGAGGTCGAGGGGACGGTTGGCGACGGCGGGGCTCGTAGGGGCGAGGAAGGGAGAGGAGCTGCACCACGTGTGTCGCACACCAGGCGACATCAGGTGTGCATGTACGTCAACGTTGTTGCTGCTGTGAAGGAAATGGGATGGCTGGTGAGAGACTGGAGAACCTGGCAATGATGACACCAGGGAAACACGTGTGGGCAGCAGCGAGGGAATGGCGCGGCCCACCGCCTCCGCCGTCACGTAGCCGTCGCCGTCGCCGTCCACCGCATAGAAGACGTCGCGCAAGAAGTAGTAGATGAAATCGGGGACAGCCTCCTGCTCCTGCCGCGCCGACGCATCGGAGAGCGACTCAAGAACCTGCGTGCGGGTGAAGACACGTGACGGCATCACTGCCCTTCCTCGCGTGCAACGTTCAAAAAAAAGCTGACAATATAAAAGACGTAAGAAATTGAGCCTGCGTTGACGATCTAGAAAGCAAACAGGCACTGAGAAAAGGAGGAGAGATGCCTCTGCGGCATAGAAGCACGTTCAGAAAGGCAAAATGGTATCTAGGAAAAAAAACGAAAGAATAGTTGTCAGGAATGTGAGAAAGGTAGCGTTGCTGTGAATCTAATAGTGCGTAATATATATCTCAAAAAAAAGTGATCGAGAAAACTATCCCAAAGCGGGTGTTGAGGCGGTCAATCGACTTAAGCAACGTGTGTCGAAACAAAAAAAAGAAAAGATCAACTTCGTAAATATAGGAAGAGATGAGAATACCTATATGAAACAGAGGGGGAGGATGAAAAAAGAAAGGTGTCAACAAGTAAAGAAAAATTAAGGGAATTTGCAGCGCGTCAAAATGAGCGCGTGTATGTGGTTGCGGGAGAGATCTGCCAACGCCGTTGTGTGGGCCAGTAGTGCCGGTTCTCTCTTTCAGAGTCATAAGAGGCGTGGATAGAGAATGAAGACGAGGATGACAGTAGTAGCAGCGTAGCACCTCATCAGAGAGCTGGAGGTTAAGTGAGTCACTACCCAAAAAGGCTGTCTTGGCGGGGTACTCCGCACACCTACCAGCACAACAGACACAACAGAAAAAAAGAGAAAAACTGGAAAGGAGAACGCAAGACGGGAAAGAAGTCCACTGTGCAAAAGAAGTGCCACCAAGACTACTGCCGCGTGACGCTGCTCTTCCCCGCTCGATAAACAGTTCTCGTATATCCGATCCGTCCTCGTCAGGCCGTAGTATTCGGCTGCAGAGATAAACAGCGTGGCGGCTTCACCTTTCCTCTCGCTCATGCTAATCCGGCTGTACAATTGTTTTTTGTTGTTGTTGTTTTGCTCATTGATGGCGATTCTCGCAGTAAGACCAAGAAGTAGGACATAAAAAAAAGAAAGAAGGATAACACGGCATCCCATCGCTGCACACGCTTACTACGGTAGACGACACACACCCAGATAACAAAAAAAAAAAGCCACAGAAAGTGACGGAAAGAGGCAGATGATGATGATGATAATGAAGAAGAATAGAAGAAAAAAAAAAAGCAAGATTCACTCACCACTGCGCTCTCACTAAACAATTGCACACGAGACAGAGGAAAAAGGGTAGTACGTGAGGAGTGTGCATGAGCAAGGATAGCCGAACAGAGACAAAGAGGTCGGCATACTCGACTGCACGACTAACATCGCACCTTGCTAGTCACTCCTCTTGTGTGTGGAAAGACACCCGCAGCACGCTCGAGCCTTTACGACGTGTGTGCAGCCTCTACCGCCTTCGGAAGTGTCAACGCACACCGCACACAAACACACGCATACACCAACAGTCTCGCCACAACAACGCAGCCATCTTGACTTTGTTCCCCCCCATCGCAGCAGAACTTACATGCGCGAGCCGTAGTCGAGGTACGGCGCCATCTTGGACCACATAATGGAGGTGATGAAGTACTTCTCCTCCATGCGGTAGAGATCCTCGCGAGGGATGCCGAAGTCCTCCCAGTCGAGCAGGTCCGGGTCGCGCTCCGGCATGGCGCAGTTGTCGATGAACTGCCGTTCCACCCAATCCGCATTCCACGCCGGCGCCTTCGTTCCGAGCAGGAAGCCCTGATGCAGCGGCAGGCGCTCGCTCAGACGGCACACAACGTCGAAGGCAACCTTGGGCAGCTTCACCGTCAGGTGGCGCTGGCCGTTGCACTCCGCACACCACCGCAGGAGATCGTTCGTCGTGAAGCGGACCGGGCCGCCCAGCTCGGCGATACGCCCTTCCGTGTGGTCAAGCAGGAGCGACCGGGCCGCCGCCTCGGCAAGATCACCGGCGAAGACGGGCTGGTGGATGCGCTGGCCGAGGTTTGGCACCGGCACAATCTTCAGGAAGCGCTGCGCTTTTAGGTACTTGGAGTAGGTGAAGTCATTCTCGGCGAAGATGTCGGTGCCCCGAATGATTGTGGCGGTCGGGAACTCTTCCAGCACGGCGATCTCTGCCTGCCGCTTCTGCCGCAGCAGCTTCGACGGGCTATTCAGATCCGCACCGACCATGGACATGTGGGTGAACTTCAAGATGCCGAGCTCGCGGCTCCACCGGGCCAGCATGCGCGGCCACTCCACGTTGATCGCCTCCATCGAAAACCACGACTGGCTGTTCTCGTAGCATGCGGGCTCCTGCCACGCACCGACCACGTTGATCACGTTATCCACCTTCTCCAGAATCGACTTCACCACAAACTCCTTGTCGATCTCATAATCCGTGTCGTAGTTCTGGCCCACCGTACCGTCACCACTGGCACGCATCTGGCGCACGCTGCTCGGCATACCAGAGCGGAAGCGGAAGGGGACGAGGTTTGTGTAGCCGTGATGAGCGTTCACAGCGTGGATGTGATGACCCAGGATGCCGGTCGCACCGAAGGTCACCACGTTCACGCCCATCGTGTTCGCCTCCGCGCCGCCGTGGCGCCACGTCGAGGAGAGCTCCCCGTTCATGGTCCGCACAAACATACGACGAGACATGGTGGATCTAGGAGGGAAAAAAAGAGATTGAAAAAAGGGTGAAGAGACAAAAAAAAAAAGCGCTACGTTGGTCCTCAGAGCGCGAAGTCACAAGCAGCGCGGCGTGTTGCGACTAACTTGTTCGACGTCGACGTGGTCAACACACGCACACAGACGGAGATACGCAGGCTGGGGGTATCGCTGTCAGTGGCGTAAGAGAGTAGACGAGAAGGAAACCAATAAAAAAAAAAAGCAGATAGCAGGTCAGACAAGCCCTTCTGCCTTCGCTAGATAAAGGCACTACTTGCTACAAAAAGGTACAAAAGGAAGCAATAAAAAAAAAAACCACACAGAGGGCTACTAACGGCGATGGGAGTTATCCCAGTACTAATTCTACAAATGCTACGGCTTCAAGATGCAAGCCTCCCTCTTCAACTAATTGGATTTTTTTTCCTTTCCTTCTTGAGGTGCGTGTATGGATGTGGATGGGTGTAGTGCGATTCTTTAGGTCACCCTCGCGGATTCCTTGCCAGCGAAAAGCAGGAGTGAGAGAGGTGTTGCACGATACGTCAGCAATACACAATGGAGAAGCTCCTTCAAGGGTGATGATTGACGGCTCTCCGCAACCGAATGCTATCCTGCGTGGTCATTATTGTTGTTGTTGTTGTTGTTTTGTCGGTGTCGTTGCGCATGGAACGGTGTCGATGAAAAGAAGAAAAAGATGGGAGAGACGGTGCGAGGGTGAATCATGTGCATTAAGGTTTTTATTTCCTTTTTCTGAATATAACATCTCTTTACACTCCTACCAGCCCTCCACGTGTGCGATAGCCGTAAAGAGCAGAAAAGACGTTGCTTCAAGCCACACATTCCACCTCCTCTTCGCATCAGTTATGCGGTGGCAAGTGGGCGGAACAACAACGGCGCGACCAAGACGAAAAAAAACTGAGTCACCCGTCTCGAGCTCACCGCGATCTCTTTTCCCCGGCTTCGTCCGGAAAAAAGAGAAGGACGGCCTTGCACCAGGCAGAGCAGTGTCACTGTACCCACAAAGGAGCAGCAATGCTTCACGCATCAGAGGGATGCACACCATTGCACGCGTAGGGCAGGCGGCAGTCCTCTTCTCTACCTCCCTCCTTCTCTTGTTGAGTGGGTGAATTTGATTGGAAATGAAGTGAGAAAAGAAAAAGAAAAGAAGAGAAAGTGGTAAACCACAGAAAGACAGAGAGCTTCTGAAAGAAAACGGAGAGTGCTTCTTGCCTCCTCGACGCCGACTAGGACGTCTTAGACGGACAAGAAGCGGTCCCCCTGACGGAACACCACCGCAGAAAAAAGGCAGCAAAACAGAACAAGGTGTGGAGATACACGAGCGAAAGTGAGTATGCTGGAGTGCGTTTGTGTCGCGAGGATGCGCTGCGAAACGGCAAGTCCGGTGAAGAACGCAAAAAGGCCATCCGACCTACACAACAGCAACCACAAGCCTCTTTCGCACGGGCTCCCTCCTTTACCGTGCGCGGTCCACTTACTTCTTCTGGAAGGCGGCCACCTCGGAGCGCTGGGCGTGCACCTTGCGAGTGTGCTTCTTCGCGTGGTCGCGCTGGCGCAGGGAGCGGCGGTGCGACGCGATGAGGTGCAGGTACTCGCGGCGCTCAGCAGCGGAGCGGCGGACGTGCTCGAGGGCGGCCTGGGCCTTGTGGTAGCGGCGTGCCTTGACCTTGGGCGTGATGAGGCGCTGGATCTTCGGCGCCTTCATGCGGTCCTTCTTGCCGGCCTTCGTCACGCGGCGGCGCACCACGTACTTGCGGACGTCGTCGCCACGGGACAGGTTGAAGAGGCGGCGGATCTTGCTCGCACGCTTCGGGCCCAGGCGGCGAGGGGCGGTGGTGTCGGTGACGCCCTCGATCGGCTGGTCGCCGACCTTGGAGATGGTCACGTTGACCAGCGCGATGTCGCTCGCCAGCACGCAGCCACGCACGTTCTTGCGGCGGCGCTCACCCTGGTAGCCACGGAAGGTGTTAAAGCCGATCGCGCCGCGCTTCACCAGCAGCGACACACGGCTGGAGGCGAGCACGCCGGGCACCATCGGGAAACCATCCTTATCGGAGCCACCGCGCAGGCGGAAGATGTAGCCCTTGAACTCCTCGCCAAAGATGGCGCCATCGACATCGTTGCCGAGGCGGTAGTCCTGGAGCTGGACACGGCGCAGCACGTCGTCGGTGATCTCGAACTGCTTCACCGTCCCGTTGCGGGGGTAGGCAACGTTGAGCTTCATGGTTCTCTGACTGACTACTTTGTGTGTTGTGGGCGTGACAGCCAGTGGCAGGAGTAGAAAAAAAAAGAAGGAAAGTGAGAAGAAGTAAAGCAGGGCGAAAACATCGTCATGAGCGGTCATACAACACCACAACTGCGTGGAAGCTGTTGTTTTTCTTTTCTCCTTGCTGCAAGAGGCAAAAGCAAACTGCAAGAGATTTCAGTTTATCGGGCATCAACGAAGCACGCTTCTTTCCCGTTTTTTTGTTTGGTGTTTACTTTTTGTTTTTTAGCTTTGAAAGCCACTCAAAGAGGCTTTGAACACTTATGAAACTGAAAAATAAAAGCAGATGGAGCAGGAGAAGTGCGCCACAAATCAGCAAAGATAGGACACATGCAGAAAACAGAAAGCCAAACAGCGCAGAGACGGCCACAGATGTGCTCACAGCTCCACCGTGCCCTTGCGAATCCACGGCGCGAACACAGTCCCCCTCCGCAGCGGCGCGCCGACGTCCACGACGACACCCCAGCCCGCCCCGGCAGCGCGCCGGTTTAGCAGGCAGTTGGCCAGCTCCACCGTAACGGCTTCAGAGGTCTTGGTGCATGGGGCGGTGCTGGCGAGCACCAGCGCCGCAACCAGCTCATTCTCAGGCGTGCGCACAAGGGCAGTGGAGGTGGTCGTAGTGGCGTTTCCCGCTGGCAAGGGCGAAGGCGACGAAGCACCGAGTAGGGAAGAGGCGGTTCTTCTCTGTGACTGCTGACGCCTCGCTGGTACTGGCCCCAACAGACAGTGTCTGGTACGACGGCACAGTCACGTTGAGATCGGCATCGCCGTAGATCTCAAACCGGCGGCGGTACATGGCGTACACCGCCTGCTTCCACCGGTCTGCATCACCGCCTGCGGCATCTGGAAGCAACAACAGAAGGCGACTGGGCTACCGGTGCGGTCGAGACGGCCAAATAAAGAGAGCCCAGCAGCGGGAGTGTGTAAAAGCGCAGGTCCACTTGATCCCCCTTCAGCAACGACACGCCCAGTCGCACTCCCTCGCGATGGTAACCGTGGCGCAGCAGAGTCTGCAGCACCGTGCGGATCTCCGAGTGCGGCAGCTCCTGCAGCAGCAGCTCAAACTTGTGACCACGGACGGCGGTGCGCTCGCGCAGCTCGCGGCGCCATTTCGGCTCGGCGGTGCGCAGAGGCAAGCTTGTGGCACGGCTCGAGCACAGCTCCAGCAGGGAGGTCAGCAGGCGGACGGCGGCGGTGACGGCATCATCGACGTCGTCCATAGCGGACTCGCGCCACTGCCATGAGGAGGCGCCAGGCGTGGACGGAAGTCCTTCAGCAGCGTTCCGCGTTGACGGCGCTGCCTTGACCCGATGCGAGTGCAGCCGCTCGTCGTCCTGCAGTGCCTCGGCAGCTGCTGCAGCAAGTCCGCTTGCGTTGGTCGAAGCGGCCACGGCTGCTGGTGCGGACAGCGGGGTCGGCTCCTCGCACAGCACCTCCAAGACGGCACGCACGGCACCCACCACCTCCTGCGTGTGCGCCTCCCGATGCTCGTCCTTCGCAGCCACCATCACCGCTGTCAGCGGCTGATCACCGGGCACGAGAGAGTTGGCCAGCGCGTGCACGTTGGCGCTGGAGAGCAAGAGGGACAGGTCGTGAAGGTGCTGCACGTAGCTGCTCTCCCGCTGTGCCTGTGTAGCGGAGGCGAGGATGAAGCGGAGCATACGGGCGTACATGACGGCCTGCGTGGTGCTCGCCGGCACAAAGGGCCATAGACGTGGGGCCCGGCTCATACCCGTTGCACTATCCGGCAGCGCACTCTGCTGTATGCCGTTCAGTAGACTGAAGCTGAGCCGTTTGCCGAGCTCGTCCTCTGCCAAGAGCTGCGTCGACAGCGAGGAGAGCAGTTCTGCCTGGGTGGCGTACGTGATGGCAAGTGGTTTCCTCGACGTCTCGCTGGCACAGTGTCCAGAACGTTCAGCCGCAGCAGGTGCACCGGCGGTGTCGTGGAAAGCCCCGCGCAGCAGCCGTGCCGCGTGCTGAGCCTCCTTCACAGAAAGGAGACAATGCAAATGCCACGACACGCGTGCCTCGCGCAGCGTCGCTGGCGCCATACCACCTGCCCAGGTGCACACACTCCCAGCAGCCAGCGCCGCGGACAGCGAGAAAGGTGGAAGGCGGGGCGGAGTTGCTGAGGGCTTTGTCAGCTGCGTCCACAGCGCCAGCCAGCGCGCCTCGCGTGGTGCAGCACGCGTCGGCGTAGCGCTGCTGTCAGAATGTGCTTTACTTGACACCGCAGTTGCAGCGCAGTAGGCCGCCAGCGCCACACCAGCAGCGTCGAGGGACGTCATGCCCACCTCCTCCGCCAGCCGCAGCGCCATCGCCGGCGACGGAGCCAGGCACACACCGCACAGCTGCGCCAGCCAACGGAGCAGCGCCAGCGAAGATAATTGTGTTGCGGATGCGTCCACACGAGGCAGCTGGGAGGCCATACGACGCAGCACACCAGCAGCGAGAGAGTGGTGCGGGGAGAGGAAAACGACAGCATCTTTCCCAGCTGAGCACTGCTCTGCTGAACCCCTCTCCTCTTTCCGGTCAATGGGCTTCGTCTTTGACGTTGCTGCCGCTGCTGCTGCTGCGTAAGAGGCCACAGGGGGTTGCGACAGCGGCCCCGGTTGCCGAGAAGCGGGCCGACACCCAACTTGGCCAGTCCACCGGCCGCAACGTCACCGCCACACAGGCACAGAGAAGCGTCGCCACTGCAGCCACGTCGCCCTCCACGCCACACCCTAACAGCTCCTCCAGCGTGCTACTGTGGTTGGCAGGTGCGGACAGATAAGAGAGGCGGGGATGATGCTGCTGCTGGCCGTGTTGGAGCAGCGCACAGAAAATCTGATACGCATCTCGGCTGGCCAGTGCGCTTCGAAGTGCTTGTTGTTGCTCGGGAAGCGAGAGTGCGGCGTCGGGCCACGTGGCACAAGATGCTGCGAAGTGCACTCGGCTTTGTCGCTCGAGCACCGCGTTAGAGAAGGCAGCCAGCAACTGCTGCGTCGGTGGCTGTGACGCTGCTCGGGTCGTGTGCTGGAGGAAAGATGTTGAGAGCTGTTGGCGTTCGTCTGGAACTGGGACGTGACTGTCAGCACCAGAGGAAACAGAAGAGGCAAGTCCGCTACGTGCAGCTGCGGCGATGCCGGGTAGACAGACTCTACCGCACCGTGGCCGGCCAATCCCCAATGCCGTTCGCCAATGCCGTCCTCTTCGGAGCATCGGAGCGGTCTACAAGTATCGAAGAAAAATTTTGAAAACAAGTCGAAAGGACTTCCAAGTATTCTTATTATAAAACGAGATGGTTTGCTTTTTATTAGTAAAGGTTAAATTCAGCAATCTGCTCTGTGGCATATGAGCGGATAAGAAAGAGAGAAAGAGAGAGAAGGGAAAATTCGATAGAAGAAGTAAGTGAGCAGTGAATGGTTGAAACCTCTTTCAATCGGAACTTGACCTCAAGCAGCAACACTTGACCTTTTTTGCTTTCTTTTCCGTCCGGCGATCGCGCTGGCTGCAGAACAGGCAGTGGATGTAGCTGTGCGGGGGGAGGGAAGAAAACAAAAAAAAAAAACCAATATCAAGAAGAGGCAACCATCCACACGACACTCTCCTGAAATTTGTCAGGTCTGAGAGCATGTGTGTGTGTGTTGGTGCGGAAGAGCCAGTCGTGAAGCTGCCAAACAACCACAGAGAAAAAAGATTTGGCATAGGCACGCTTTACGCACTCACTTGCAATAGGAAAAAACTGCGCAGTGAAAGACTGCATCGAATGCTTCTTCCACTTTTCTTAAAAGCTCTGCCTTTTGTTCTTTTGTTTTTTAAGGTGTTTGCCTTGTGTAATGGACCTGTGTTCCGGTCCTTGAACTTATTCGAGCACTTAGACGATTAACGAAGCGGTGCGCACACTTATGTGATGCGCTGGTCTGATTAAACCCCCTTACCCCCACAACCCCACCGTCACTCCCAAAAAGCACCACTCTCATCCTCACTTTAAAGCACTTCTCAGAAGGCCCTCCACGACACTTACAGCGCGTTGAGCCGCACCATGAAGAGCTGGGGCGACAACGCCTGCCGCCGGCCCTGCTCCACCACCGTCTTCGCCCGCAGCAGATCCCTTCGACACGGCACGCTCGAAGACAACGTAGGCCACCCAGTCCTCCGTGTTGGCCTGCTGCACCGCCACCGTCGAGGCCTTCCCACTCGTCGTGCCCGCTGCAGCCTCGCCAGCCAGGAGCTTCCGCGCTGACGTGCCGTCGTACACCAGAGGTAAGAAAGCCTCGGGGTGCTTCGACACGGTGTATAGCTTCAGGAGGGCCTCGTGGGCATCCCTGGCAGCCTGCACCGCACTACGCACCACAGCGGCGCTGCTGTCCGTCTTTGAAGCATGGTAGAGCGCCACTCCCTCCAGGAAGGGAAGGATGCAGTGCGTCTGGGCGTACCGCGGCAAGGGCTGGCACCGCTGCGCCACCGCCAGCAGACCCTGCAGGTCCGCCACCCACCCGTCCGCCGCCTCCGCGGTTGCCCCGCGCAGCACGGATGCAACCGTCTCGCGCGTGCAGACGCGGCTGCCCAGCCAGGAGACGAGGCGGCACCGCAGCAGCGACGTCACGCCTTCCAGTCGCACCCACTCCTGCGTGCGGTCGAGAACGCTGCTCGGGACGCCGCTGAGGAAGTGGAGACCGGCAGCGGCGAAGCTGGACAGACGCGCGCCACGCTGCGCCGTCGCTGCGGCAGAAGAAGAAGCCGCACCGCTGTCACTGCCGTCCTCGTCTTCGTCGCTGCTGCTGTCAGACTTCCTCCTCTTGCCGCTCCCAGTAGCCTCGGCGTTGGCGAAGGTCGGCGCGTTGGGGTTCAACGGCCCCAGCATCGTCTCCAGCGCGCTGAAGATGCGCCACGCAGAGAGCGGGACGGCGCCGTCGTGGCGGCTTGCAGCTGGGCGGTACTGCAGCGCAGTTGCGCGGTTCAGTAGGTAGGCCTCCGCTGCCGCCCACACGTCCGTCTCTGCCAGCCGCGCCGACGCCGACTGCACGCCCTTCCCCTTCAGGCTGCTGTTGCTGACAGGGGAAACCGCGGTGGTGATAGGCAGCAGGCCGTGCCGTTGCAGCAGCTCCACCACCGCCATGCGCCGACGCGCCTGCGATGCGGCCACCTCGGCGGCCGACACGATCGGTGCACTCTGCAGCTGCGCCTCCTCCTCCTTCCACCACACGACAAAGCGCTCCACCGCTTCTGCGTCCAGAGGAGAAGTTGCCGGCGATGCGGTGCCAGCCGCGCTCGACGAGGGAGAGCGGGTAGATGCGGAGGAGTCGACGGCGGCGGCGCTGCCGCTGCGCAGGATGTCACGGTCTTCCGCGCGGAGAAAGCGCTCCAGCTGCATCACGGACCACGTGAGCAACGAGCTCTCTGCAGGGGCAGCCGCAGGCGATGCTTCGGTGCGCGCACGCGAGGTAGGCGGCGCGGCGACAGACTCGGCAGCTGTGATGGCCGCAGTGAGTCGTGCGACGCGCTCCTGCGGCTCGTCGACGCAGGAGGCCAGCGTAGCTTTGTCCAGCTTGGTCCGCCGCAGAATCCAGCGCGCCACCTCGGCGGCCTCGACCGCCTTCGTCTGCTCCGTCTTCTTGCTCGTCTTTGCTTTGCTGAGCGACGCACCCGAGCTGCCGCGGAGCAGCGCGCCACACACCTTCGACACCCCTTCTGGTGCGTCGTCAGCGAGGCGGCGTAGCACGTCCGCCAGCGCCTGCCGTACTGCCAGGAAGCGCTGCGTCGCGTCCAGCTCCGCCGTCGCGAGGGAGTGCAGGGCGGACAGCACGGATACAGGCAGCGCGGCGAAGGTGGTGATGCTGACGAGCGACTTCAACGACGCGCGGCGGCGATCCTCCGGAGACGGGTTCGCGAAGGAGAACTCGGCGTACGTCTTCTCGTTCTGCCGCCCGTTCTGCGACTGGCGGCAGCGGCGCGCGCTGGCCACGGCCTCGCTGCCGCCCTCGGCGAGGTACGTTGCGGCGTCGACCAGCGCGGTGGCGTAGCGGTTCACGAGTGCGTCCTCGAGCGAGAGGTAGGCAGCGAGGACGACGTCGATGCTCTGACGGTGGCGCCACTGCACCCGCACACGCTGCTGCTGTTGCTGCGACACGATGGAGAGGGACGCGGCCGAAACACCTGCACTGTCGCCGCGCGGCGCGTCAGCCGCCACGCACGCCTCCAGCATCTTCTCCAGCGAGATCGCGACGATCTGCTCCATGACCTCCTTTGAAAAGGCAAAGGCGCCGGCGGTGGAGAGCAGCTGCTCGGCAAGGAGTGCGCCGCTGGCGGGGCTGTTGAATGCCTCCTCCACTACCGTTTTGGCCAACGCAAGGTCCAACAGCACCTGACCCATGGACGCGTTCTCGGCGCGCAGCTTGGGGGCAATGACAGAGGTCGGCTCGTCACCCGCCGCGCCGCTCATCTCCTCCGCCTCCGCCTGCCCCTCGCCCTTCCCTGACGCGCCGCTCTTGTCCGTTGCCGTCTTGCGCGCCTTCCGGATGTCGGCGTGGTGCTCCGCGAGCAGGCCGTCCAGCAGCCGCTGCACGAAGCGCAGCTCCACCCGCAGCGCACAGGCCCATACGGCGGGCTCAGAGGACATGGTCAGCAGCGCCTGCTGCAGAATCGCACGGGCGTTGTCGGTGTTGTGCTGCGTCGAGCATTGCCACTCCGCCGCCTCAACCCAGATGTCGCTGCGGCGCGGGTAGGTGACCATGAGCTCGCCGTACAAGTTGCTCAGGCTGCCACTGCGCTGGAACTGCTGGAGAAAGAGCACGAACTCCTGCCGCAGCGCCTCATGCTCCTTCTTGTTCTTGAGGTGCTTGATGCCGATCTTGTAGATCCCCTCGATGCGCTCGAGGATGTCCCAGCGGTGCCGCAGATTCAGTTTTGCGTGGTTGCAGTACTGGCCGAGGCGCTTCTCAAGGCCCAATTCGTAGGTGACGGCACCGCGCACATCGAGGAGGAGGAGAGGCTTGGCGACGAGCCGATACTCCCAGTGCGTGCGCTGCCGCGACACCTCGAGCGTCTCTTCGCGGGTGAGAAAGCCGCTGGAGTAGTACTCGTCCAGCGCCGGCACCAGCTTCTCCAGCCGCGTCTCAATAGCACGTGCGCGCGCCATTGCTTCTTTTTGTGTATTTGTGCTTTCCTTGCTCCGCTTATTTTGTGGTGCCTCAACGATGCAGTGCTGAGGCGAGTCTTTGCTTGGGTGACGGCGTACACACACACAACTGTGGAGGGTGCGTGCGGGAGAAGAACTCGATAGGAGAGGAGAGTTTAAGAGAGAAGGAGAAAAAGAAGGATGGGATGGAGGCAGCAGAAGACAAGGGTTTGAGACATGAATGCAGCAAAATTTGCGCTGCGTTGTAGCTGCGTTTACCCTTCGCGACTACTGTCGTTGATTTAAGTCATGAATTGTTTAGGACACCACAACCGAAAACAGCGCAGCGCTCGAGCCAGGTTTTCAACGCTTCCGCGTTCCCCGCAACACAACACCGCAAAAAGGTTCAAACAGTCCTAACAAACAACGGGGCTTTGTACGTCTGTGTTGGTGCAAGCACAGCGTGTTTCTGTTTTAAAAGCGCCTCACAGGCCAAAGCGGTCGGAGTCTACCATCAAAGATCGACCAAGACACTTTTTCTTTTCCTTTCTTTTCTCGATAAGCGTGCATGCGTTCGTGTGCGGTTGCACGTAAGCGTGTGTCTGTGTGTGTGACGACGAAGAGGTGACGACTGCAAAGGCAACAATCGAAATCACCCATCTCTGCCCCTGAAATAAAAAACGGATAGTGCAGGTGACAACAACAACAGCAGCAACAAAAGAAGGCGGAGAAGCACTGTGCAAAGAGCCATTGAAAAAAGGGGCTTTAAAAGACACGTCCTCAGTGGCGCTCCCACATACCACCAAGGTCTGGGTCGCCAAAGGGAACGGCCCGCTGCCCGTGACGACGGCGCAGGTCCTCCTGATACTTGGCTTCCGCCTCCCGCTTCTCGCGCCGCTTGCGGTCAACAGGTGACTCATTCGGTGGCGGTGGCGGCGCTGCTGCAGAGGACGAAGACGACTGCTGCTGGGCAAAGCCAGCGGGTGCCATCCGCTCGCCTGGACGCTGCGCCGACTGCTGCCGCTCCGCCTGCTGCGCCGCCGCCTCTGCCCTGCGAGCCGAGTCGTCGTAGCTGTACGCGCTCGCGCCGCTGTGTGCCGCCGAGGTGTACTCAGGGTCGAAGTTCTCGGCCCCGGCATCTGCGTTGCCGCCGTAGTGGCCGTAGCCCCGCATCGGGTCGTGGTCCGGGTCCGTGCGGTTCATCGCCGTCTCCTTCATCTTCTCCATCGTCCGCTGCGCTCGGATGTTCTCGAGTGACTTGCGCATCATGTTGAGGCTCTCCGCGTCCTTGCTGTCTACTGTGTCGTTGAAGAGGGAGCGCATCTCGCCGCTGATGTTGTAATCCCAGACGTCCTTGTTCTTGAACTCTTCGGGGTCGGCGTAGATACCGGTGGGGCTCGTGTCTTTGCGCTCGCCCTGCATGACGGGCTTCCCACTCGAGGAGGCGGTGGCGAAGACGCCGATGTCACCGGGCCGGTCGCCGTGGGTCTTGGAGCTGCTCATGTCGTAGCCGAGCGCGCTCTCCTGTGTCTCCTGGTTGAAGGCGCCGCTGCGGCCGAAGACGGTGCTCGTCATGTAGTCCTCCTCGGTGATCCACTTCTCCTCCATGTGCCACAGCGAGAGAGGCACCGGGATGTGCCGCGCGTTGCGGGACTGGTCCAGCTCCCAGTCGCGGTGCTCCTTCGACGGCCGGCCCTCCGCCTCCCGCTTCGCCTCGAAGCGCGTCTCCTCCTGGTTCTGCCGCGCAATCGGGTTCTTCATCTGCTTCTCGACCTCCAGCAGAAAACTCGAAGATGTCCGACGAGTAGGTGCACATCGCCGTGCCCGCCAACTCCTTGCAGTCGCTCTCCTCGTGCACCGTGGCAGTGAGCATGCCAACGCACTTGCCGTTGCGCATGACGACGGAGCCGCACATGCCCATCTGCACGCGGCCCCGCTCCGTGTCTTCCTCCAGAGCTTGTGTGTCGAGAAAGAAGTGCTCGCGGGTGACGGCGTGAACGCGGGCACGGACGCCGGTGGGGATCATCAGCGGCTCGGGGCCCTTCTCCTCGTCAAAGAGCGACTCGTGTGCTGTCATGCCGTAGACCCACACGTAATCGCCGACCTGCAGCTTCTCGTTTATCTCGAGGCGGGGCCGGGTGACGTAGCCCTCGTTCTGCAGCCACATCATCTTCATCTCGCCACTCCGCTTCAGGTTCTGCTCCGGGTGCACGACGCACAGGTCCAGCCGGGGGTTGGAGTGGACGTAGACGTGCTGGTTCGACGTGAAGTGCTTGTACACGGCGTTGCCCTGTGTGGAGACAAGGCGGACTTGAGTCATGGTGTCCGCCAGCGTGATGTGGGACACAAAGCGCGTCGGTCCCTTTGGGGGGTAGTAGTTCGGGTAGTCCCACGGCGTGATGACGTGTGCGCAGGTGAGGATGTGTGTCCAGTGGCCGCTGTACTGCGTGAAATTGGGGCCGCGGGTCTGCCCCAGCCAGTCAACGGAGAAGCACGACGCGTCCATGAGGCGGCGCCAGCGGTCCGTCTCCTTGTGGCGCCACTTAAAGCGCGTCTGCACCGCCATCGCGTAAGGCTGGAAGCGCGCGTAGGCGGCGTAGGAGCTGCGGAACATGTCGCTTACCTAATGCGTGAAAGTAAGGGGGGGGGGGGGGAGGGGGGGGGGGGGGGAGCGGAACAATGACAGAGAGATTCGAATCGAGGATAGGTGGTCTCGCCGTCGTACTAAAGAAGGATGACTGTCGCATGCGGGCAATAACACAAAGGTGGTAGCTCGATACGATGATCTCGCTCTCGCGAAAAGCAAACGTTCAACTCTCTTCACTGAAGAACGTCATCGGTCACATCGCCTTTCACCTTCACACACTCGTGATCCATGGTTTTTGGTTGTTTGTTTCTCTTCGAAAGAAGAGTAGACGAAGAAGCGGGGGGAGAAGCAAACAAAAAAACAAAAATTGCATGAAACAATAACTAACGCCCAACAGAAGTACGAAGTGGCTGCAAAACCAATGACAACAGCACAAAAAATAAAGGGGCACTATATTGACAAAGAGTGTTCTCTCCTAATGTTGTATAAATCATTTTAAATTGCAACTGCCTCACGAACGGCGCAGCAGCACCACGGCACGTGGACACAGACTCTTCACATCGCTGAAGGTCGTCACCCCCCTCTCCCACGTCAACGGGGCAGGCGGAAAGCCCGTCACGAAGCGCACCGCCGACACATCCGTCGCATCCGCTAGCTCGTCCAGCGTCAGCACGAAGAGGCTTAGCTGGTCCACCAGGTCGCTGCGGAGGAAGCGGCGGTCGTAGTGCTTGCCAGATGGGCAACGCACGCTGATCTGCACGGTCGCACTCACCGGAACATCTGCACCCGGCTCCTCGTGCAGCAGCTCAGCAGCCTGCTCCTTGGCCGCCTCTTTCTGTTGCTGCTTGGCGGTCTCGATGGCGCGCTGACGTGCCTCTTCCTCCGCAGCACGGGCCGCAGCCTCCTTTGCCTTCTTCTCCGACTCCGCACGATCCTTCGCTGCCCGCGCCGCCTCTGTCGCGCGTGCCGCCGCTGCCGCCCGCTCCTCCTCCTCTTTGCGCTGCAGCTCCTGCAAGATGGCGCGATCCGCAGCCTCCATCTCCGACACGGCTACCTCGTCAGCTGCACGGGCCCGCTCCCGCGCCTCGCGCTCCGTCACGAGGCTGATCTCCTCTGCCATGCAGGTGTCCCAGTCCTCGGTGCACGTGCGCCACTCCTCGCGGAACATCTCGCGCGTGTGGTAGCCCTGCAGGCGGAGAATGACCTTGCGGCGGAAGAGGGCCGCGACGAAGGGGAAAGCGTGCGCGCCGATCTCGTTTGCCAGTTGGTGGCCGCGCTTCTCGCTGACGCTCACACCGTACAAAATGCAGCTCTCGCTGAGGAGCGCAATCACCTCGTCGGAGCCGAGCACGTCGTGCAAGTAGTCCTCTGTGTTCTCGTGGAAGGGGCTGTGGAGGTAAAGGACGAGGTACTTGGCCGTCTGCATGGCGGCCCGCTGCGCCTCCTCCAGCGTGCCGTCGAAGAACGGGATGTTAAGCCCGTAGGCCCTCTTCACCTCATCCGCCAGCATTGCTGCTCTGTATGAATGTGATGTTGTTTTGTTGTTGTTGTTGTTATTGTGGGGCTTTCCGCTTATTTCAGTTGCCGACGTTACGGTGTCGGCTGCGGGTATGACGGCACGACACCGAATGTATCGCCGCACTGCTGCCCCGACCTCGTTTTCTCCTTTTTCTTTTTTCTATGAAGTAAAGCACAGATACAGAAAAGGAAAAAAAAAGAACAAGAGGGAGAGAATAACGGCAGAGGCGGCTGGCTCATATTTTTTTTGTGTGTGAAGCTCAGCTCGTCGCGCTTGGCCCGTCACCTCGAACACCAAAGTGGCCAACTGCAGCTTGTTCAACACAGTAGGCAGCACGTGTCACTGCAGATGAAAACTAGAGGGAGAGAGCAACCTTTTGCGACCCATAAATAATAGAGAGAAAAAAATAAAGAGTTTGGTGTGTGACACGCAACACACAAGCAAAGTCAACAAGATTGTGCAGATGCCGGCAACGCCAATGCGTAGGCGATGATCTGCAAGTGGTGAAGAGACGCAAGAAAACACAAAAACGAAATCAATGCATGCACGATCTCGCGTGCGGCCTCACCTCGAAGAGAGCAGGTGAGTATAGACACCAGTGGGAAAAAAAAAGTTTTGGGTGTGTATGCGAAAACCAAGACGAAAATGCACGACAGAAAACAACGGATGTGAGAGAAAAGGAAAAAAAAAGGCACGGGAGAAAAAAAGAGAGAGTATGCGCGGGTGCGAGAAGTACAACAGGATCACTGAAGGTGGTATAAATAGTGGGTAGGGCAGTCGAGACCGCCAAAAAAATTGGGGAAAAAAAGGAAATATGTGAGCGAAGCGTTGAAGTGAGAGGCTCCTCTTTGATTTGTGTATGTTGCTATTGTTGCTGTTGAGATCCTTGAGCGAAGGCGGAGTGATTGGGTTTTTTTGTATAATCATTATTTTGTAGCAGAGGGGAGAGGAAGAGAAAGAGGATGAAACTAGAGGGTAAAGGGTTGTGCGGCGCCTCGCGAAGGTGGAGCAGCCACACTTCTCTCTTTCTTTCAATTCATGCATGTGTGTGCTCTAGCAAGCTTGAAGCAAAAGAAGATTTACGCACATTGCACGCCCCTCAGA
This sequence comes from Crithidia sp. LVH-60A, assembly GCA_030078075.1. Taxonomy (NCBI): domain Eukaryota; phylum Euglenozoa; class Kinetoplastea; order Trypanosomatida; family Trypanosomatidae; genus Crithidia; species Crithidia sp. LVH-60A. The sequence continues at coordinate 1,733,737 of CP119637.1, read as the reverse complement.
AATAAATGAAGATTGTGTATGCTTGTTATTTCGCCGAATGCAGCATCTTCGTCTGACTACAAGCACCTTAAATTAGCAGAAAAAAAAAAGTGACTTGAGAAAAGCAGGGAGCAAGATAGCCCAGTGCTGTTGCCCAAGCACTACACGTTTCAAATACCTCGCGAATAAATCAGGAGGTGCATTTTTCGCAAACGCAACACGAGCTTTTACTTACTCTCTCCCTCTTAATGGTTTTTTTTAATATATATTCAGATGCATGTTCTCCTTTTTCTTCCATTGTGGTACGTAGTAAAAGGCACGTATGTCCCTGTTGTTAATATCTTACTTTTTCATTTTCTCTCGTCACACTCAAAAGGCTCCGACGCCTGCCTGTTACGGCAATTGCGTGGCTCCTCGATGCCCCGTGCTGCATTGCTTACTAAATAACATTACCCACGCAGATTGGTGATGCTTGCAGGCGTTGTAGTACCCGCGTATTTAATTTATTTTTTATTTCATCTGATGTATACCAATAACAAAGATGAACAGTTAAAAAGCATTTTGCGTGGCTTCAAATAAAAAAAAAACATAAAGATAAAGATAGTACTCCGGTCTTTTTCGCTTTCCCGGTTTCTATTATGTTACTCTCGCAGTGGCATGCGTGAGCGTGAGAGCCGTGTAGGTCAGCTCAGACATCCGCGAGAAGAATTGCGGAGAGAAAGAAAAAATAGTGAAAGGGCAGAGAAGAATTATTTGCTTCCAGGCCACATGAAGGGTGGTGCAATCACCCACAGAGAAAGAAGATGCAGTGGTCGTTGCTCCTATTCTTACAGACCACCGTCTAGCTCTCCCTTGGCGTCCTGCACCATGTACGCGATGGCCTCCTCCGGCGTGTCGACAAAGTGGATGTTGTTGCGCTGCTCCGGCAACACGTCGAGCGTCTCGCTCACCCCCTTGCAGCACGCCTCCCACGGATCGCGGAAGGCCACAATCACCGGACGCGGGCGGCCACCGGGGTGGATGTTCTTCTGCACCCAGATCGTCACCAGCTCCTGCAGCGTGCCCAGCGTGCCGGGCAGGATGAGGAAGTAGCGCGAGTTCGTCGTGAGCTGCTCAATGCGGTGCAGCATCGACGTGGAGTCACGCATCTCCGTCAAATACTTGTTGCCCTCCGTCGCGCGGTCCGGAAAGAGGCCAGACACCACGACGCCGACCACTTCCGTTGAAGCGGCCAAGGAGCCTGGTGCGGCGGCGTCGCGCGCCTCTCGAGCACCCTTGCTGGCCGCCTCCATCGACCCGTTGTAGCCGCCGGTAAAGACGGAGAAGCCGTGGGTGGCGGCGAGGCGGCCGCACTCCTCGGCCTGCTTCCACTGCGCCGTGCCGGGCTGCGTGCGGGACCAGCCAAAGATGGCGACTGCCGCCTTCTCGCGGCGGGTGTAGTCGGGAATGGAAGACGCCATTGCTGTCTGTGGCGGCTGTTAAGGAAAGTACTGGTGGGTTTGGTAAAGTAACTTTGGTAAGTTGAGTTTGTGACCTGTGCGTGGGTGTGCAAGATGTTGCTGGCGAGGAAATAACAGAGTCGCCAGAGCACGGTGGATTTGGCGTCTATATCGAGGCAAGCGGAGCTGCGCAGGTAAAATTAAGAGGAGGAAAACGCGTTCACACACAAAGAAAACAAAAACAATAAAAAAGGAAGTTGTCGGGGGGAGTAACGAGAACAGAAAAATAAAAAGGGGAGAGGCGATATCTGTGAATAGAACCAATAAGAAAAATAAGAGAGAAAGAGAGACTGGCGCGTGCACCTCTGCACAGATAGCTCACCGCACCGGTGTGGATGGGGGGAGAGAGAGATGCGGCAAAGCGATGAATGAAAAAAAAAAAAGAGCAAGGGGTAAGAGAAGCAAAGGAATGACAAAGCAGCAACGCCGACACCCTCCAACTAACGGAAGCACCTCGAGCAACACCCCAAGCATCGCAAAAAATAGCTCAATATGTCTCTTCGACATTCAAGGCAATGCGGCGCAGTGTTGGGTCGCCAGTGCGTCGCGCAGGGACCGCTGCGGATGTCACAAGTCACTATGCGCATCCCCCATCATCTGTTCATGGGGTATGGAGAAAAAGAAAACCCCGAAGCGAGAGGGCATAACACGAGTCGAGCAGAGCGCACGTGTCTCCTACTAGTACTTGTTCCACTTTCACGTACACTTCGCTTTACACGTCGTGCAAAACACGCCACCGCACTGGCGAGGAAGACACAAAAGCAAAAAAAAAAAGAGGAGAGCACGTGATGAACGCCAAACGCAGGACCTCACATGCACACCTTAGCGGGAGTACCGTAAGAGCGAACCCACCCACCTAAAGATCAAGAAGAATAAGGACGGAGCAACCACGAACTCCAGAAAGTGAACACCTGTGAACAGAGATAATTAAATAATAAGAAAAGGGAGCTGCCACACCTACACACACACGAATACACAGGAACAAGTAACGCCGCTACCACTTCTTCCTACGACTGCGGTGCACCGGTGCTCAGCGTGCTCATGATCTTCTGCGCGACAGCATCCGGCGGCGTGTCGATCACCGGTCCAAAGGCGTCGCGGCGCATCGACGACTTTTTGTCCTCAATCCGGATGTCGTCCTTCCCTGCCTCGTCCTTCATGGCTCGCAGAAAGGCGTGGTAGTCAAACTGGCCTGGACGCTTGTTAAACGTCTCCACCCACGTCTCATAGAGCCGCGGAAAGGTGTAGTACTTGAGCAGCATCTGCGTCAGAAAGATGCAGTCGACGCGCTGAAATACCTCGTCCTTAATCTCGCACCGGACCAGCACGAGCTGCTTGCTACGCGACAGCTCCGTGAAGAACTGGATCGTCATGTGGATCTGCGCGTCGTCCTGCTTCTTCTGCCACTCGCCAAGCGGGGCGACACCGACCAGGTCGTCCTTGAAGTTCGTCACCACGTTGAAGAGGCCTTTGTCGCGGAAGACAGGAATGACGAAGTACGGGCAGGCCTTGAGGCGCGGCTCGAGGGCGTAGTAGGCTTCGGAAGAGATGGCACGTCCCCAGTACTGCAGAAACTGGATGTGGTGATTGTTCCAGATCGTCGCCACCTGCTGCGGCGTGGCCATCTCGAAGAGGTTCTGCTTGCAGATCTCGTCCAACGACTTGCGGCCGGGCCGCTTAAAGATGCCCAGGAAAGGGCGAGAGGAGCGCAGCATCGTGTGCGTGCAACAACACCTAAGAAAAAGAGGTAACTTCCTTGATACCTAGCATTGTGTTACAGATTGAGGAGCAAGGAGAGGGGAAGTGAGAAACAAATTGAGTGTGGGTTGTGGACGCTAAAGACAAGAAGAACTACAAACAGATTCGCAGCGTTAAAGCACTTCCGTGCAAAACCCGCTTCTCCTTCCATCTACAAGTAGCCCTGCTCTTTCGAGCAGAGTGAAAGGCACGGATTCTGTCTTTGACAGCAGTGAGAAAGTGTGTGTAATTTTTTATTTATTTTCCTTTTTTTTATCAATTGATATTGCTTTTTTTTCTTTTGGTGTTGTTGTTCTTGTTTGCAGTGTATCCTCTGCCCCACAGGGACATCGAGCCGAGAAGAGAGTGCATCTATGAGCAAGCGCGTCGTTTTGCCAGAAGGGGAAAAAGAAGAAAGTGCGGAACCCATCTAATGTACGGTGATAACAATAAAAAAGCGAGGTGTGTGTGTGTGTCAGGAGGGGAAAGCACAAAGAAGGCAGTCAACTAGTCCACCCGCGCAACAGCACACACACCAGCAACCTCTAGAAAAAGGAATTTAAAAAAAAGGGACATAAAAGAAGATCTAAAAACGTTCCAAGGATACAAGTCTAACAAAGTCGTGAACCACAACTTTCACATCTTCTTCTTAGGCCGAGAACGCGGCGAAGCGGATAGGCAGGAGTTAGGCAGTCTGCAGCTATCACCCAAGCCTCGAGCTGCCTGCGCCACTCCATGCATAGCCCTTTAGTGAAACACCGCCCGCCGCGCTCCCAGCTGCTCCAAGGCATAGGCACTCGGTGTCTGATGCAGCCGACTGCTCGCCGTGGAGGCGCGGTACAGCCGTTCATGACTCGCGCTCGAGCACCGCGAGGAGGCTACGGAGCCGCGCGGACTCGGCTGGTCGCTCGTGTCAGCCCACAAGCTCGGCCCACGCCGCGGCGCAGACGACGCAGACGAGGACGCACGCGAGCGTGGCGGCTGTCCGTTTTCCCCGCTGCTGCTACCGCGACGACTGCGCCGAGGCTTGACGACGTCCGCCTGGCGTCCGCCCGTGCGGTCACGCGGCGCAGGAGAGTCACCGCCACCGCCCCCACAGCCATCATTGTTGTTTGTGTGAACGGAAGACGCGCGGGTGTTGGAGCGGCGTCCGGTGCTGCCGTGAAGAGGAGAAGGACGCGCCTTCACGGCTCGCGAGCCGGGCGGTGTGTCGAAGCGACCCAACGTCCGGCGCTTTGAAGTAGGGGTGGGCGTGGGGGAGAGGAGGGGACGGCCATAGCGGTCGACACGTGTACCGCCGCTTACACGACCGCTGCTGCTGCTAAGAGAGCGGCGGTGGCTCTGCGACTGCTGACTCACGGACCCCCTTCTCTCCGCCCCAGCGTTCGACTCCCTGGAGAGGGAGCGGAGGTACGGGTTTTCACGGCGGCTACTTGACGAGCGGCGGCCGCACTCACTGGCGCCGCGTGCGGCAGCCGGTGTGCTACCCTGCAGGCGTTGTCGGCTACGCTCTCTCTCCAGCGCCTGCAGTGCAGCCTGTCGATCCTCCATCACTTCTTGCAGTTTTACCCGCAGTGCGGCATTCTTGGCGCGCAGCTGCTCCGCCTCTGCCGCACCCTGCACGCGGTGCTGGAAGTCGTTGCACAGACGCTGCATCTCGTGCATCTTCTGCTTGCTGAGCTGCACAAGCGCGGCGTTCTCTTTCCGCAGTGCTGCGTTGTCGTCCTCGACAGTCGCCAAACGTCTTAACGCACGCTGCAGCTCCGCTCGCAGTGACACCTCAGCCTCCTCAGAGGATGCGTGTGCGGCAGCAGCGGCAGCAACAGGAGGAGGTGGTGCTGCGGTAACTGCAGGCGCAGATGGTGGCGATACTGCTTGCCTTCTTTCTCCCTTCCCAGTGTCCTCTGCCTCCGCAGTGGGCTCGGTCAAGGGAATGGGAAATATCGCACGTGTGAAGTCTACGTCGTAGTCGACAGTGAGGAAGCGCTGCTCCAGCACATCCTCGGCGATGTCGGCGTCTAGCTCGATCACTGTGTCGCCCACCGCAGCGCACACGCGTGGCCGCCTCGCACAATCGCACCGCTCGCTGTCGTTGTTGTTATTGTTGTTTGCGGTAGATACACTGGCTGGAGAAGCCTCCCTGCTGCTGCTGCTTGCGAGCAAATGCGGCTGCGCAGGGGACGAAGAAAGAGACGGTGAGGGCCCTCGCTGACTCTGCACGTCGCGTTGAATTCGCTCCTTCATCTCCGCCACCGTCTCAACGTAAAAGTGCACGCAGGAGGAGCGGCCAATAAGTGCGTCGTACAGCATCGCCACGAAGGGGGCGAAGGTTTTGCGCACACCAGCCGAGGAGGTGAGGGCCACGACGTCCGCCTCAGCGAGACTCGCCACGAGATGCGAGGGCGGCGGCGATGCAGCCTTCCGATTGCGACTCCACAAAATGCCTGGTGTCGATGTTGACTGCTGCTGGGGAGAAAGCGATGCGCCGCTTATGGAGCGTGGCTGCAGTGTGTTTGGGGTGACATCCAACCGCAGTCGCTGCTGCTGTGCGTTGGAGGTGAGGCGCACCACGTAGCGGCCACACGGGCTGTAGACGGTGCACTCCGCCATGTATGTTTGTGTGGGTGAGTGTGTGTGTGAAAGGGCCTTTGTGTGTGAGAAAAGGGGAGAGAAATAATTGGCAACGTGAGACTGCGAGGGGCCTCTGTCTCAAACAGTATTGAACAAGAGTGGTAAGGAGAAGAGAAGAAGAGCAGTAACGCAGTGAGACATACGAAGCGGCGGGCGAGAGCGGCAACGATGCCGCGACAGACTGCATCTCACTTCCTCTTGCCCCGCTGGGAAACAAAGGGGATAAGAAGCTTAAAGTACAAGTGACGTGACAGTGCGCGATGGCGAAGGTGCCGGTTGATTTCGCTACTGCGGCGAGCATTTAAAGCCTCTTTAAACAAAGAATTCGGTGTTTTTACGTTCGAGACCACCAAAAAAAAAAAAAGATAGCAGCTCATTTCATCAAGCCACAAAAACGGTGCCGACATGCAACGTCCCCGCGCCTCACGTCGTCGTGGCACGCCCCTCCGTGGCGCAGCTGCTGTACACGGTCACCGTCTGCGGCACCACCGCACCGTTCGCCACCACCAACGCCGCCTCCGCCACAAAGTTGTTCGAATCGTTCACCTTGATCAGTGGGGCAACGGCGGGCTGCTGCCAGCGCGAGAGCACCCCAACAGGGATCGCCACAGCAGAGCCGACGGGGTGGGTGGCCGGATCCAACAAGAAGAGACGTGCCGCCTGCCCCTGCGGCGCCGCAGCCTCCAGCACATGCGGCGCAGCCGCATCGCGCTGCACGTCAACAAAGGGCGGCGGGTAGAAGAGGGGGTGGCCGCTGTGGTGGAGCTCCTGCTCGAAGTAATCTGCCCACGCCTCGGCACGGAGCTGGCTGTAGAGGCGGGAGAGCTCGTGGGCCACCGCGGCGTCACCTCCAGCAGACGCACTAAGCTGAGCAAAGACGTCGGCATTCGTAGGTGCTGAAACGGAGGTGTTCTTGACCGCAGCGGTGGTGGCTGCTTTCGTGCTCTTGCCCTCCTTCTTAACACCATTCGCACGCTCACACTTACCCACTCGACGCTCCACCATCTGCAGCGTGCGTCGCCAGTCATCGGCAAAGGCGGCCTCGATGCGAGCCGACAGCGTTGCGTTGAATTGCGGGTTGCGCAGCACCTCCATCCCCATCGCACAGTCTGGGTGGCAGTAGTAGTTGTACTTTTTGTCGATGCGCGCCGCCGCGGAAGAGAGCGCCTGCGACGCGGAGGGCGAGAGATTGGTGCAGGAGGGATCGCGGCTGGTGGAGGGAGACGAAGTGCCGCACGGCGACGGTGGTGAGGGCGGTGCCATCATCACAGCAGAAGCACTAGACGCACCGCAGCGCAGCGCGCCAGGACATGGAGAGGCTGCTGCCACCGCAGCTGCTGTTGACGCAGCCGCGGCTACTACTCCCGTATTGACACTGCCACTGGCAGCGGTGGCAGCTCCTCCTCCCGCTGTAACTCCTGCGGCTCCCACCACCTCTGCGAGCAGCCACTCATGTGAGTAGACATCCCTCGCACACGTAATGTGCGTCTGTGACCCGCACACGCTGCACGTCACGGTGGGAACGTCATGCAGCCGCAGTCCGCAGACGGTGCAGACGCAGTGAAAGCAGCGAGCGCACGAAGAAGAGACGGAGGACGCCTGCTCTGCCTCTCCAGACGTGGAAAGAGTTCGTGCTGGCGATGAATCTTGCACGTGTGCCATTGTGCTGGTACAGTTGCGTCACCTGTGCCGCTCTCTGATAACGGCGGCGAAGTTGTGCGGCGCGAATGTGTACCCTCGGTGCTATTAAATAATGTGGCGAGTTTGCCCACCTCTTAGCTCCTTTTGCTTTTGTGATTGTTAGAGGAGAGAATAGAAGAAAGCAGTACAAAGAAAAGATTATGGCAGTTGATGCAAGAGCGGCGGCCCACTAGAAAACAATCGCTGCAACCGTGAAGAGTAACATTAAAAGACGAGATTGCGCTGCGATTGCATCCCGGACACACATACACCCGTAGCTACCTTGCGAGATACTTTTTTCGCAATGAAGATCGCCATCCCTTCTCTCTCTCTCCGCATCGAAGCCTATGTGTGTCGTATTCGTTTAGATCGTGCATCTTCACTTCCTTTTCGCTGTTGTTGCGACGACAAGTATTTCTCCAGGAATGTCGTCGGAATAGCAGTTGTCCGCAGCAGGACTGAGAAAAATCTAACGCAGGGAAATTCGCACACCTCTGACAACGTTGACCTCTTATTGACCTCATCTCGGTCCCCCGCCATCCCTCACTTCTCCTTTCTTAAGCAAAACACAAGCAGCAGTAGCAGCAGAGGCAGAGAACACGAAGTCGGCGTAAAGGAGCCCAAAGCATTTCTACTGTAAAGGAGCGGATACCCCCACTTACACGCCGTGGGCACTGCGCACCTTTGTCAAAAGAGAGGCAAGCTGCTGGGATTGACTGCGCAGGAAGACAGCGGCTGGCTCAACAAGAACCGCGTCCACCATCCATCGCATCCATCCCTCTAAATCGTCAGGGCTTCCACTGGCATCTGGTAGCGACTCGCGGTCTGCCGCACCGATTGCATGGCACCACAAGAAGAACAGAACGAGCCACACGTGCCGACTCATGGTCAGACGCGTGCGGCTCAGCTCCGTCACGGCTGCACCGGCCTCACCACTGAGGGGGTGCAGGGAGTGGAGGATCGCCGTGGGTGACAAAGATGCATCCGCTGCCTCTGCGCTCAAAAAAAGAGCTGATGGACACGAATAAGACTCGCCAGCGCAGTCGCGTCTGCACCCCGCTCCGCCTTCTCGTCCTCATAGTTCTTGTAAAGGAGCCCACTGCCCTGCAGCTGCGCGAAAGGGGTGTGGATCAAGTCCTCTGGCTTCAGCTCATACACCCGACGCACCACCGCGGCGTACATCTGCTGAAAGGAGTCGCCCTCCACGCCGTCCTTCACGACGGAGGTCTTCCAAAATGTATAAATTGGAAACGCAGGCGTGCTGCTCGGCTCGACGACTTTGTTGCTCTCACACATGAGCTGATCCGGTAGCAGCGGAGAGGGATCACAGCGAACCTGTGCATTGGTTTGCCCTCTGACAAAGGAGGTGGCCCACGCTCGCACAGCCGCAGACCAACGCTGCTCCTCCGCACGCCGCCCCTCCTCGCGTCGCTCCACCTCTTCGGTAAGGTAGCGGATGTACGCGGTGGACGTAAAAGGCTGGTGGGACTCTGAAGCAGAACCGTCTTGTCTTGGGTGAAGCGCAAGGGCGTCGCGCTTCCGCTTGAAGACGGTGTGCAACAGCGTGTAGTCCTCTGTCCGCAGCACGCAGAGCCGCGCCACGGCGTCGACGAGATCGGCCGCGCATGAATCGAGCATGGCGCCTTTCTTCGATCTAAAACGCTTTCTTTTTGAATTTTTTTTCTAGTGCAGTGTGAACAAAGGTGCAGTGCATGATGTACGCCGTGAGTGCGCGCCGCCTGCCGACGCAACACGAGAGTGCAACTGCACGAGAAGGAATAGGAAAGAAAGACGAGAGAGGCGCGAACATAAAAAGAGAAAGAAGGCATAAAAAGCGTGGGGAAGTGACACGTTTTTTTGGTATCTCAAGCCAATCTCCTTCCGCGGTCGTACGTCCGCAGCAACGAATGAAGACGAAGATAACAAGTATGGATTACATTGGCTGGGAGTCGAGAAAGTATACTACGACGCGCACCGAACCGTCAAGAACAATTCCTCTCGACACACGTTGCCAATCCACGCTCGCGTATAAAGCTGCGACATGCAACGCCACGTCATTTACCTCATCCCTTCTATGAGGAAAGGATGGGCAAGACAGCTGCGCATGCAATTCACACAGAGAACGGATTGTGCCTCTCGCGCTCTCTCTCCATCAACACGCACCTTTACGCGTTGATCCTCTTTGTTTGCCTGTTTTTTTTTCTTTTATAGTAAACGTAAAAGAAAAAGAAAATGAGAGAACATCAGAAGAATGCAACGTGAGGGTTGAGTGGGAGCGCGCGAAGAGGAGCGACAGCGACGGGCATCAGACCGTCAACCACGCCTCTCCACACGTGCCGCCCCACACCCTCACGCCGCCTTCCCAGCTCCTCCGGGAACACCGCCAAGGTGCACCCCAGCCAACAAGCGAGAACTAAAAAAAACGACAAGCAGACATAGACACCCAGAGCCGTTGTAAAAGACAAAAAGCTTCTGAGCATTTACGTGTGAGTGCGCCGGCGCTCTTAGTGGTGCTTCTTGGTGGCGTGGCGAAGAGCCTCCTCCATCTTGGAGCGCTTCTTCTTGGCAGCGGTGAAGTCGCCGAGGCGCTTCTTGCAGTACTTCAGGGCACGCTTCTCCTTGCCCACACGCAGGAACTCCTGCACGCGCTTCTCGAGGGGCGAGAGACCAACGAGATCGGCAATGATGGCCTTGACGGCGCGGAGGTGCTTGTGGGGCACGGCGTAGCGGTCGTTCGTCGACGGCTGACGCGCGCGGCGGGTCGTCACGTGACCCTTGTTGAAGCCAGCAATGATGCCGGTGCGGGGAGTAGGAGCAGACATGGTTCCTTCTATGGAGCGTGTGCAAGAGCAGTTGCGAAGTTGTCGACCATAAAGCGATAGAAAAACAGATGGACAAGAGAAAAGAGAAGCAGAGAGAGGAAGAGAGAGAGTCAAGCGGTGGCAGTACGAGAGATTGGAGACGCACGGGACATGTAACACTCAGAAAAGGCAACAAGACAAGAAGGCGCTAAAGGTCGGAAACAAAAAAAAAAACATGCTTGTCTTTTTGTATGCCATGCTCTTTTGGCCTCACCATCTCTGCGGACAGAATACAGGGCCGCACGCATCGTGGCGAACTGCCGAGTACGAAAGCGCACCTAATCGGCCCTAATGCCTGGCTCCCCAACTTCATTTTCTCCCCCGCAGCAAGCATGCTGGGTGGCTGAAAGGAGGGGAGAAAGGGAAGAAGACATAGCAAGGTGTGAAGCAACTCTCGGACAGCTGTCCCCGAGCAGCTCATACGCTACACACCTTCCGCTTCCACCACTTTGGTTGTCCAACTTTTTTTGCTCGTTTTTTTTGGTTTGTTATCGTAAAGCTAAAATGAAGAAAAGAAAAAAAGAGACTGATAGCCAGACTAGGACCTAACACCTAAGATGAACATGAAGAGCGAAACCATGCGCGTCTCGTGAAGAAGCGTTGTGCGCGTACACGCACCCGACCACAAACCACAGAGAGCGTCCTCCAACCAAGAAAAGACAGGAAGGCACCTTTGTCGAATGGACCAGACCGCAGAGCGGATACGCCCTCCGCACCCGACACGCAGCAAACCTCTCTTCGCCGCACACCTGCAGGCGCTTCGATGCCACGTCTTAACGCTTGCGCAGGAACACCATGCGGTTGTTGCGGCGCCAGGCAGCGCGGTAGGACGGGCGCAGCTTGGAGGCCTTGTGGCCCTTGTGGCGCAGACCGCGGTGCTTGCGACCGGCAGAGGTCAGACCGCGCTGCTCGCGGTGCTTGTGCACGGAGTTGACGATCCAGTTGATGCGGGGGTCGCGGCGGATGGTCTTGCACATCGGGTCCACGGCGATGACCTCGTACCACTTGAAGGTGGAGTCCATGTTCACCCAGTACGAGTTCAGCACGCGCAGGTTGCCGAAGCGCTTGCCGAGACGCTGCTCAGCGACCGCCTGGTTGTTCTTGTTCAGCTTCATGCCGAGCACGCCGCTGGTCTTCGGCTTACCGTAGGTGATACCCTTGTGCACCGGGCGTTTGCGACCACCACGGCGGACGCGCACACGGAACACGCAGAACCCCTGCTTGGTCTTGTAGCCGAGCATGCGGGCCTTCTCCGGGCGGGTCGGGCGGCGCAGGCGGACGATGGTGTGCTGGTGGCGGAACTCCCACGAGCGAATGCGCTGGATGAAGCGCATCACATCGGAAGACTTCTTCTTCCACAGCTCGTTCAAATACATGAAAGCTCCCATTTTTACGGCGCTAACAGTCTGTATGTTGGTTTTTTTGAACGAGCGCACAGGCGTACACGTCGGTGTAGTTGGGTGTGAGTGAGAAAGCGTAGGTCATCGGTTTAAATGAAGTGGAAAGCAGAAGCAAAGAAGCAGCGGTAAAAGAGAGAGAGAGTTTAGAGAACAGACAAGAAACAAGAACCACACTGTACGTTATAGCATGCTACACAAGGCATCGAGAGAGCAAAATACAAGATCTGCTTTGCCGCAAATTTGAAAAGAAAAATGCACGACTCCGCCTCGGCATCGGAAGCAGTTCTCTCGCGCTCGCCCTTCACCCGCGAACACGCACACGCTCCAATACAAGTGCAGCCACCGCAATTGCACAGCATTGCCCTCACACCAAGTCCCACAAATGGCCCCTTAAGGCGCGGCTTTACATGGAACCCTCGAACATCACAACTTTGACTACTTTTTAAACTCAAAGAATAGAAATCAGATTGAGAAAATGATACCACACCAACACCTCATAAAGTGCTCCTTCACAGGTCAGACGAGGGAGCCGGTGGCAGAAGGGAAGTACGAAGGAAAGCAAGAAGCTGCATGTCACAATGCTACTTACTTGCCCAGGCGCTCGCGGATCGCGGCAACCTTGGCCTTGGCCGCGGCCTTGCGCTCCGCACCCGTCAGCTTCTTCGTGTTGTACTTCTTGTGGCCCGCACCCTCCTTCTTCGCCTTCTTCGCCAGCGACTTCGTCGGGTCTGCGCGGATCGCAGCGTGCGCCTTCTTGTAGTTGCCCTCGATGCTCTCCGGCGCAACCTTCGCGTCCATGTACTTCGAGAACTGCACGCTCTTCTCGTCCGGGTTCGAGCTCGCCTCCTCCTTCACCTGCTTCAGGTACTCCGCCACGTGCTTGCCGAAGATCCGGTCGCGGTGCACCTTCGCGTTCAGCGTGCTCTTCTCCTTGTTGTAGCCCGGGAAGCGGTTGGGGCGGTGCGGCACCGCGATGCCGCCGTCCACGGCACCCTTCAGCACGCCGAACACGCGCGCACCCGTCGTCGTGCGGGCAAGACCCACGTCCAGGATCGCCTTGAACGGGAAGCGCTCCTCGTCGTCGCCCTGGTCGTCCTTCTTCGTCCGCGCCGGCGAGTACGCGCCGTCCGCCTCCTTCGCACCCTGGAACTTGTCCGCAATGCCCAGCTTCGTCAGCGCGCGGCGCGCAAGCAGCAGGCCGGTCGCGTACGCCGCGGCGTAGTTCGTCAGGCCGTGCTCGATGCCGAACGCCGGCAGCTCGTGCGCGTACGCAGCCATCAGCACCTCGTCGCCGACGATCTTCGCCTGCACAATCTGCGCAATGATGTCCTTGTTCGTGATGCGCACGACAAGACGGTACTTGGGCGAGCCAAACTTCGTCTTGTCCTGCAGCACCATCTGGCGGCGCGCGTGGTAGTCCGTCTTGCCCTCGCGGCGGCGGCGGTACTGCACCTGGAAGCGCTTGAAGTACGCCTTGTTCTTCACGACCTTGACAAACGGCATGGTGAGTGGGTTGGGTTCGTTTTACTCTGTTAAAGTGGGGGATATAACAGAGATTAAGGTGGATCAAAGAAGCAAATATATAATAATAATAATAATAATTTTGTATGGCGGACAAACGCAGAAGGTCCCCGCCGTTGCGGAATGACGGTGACACAAAAAAATGAGTCAGCGCATTAATTTAGTGGTCGATGCCAAAGAAGAAAAAAAAGGAAAGACAGAGAGAAGGCGAAGTAGATGAGACAGTAGAGCGAAACGATTTGTTAAAATAGTACTGTCATTGCAGGAAAAAATGTGTTTTCTCTTCTTTTTTCTCTTTTCGAACGTTGTGTTTAATCCTGCGGCCGAGTAGCACAATCGGTTTGGTGTACCTTAAACAAAGGGAACTGCGTTTGACGTAGCGGCTTTGGCTGCAGGTCAAAGGTGGCAATTACGTCAGCCTTCCTGCTCGCGGGACGCAACACAAAGCACGCTCGCGGTGTCAAAAATCGCGCATCACGTTGCTTCACCCAAAGTGGAAGTTGAGGACACCGTCTCTCCCTCTGGACAATCCAAATCCGTGGCAATTTGCTGTGCTTAGTGTTCACCAGCCGTCACCTCAAAAAGAGCGCTGCTTCGTCGCAGGCGTGTTGCGAAGAAAAAAAAGAAGAGGAGAGAAACGCTGCGTGGTGAACCTTCGTAAACCTTTAGCGCGCCTCGAAAGCCGTCACCAGTGGAATGTGGAGAGGCACCTGCCATGCTTTTCTATCCTTTCTCTCCTCTTCGCCTACACACTCTTAGCTTTTTCTGCACACCTGCTCTCCGCTGTGGGAGCATCGTGCACTGCCGCTTTAGCACTTTTCTTTTCTTTTTTTCAGGTAGTCTGTTCTGTGCTAGCTTAAACACTAAATCTCAGTTTAGTTATCAAAAACAAAAAAGAAGCGAAAACAAAAAAACTGATCTCGCACAGTGCCACGGTGCTGGTGCTGCTTCGGGTTGAAGGCAATGCGCGTCACAACGTACGCTTAAAGGCGTTGCAATAGAGGGAAAAAATGAAGAAAGCGTGCTAGACGTGCCACTCAGAGCTGCCACACTCTCTCTGTCCCAAAGTCAGCAAAAGATGCGGCGAACGACAGCTGCACCATTTTGACGCTGTGCTGCGACCCGCCACGTCAGCGAAAGCGCAGCACAAAGAGACAGGGCAGGTTTGGGACCTTCTCACCAACACCACGCGGGAAAAAAAAGACAACACAAAGGTTCATCTTCTCACTCAACCGCGCCGCGTCGCTGACGTGTCCCTTTGCACGTCAAAATAAATGAGGGGGCCGTCGCTGTCAAGCTACCTTCTTCGGTGTCCCTCACATCTTTCCTTTTTCTCTGCGCTTCGCAATGCACTCTAGGCGGACTCAAACACAGCATTGCGCACCAGCATCTTTACAGCGCTGTCAATGGCAAGCTGGGGATGCCTCGCGCGCAGCGAAGAATAGTCGGCCACCGCCAGAAGAGTATCAGCTGTTGGCGCCGTCACTGCCTCACCAAGCTTTTCAAAGTTGCACGACACATTCCGCGATCGTTGAAAAGCATGTAGCATAGGCGGGCTGGAGAAACAGCCTTCTCTCGTGAAGACTTCATTTAGCTCGCGCAGAAGCACACGAAGCTTACTTGCCCAGGCGCTCGCGGATCGCGGCAACCTTGGCCTTGGCCGCGGCCTTGCGCTCCGCACCCGTCAGCTTCTTCGTGTTGTACTTCTTGTGGCCCGCACCCTCCTTCTTCGCCTTCTTCGCCAGCGACTTCGTCGGGTCCGCGCGGATCGCAGCGTGCGCCTTCTTGTAGTTGCCCTCGATGCTCTCCGGCGCAACCTTCGCGTCCATGTACTTCGAGAACTGCACGCTCTTCTCGTCCGGGTTCGAGCTCGCCTCCTCCTTCACCTGCTTCAGGTACTCCGCCACGTGCTTGCCGAAGATCCGGTCGCGGTGCACCTTCGCGTTCAGCGTGCTCTTCTCCTTGTTGTAGCCCGGGAAGCGGTTGGGGCGGTGCGGCACCGCGATGCCGCCGTCCACGGCACCCTTCAGCACGCCGAACACGCGCGCACCCGTCGTCGTGCGGGCAAGACCCACGTCCAGGATCGCCTTGAACGGGAAGCGCTCCTCGTCGTCGCCCTGGTCGTCCTTCTTCGTCCGCGCCGGCGAGTACGCGCCGTCCGCCTCCTTCGCACCCTGGAACTTGTCCGCAATGCCCAGCTTCGTCAGCGCGCGGCGCGCAAGCAGCAGGCCGGTCGCGTACGCCGCGGCGTAGTTCGTCAGGCCGTGCTCGATGCCGAACGCCGGCAGCTCGTGCGCGTACGCAGCCATCAGCACCTCGTCGCCGACGATCTTCGCCTGCACAATCTGCGCAATGATGTCCTTGTTCGTGATGCGCACGACAAGACGGTACTTGGGCGAGCCAAACTTCGTCTTGTCCTGCAGCACCATCTGGCGGCGCGCGTGGTAGTCCGTCTTGCCCTCGCGGCGGCGGCGGTACTGCACCTGGAAGCGCTTGAAGTACGCCTTGTTCTTCACGACCTTGACAAACGGCATGGTGAGTGGGTTGGGTTCGTTTTACTCTGTTAAAGCGGGGAGAAAGGCAATAGAGGTGACTGTGCTGGTTGGGGGCACAATAGGATTGGGGGAAGCTGGATGATTATAACTCGGTGATTTCACTACCAAAAGAGTTGAAACGCACAGGTACAAAATCGCCGTACAGGGTTAGAGTGTTTGTGAAGAGTGCATAGAAGACAACACGGCAATGATGTGTGTGGGTCACACAACGCGTGCAGAAAAGAAAAGGAAAAAGGATGTGGTGCGCACCGGGCAAGGCGCAGGAGCAAGAAAAAATGCAGCAGATAGTGGATCGCAGCATGCATGCAGCACATGCACAGATTGGAAATAGAAGGGGTGAGAAGGTAGAAGTTAGTTTTATCAGCAATCGTAGGTATTGCTGTCTTTTGATTGTTTTCTCGATAGTCCAGTGATGGCTTTTTCCTACTACGTGTGGGAGCTACTGTTGAACAACTCAACTGCAACTTCCCTACTTACGAGGAACACCCAAGACGCAGATAAAACTTCAAAGCTAAAGAAAAAGATGCTCGTAACAATACACAGAACATTTCAGCAAGAAGAGTCGTTGCAGTCTCCATCGGACTGGCGAATATACCACCGTCCGCCATGAGTGAGCAAACAATGCTCCACTGACAGAGTCGTCATAGCGCACCTTCGCCATTGACCGCGTCACCGCATCTGCTGCTTCTCCTTTCAGGCATTCCACCGCAGCTGTTCTTTTTTTTTTCTAATTTTGTTGTTAATGGCTTGTTAGGTCCGAAGTCCCAACTAGAAAGACCAAAAGAAGAAAAGAAAACAAGAAAAGATGAGGTCTCTTTAAATCGTCAGAATTTCTGTAATTGCCACGAGCCACCTGCTACCTGCTGAAGAGAGGAGGTTGGGTAAAACCCCAAGCACGGCTTTAGAAGCGGCGGTGGCCCTCGCGCAGAAGCACACGAAGCTTACTTGCCCAGGCGCTCGCGGATCGCGGCAACCTTGGCCTTGGCCGCGGCCTTGCGCTCCGCACCCGTCAGCTTCTTCGTGTTGTACTTCTTGTGGCCCGCACCCTCCTTCTTCGCCTTCTTCGCCAGCGACTTCGTCGGGTCCGCGCGGATCGCAGCGTGCGCCTTCTTGTAGTTGCCCTCGATGCTCTCCGGCGCAACCTTCGCGTCCATGTACTTCGAGAACTGCACGCTCTTCTCGTCCGGGTTCGAGCTCGCCTCCTCCTTCACCTGCTTCAGGTACTCCGCCACGTGCTTGCCGAAGATCCGGTCACGGTGCACCTTCGCGTTCAGCGTGCTCTTCTCCTTGTTGTAGCCCGGGAAGCGGTTGGGGCGGTGCGGCACCGCGATGCCGCCGTCCACGGCACCCTTCAGCACGCCGAACACGCGCGCACCCGTCGTCGTGCGGGCAAGACCCACGTCCAGGATCGCCTTGAACGGGAAGCGCTCCTCGTCGTCGCCCTGGTCGTCCTTCTTCGTCCGCGCCGGCGAGTACGCGCCGTCCGCCTCCTTCGCACCCTGGAACTTGTCCGCAATGCCCAGCTTCGTCAGCGCGCGGCGCGCAAGCAGCAGGCCGGTCGCGTACGCCGCGGCGTAGTTCGTCAGGCCGTGCTCGATGCCGAACGCCGGCAGCTCGTGCGCGTACGCAGCCATCAGCACCTCGTCGCCGACGATCTTCGCCTGCACAATCTGCGCAATGATGTCCTTGTTCGTGATGCGCACGACAAGACGGTACTTGGGCGAGCCAAACTTCGTCTTGTCCTGCAGCACCATCTGGCGGCGCGCGTGGTAGTCCGTCTTGCCCTCGCGGCGGCGGCGGTACTGCACCTGGAAGCGCTTGAAGTACGCCTTGTTCTTCACGACCTTGACAAACGGCATGGTTACTGAAAGTTCTGAGAGTCCTCTTTTGGAAAGGGGGAGAAGGAGAAAGGTCAGGTGCAGTGATGTAGAAAAAAAAAGACGCAGAGTGATAAGAAGGGGGAGAGACGGGAGTAGAAATGCAGAGAAACATGAGCGCGAAGGTGGTGTGGACTGGTCCTGGTAGTAGTCACTGTACATTGGTACAACAACATTAAAGGAAAATCAGGCTATCAAGTATCGCTTCACGAGTTGGTTGCAGTGGTGGAGAGCAGCAGCATGATGCTAGCCTTA
Organism: Crithidia sp. LVH-60A; assembly: GCA_030078075.1. Lineage (NCBI taxonomy): Eukaryota > Euglenozoa > Kinetoplastea > Trypanosomatida > Trypanosomatidae > Crithidia > Crithidia sp. LVH-60A. The sequence continues at coordinate 1,715,742 of CP119637.1, read as the reverse complement.
AGGAGGTCCTTAGTAAGCGTCAGCTTCCTTTTTTGTAGATGTTTCGCTTCTCCTTTAAGCACAATAAAGCCTGCGTTGAGAAAGGTATACAATACAAGAAAACACATTTAATAAACCGCTCCCATCCAGCTGTGACTCTCAGAGCCCCATGAAACGTCACTTTACCTTTAGAGAATTGGTTTTGGATGAGCACATTCAACACAGACTGAGGAGATGAATTAGGTGACAGAGTGAACGGAAAAGAAGCGAGAAAAGAAAATAGGAAATACCGCTTGTGCACCAAAGTGCTGGTGAGTGAAGAGCGCTTGAAAGTTGGTCGTACATCTGCTTCTAGCGATCTCGTATCACTGCCTCCGCTCTTTTCTGCGTTTGCACGCGTATTGCAAAATAAATAAACAAAAAAAGCGTTGTTGTTTTTTTTTTTTCTCTCGCGTGTGTCATTTGTAGTGCGAGTGTGTGTGTGGCGAGCAAAACCGACATAGCAGAAAACAGTGAATAGCGTGTAAGACCAAAAAAGGCCGTTCCAGAGGGAAAAAAAGTAATTTACATAATCGATGCGTGCTGCACAGCTGCAAAGATGGGGAAGCAAAGGGGAAAAATTCGCAACAGCAGGCTTTTCTACATGACAACAAACTATCATGCAGCGATGATAGCAAAGAAAAAAGAAAAGAGGCATAGAGATGTGTATTGGTTGTCAGTTGACAGTCAGTTCGACACACATCGACGAAAAGCCAAAAGAAAGGGCAAGAAAGGCACAAAGAAAGAGAAAAGAGAAAGCAGAGGAAAAAAAAAGCAGTGCAGTGCGACTCGCGGTCTCCTCGTTTCGCTCTCTTTTTTCTCTCTGCGCACCTTCCGCCCCGCTGTTTTCCTCCCTACAGCACGCCCGCACTGGACGCGAGGAATCGACTCGGATTTGTGCGCCGCTCCAGCTGTACCACATGAGCATTCAGCTCCCGCACCCGCGACTCCAGGTGCACAATCTTCTCGCCTCGCAGCTGAATCTCCTTATCGTAGTTGTCCACCATCGTGTGCATCGTGTTGCTGTCGGAGATGGTCTTGCGCCACAGCGACTCCAAGTTGTGGATGTACTGCGCGGCGGAAAGGAAAAGCTCCTCATCATCCAATTGCCCAGACGTGCTCACGAAGCTACTCGCAGCGGTGCCGCCGCTGCGGGCGACGGCAGCGACCACCTTCTGCGTTGCGGGGGCCGACATGGCTGCTGGGGAGGAGGTGGCGCGCAGCTCCGGAGGCAGCGCCTTGCCAATCTGGCGGTCCTCAGTGCGCACGATGGTTAGGCGCTTCGCAAAGATGTCATTCCTGGCGTTGAAAACAAGCGAGGTGGCCTCCTCCTGTTGCACGCCTTCGCCGATGAGGGAGGTGGGGTCTGGTAAGATTCTCACCGTCTTGTTCACCGGCAGCCGTCGCCGTGAGCTAAATCGACTCTCCCCGCGTCTCCCCTCGAGTCCGGCGTTGCTGCGGACACGGCTTAAGCTGCCCCCACCACCTGCTCCTCCCAACGACGGTGCTGGTGCGGCCTCTTTGGCATTCAGAAAAGGCCGGAGGACGGCGGCACAGGGCGGTGCCCAGCCAGCGGCTCGAATTAGCAACTCGCGGTCGTACAGCTGCAGCACCGCCTCGCTGATCAAGGCGCTGCTCCAGGCAACGTGCTCGTCGCAGACGCTGAAGCGCGGCGGCAAACCACCCGCCACTGTCGAGGCACGCTTCGCCTTGTTAGCCAGCACAAGGCAGCCAACGCCCTTCACGGGCACCACCACACCGTTGTACATGTTGAGGTAGAGGGAGTTGTTCACCGGGGCAGCGGCAGCGGCAGCGGCAGCAGCCTTGGCGGTGGACGTGGCACGTGCGCTGGAGCCGCCACCGCCACCACGCCCGTCAGCAGACAGCCCACCCAGCTTACCGGGACGCAGCACCGCGGATGCGTCGCTGTAGTTGAGGTTCACCGCGATGCCGGTCTGCGCCACCGTCGTGAGCACGTTCGTGAGGGCACAGCTGACCGTGTGGGGAAAGTGACCGTGGACGTGGGCAACACAGTGGAGGAATTGCGCGCGCGGTGCCGCCGCTCCGCTGCTGCCACCACCACCACCAGCAGCCCCTGTGCTTGCCGCGGAGGGAGGTCGCGTCGCTGCACGGCCCGGGCTGGCAAACGAAGAGCGGGGGAATGTAGAGTCAGCGTTGTTGGCAGCGGTGTGCAGCGTAGCGTCATCCAGGTAAATGGCCCCTGCCGTCGCGTCTGTCTGTCGCAGCGCGGCCTCCAGCAGGAGGTAGAAGAAGGACTGGAGCTCCGCCACGGCGGCCCGCTCCTCCTCCAACTTGCGTGCCATCGGTGCGTTGTGCAGCGTCGCGTACACGCTCGGGGTGCGGCTGCTTGGGCCGCTCTTCGGCTGGTGCAGCGAGGAGCGGTGAGAGCAGACGCCGGCGATGGTGTCCTCGTTGTGGCTGTGGTCGAAGGCGCTGCTTTCGTTGTCACCGACGCTCGACAGGGCGAACGAACCGATGAGGGAGGGCAAGTTGTCGTCTGGGTCGAGAACGAAGGCGGCGCGCTGCCGCTGTGCCGGCGCCTCGCTCACACCCGGCGCGTCCAGCACCGGCACGCCGGCCAAGTTGGGCTTGGTGATAGGGGCCAGCAATGTGGCGGGGGCGACGAGAGACTGGGAGGCGGTGTCGTGCTGAATCGAGAGAGGTTTGGCCGCTGTCTCGCCAGACCGCCGTGGTGGCGCCGGTGAGGGCGAAGAAACAGATGGCGGGTGGGCCGCACGCAACGTCGCCAACACTCCCGTCGGGTCCGCCTTCTTGGACAAGTGCGTGTAGAAGTCCACCAACCTCGCCTCGACTGTCTGCTGCAGCAGCAAGGCCACACCATCAATCAAAGCCCCGATGTCGTGCAGCAGGTGGACGTCGCTTTCGCCTACAGTGCGAGGCAGCAGCACAGGACCGCTAACGCACCGCACGTTAAGCTCCGCCAGTGAGGGTGCGGCGGCAGCTGCTTTGCGGTCGCGCGTGAAGGAGAAGGCGCTCGACACCGCCGACGCCGCCCGAGCACCACCAGCGGCAGCAGCACCCTCGCTTGTCAAACGCGGCAGAACAGAAGCACTGGAGGTGCTGCCTTCCAGGTGGGGATACGGAGAGGCCGCCACCGGAGCGCGTGGCTGCTGAACCGTTGCCTGTTTAAGTACCTCCGCAGCACGGTGCAAAAGGGCGAACTGCTGCGCAATGGCGCCATCGTCCAGCAGCATCGTTGGCCCGGCTGGCTTTGCGTGGTAAAAGGAACGTGAGAAGGAACAAAGAAAAGGGGGAACTATTAAAATTTCTCTCAGCTTCTGGTATGGGTATATGTTCGTGTGTATGAGTGTGTGTGTGGCTGTGGTTTAGTGTTGGCCAGTATTTAGCGATACATTGGCTGCGTGTGACCAAAAAAGTCAATGAGCGGTGCAGACGCGGGGCGTGGGAAAGGAAGAGGGAGTCGCAGAGGGAGAATAGAAGAAAAAAAAAGGCGAAGCGTGTACGCGAGTATTGAAAAAGGTAAAGGAAGAAGGGTCTACAACCGAATGCAGCCTGGAGAGCGGAGAGGAGAAAACAAAGGGGGTGAGGAAATGGGGAAGATAGCAAGGCATACTCGGAATGGCGAGAATCCGAGAACGCAGTGAAACACAGTGAAACACAGGGGATGCTACAGCATTAATTTATTATTATTTTTTTGTGTGTGTGCGTGCAGGAGGTAGCGGAAGATCGTCGTTTTTCTCTCCCCCGTTGTCTCTTATGCGCACCTTTATGCAGTTCTGCTCCCATCCGTAACTGTTGTGTTGTGCACTCGAGAGCCCGCTTGTGTGCAAAAGCGTGCATCGGCTAAACGCACTCCAAAAGAAAGAGCCTCGATAGAAAAAGTCATTGACAACGCACGCACGTACACGCAGGCTTATCATGCACATTGAAAGAGAGGCTTCCCTCCCCTCTTCTTTTCCTTGCATCAATTGTATTCTCGGTTCTGTTTGCTTGGTTTCTCAGAAATGAAGGAAGTCAACAGGTACCTCCGCTCCAGAAAACAGTGCAAACGATTTCAAAAAAAAATTGAAAGAGCGGAAAACACAGAAAAAAGGAAAATGTGTTTATTGCTGAAAGAAAAAAGAAAACACGCCTGTTCCCCAAACCCGATCAAACGCGCACACAGAGGAAGAGACGCACAAAAATAGAAAAAAACAACGTTGAGAGCGTCTCCCCAACCATCTCTTACGGACTACGTTGGTATACTCAGTTCTCTTTTGTTGTGATTGTTCTCGCAGAGAGAGGTGTATTCTCCAAAATGCGCCGCACAACACTAAGCGGTCACGAAAATCAAACCTCCGCAGCTTTGACACATGATAAATTAAGAGAGCAAATAAAAAAAGAATAGAGGGGTCGAGAAGATGTAAAGCACACATACAAAAAAAAAAGAGTAGTAGATAGAAAGAAAAGTTGCCATTCATCCATTTGGTGATGCGAGGCCACTGCTTTCTTGTATTGTCTTGAAGAGATGGGAGGAGCGGAAGAGAGTACAACGCAAGCAAAGGGAGAAAAAAAAAGAGAGGAGAGATTCAGCGACTGTCACTTGTGCACAGACGAAACACCAAAGAAAGTACGAAAGAAAGACGTGCCACACAAACGAAAAAAAAAAACCAGGGAAGAGTACGAAAGAGAGTGTGGGTTTCAGAGAGAAAAAAACTGGGGGTAAGGAGAACAAAAAAGAAACAAGTGGAAAGGAAAAAACAAAAGTCAGAATGGATAACAGTGAGTTGCCGCCAGCTGCGCGACAGAAAACCAGAAAAGGATGAAAAGAAGACTGAAAGCAACAAGCACCAAACACACGCCTCCAAACAAAAGTAAAAGTAAAATAAAAAAGAAAGCGCGTTCTCAAGGCAAAACGCCACATACACACAAACACACACTGCAGGGGAAAAATGAAGGAAGGCGAACACAAAGCAAACTCCAATAACTGTTTCAATTGCCGACAGCACACAACAAGATGAAGACGACATAAGCCGAGGTGCCGCACTACAGAGCCCCGTCCACGGAGAACACAGTTTCAAGAAGCATAGAACCAAGGCGAATGGGAAGGAAGGGAAACAGCGGGATGAAGTTACACGCAACGATAACAGAAAATTTGGGGAAAAAAGAAACAGCACCATAGTAAAAAAAATGGGGGAAAAGACCATTAGAAACAAAACAAAACGGCGAATGATACAAATGAGCATAAATACAAGAGAAAACAGAAGAGGAAATAAAAGAATAGACGCTTATTGAGGATCTTCCCTGGCACCACCACCAACCCTGAGAATACAGTGAGAAGGGAGGTAAATAAAGGGGAAAAAGAAAAGAGAGAAGCGAAAAGCTATTCGAAGAGTATTCAAGAAGCGAAAAAAAAAAACGGGGGAAGAGAGTAAAAAATTAGCAAACATAAAATGTACTTTTTATACACCTATTTGCTCTTCTACTTCCTCTCCGGTGTAAATTGCAGTGTTGAAGAGAGAGGGACGTGTATTTGTGTGGGTGTGTGCGCTGGGTGCCGAAGCAGCAACAGCAGCACTAGCAGCGTCATCGTGTCATGCAGCTGTCGAGTAGACCCGCAAAGAGGGGAATCACACGTGTGGTGAAGGGCAACACCTAGCTGACCACGCAACAGAAGCAGCGAAAGGGAATTTGAAAGAAGACGGGAGAAGTAAAACACATGGAGAAAGAAAAAAATAGAGAAAGTTGACCCTCGTTAACAGCATCTTGGTAGATGAGTGAAATCCCTTAGAGCGTACACACATGAATAGAAGAAAAAGTAAATGTGAAAGAAATATTTTTTCCTCTATGATGATGTCATTCTTTAACGGCACGCCGTCTCCGTTCAGCATTCAGTCTCGGCAGAGCAGCTTAAAAGAGAGAAGAATAAGAGAGCACGAAGAGAAAAAAATCACTTCGGGGAAAAGAAAGAGACAAGGGCAGCTGTTTTTTTTTTGTTTTTGGTTTTGCACTAGAGAGAAAAGAGAGCATCTGACCTTCTAAACTCTCGCTTCGGCAGAATCGCGAGAAGATGCGTGTTTGCCACACACTATGCTCCCCCTTAACCCAAAAGAATATTTCTCCTTCCTCTATACGGTTACTCCAACGTAGCAAAAAAATAACTTGTTGACTGTGAAGCACACACACACACAAACACACGCACCCATACAAACACACAAACACACACACACAGTGTGCATGGGTGCGTGTGTGTGTGCGCGCTCAAGTGGGAACAAGGGGCACACACATCCTCCTTGCATTTCATCAGCGCAGTCGGTATGGAAAGAAGAAGCAAAAAGAAATAAAAAAGCGAAGCACAAGTGCGACGGCTGTCGAAGCAAACGTGAAGATCTTCGAAAAAAGGAAAAAAACAAAGAAGAGAAAAAAGAGGAAGCACACAACACGTTTCAACAACAACCAAATGAAAAGAACAAAAAAAATAAAGAAGCAAGAAAAGAAGAAGAGTAGGGACGAAGAGCGATGCGTTACTTCCGGCGGCGGTAGAAGGCGGAGAGTTAAAACAAAGAAAGATGATGAAAAAGACCCAAAAGTGAAACTTGTCCTTATAACAAAAAAAAAAAACACAACAGACAGAAAAGACCCTCCAAACACTGAGCAAAACAAAAATGCACTCGGAAAAAAGAAAAGTCGTTGCTTCATCTCTTTTTTTTTTTTTTTTGCTGTCAAAGAGAACCAAAAAAAACGAGCTTTCAAAGCCGTGATTTGGTGTTTCTATTCTTTTCTCTTTGCCAGCGCAACCACGCAATGCACACGACGATAGTGGCAACGCTGCTTTTAATCGTATCTCCTGTTCATCTTTCTTTTGTTTGGCGGTTGATTAAGCCCGAGGTGTCGTGACACCACAAACACACACACACACACACACACACATCAATACACATACAACCTTTTTAGCTGCATGCATCTGCGTGTGCAATCCCCCACCGCTGAATTAAGAACAGCTGTACATGTATTTTATCTTTTTCTCGCGCTGTCACGAAAGTGACAACAGAAAGAAAAAAACACCGACCGCTTACGGAAAAAGTCTTTTTCTTTTTCTTGTTTGTTTGTTTGTTTGTTTTTTTCACTTCTTGCTGCTTCTATTAAAAAGAAAAGTAAACAGCAACGGGAGAGAGACAGTTTCAAAAAGGGAGAAGAGGAGAGGGATGAGGGATGAGGGAACAAAAGAAAAGTGTTTGAAACAGAGAAAAAGATATGGTGTTTTTCATTTTTTTTTACAGGCAAAAAAAATTGAATGAGGAGCAGGGGGAAAAAAAGCTATAAATCAAAGAAGAAAGAAAGCCGAAAAAAAGCACACAAAGTAAAACAGGAGAGCAGAAAAGTAAACGAAGGTGAAAAGAAAAGAAAAGAAGCAAAGAGTCTGGAGTAACGAACGATGACAGTCTAGGGTCGTGTCCACGACAAAAGTGCAACAGTGACGTGGGGCTGATCAGAAAAAAAAAAGAAGGGGGAGAACTCAGAGAGTAACACACACACACAGAAAGAAAAGATATCAAAGATTATTTCCTTTGGTCTTCGAGAAGGGAGAATGAGGCGTTCAAAAATCGATGCAGCCACTCGTACTTGTGCCTTGCCACGGCGGAACCGAACAAAAAGACAAAAAAAAAACACCAAAGTTGGCCAAGTGGAATGAAAAAAAAAAAACGAATGGACTAGAGAAGCACGGATACACACAGAAGAAAACACGTTCGAATAAAGATAAGAGAAACGGCGCCACCGACTTCTCTTGCACCCCTCATCTTCGCCACATACGCAAGTTTCCCTCAACAAACGTTGATCAAGACTGCGTGCCAACCAGCCGTACCCATACACGCAAACAATCACCGGGCTTCAAGGAGCACCTCTCCTCCTCAGCTTTCCAGCACTGAGGTGGAGGAGACATCAGACAAGCCGCTCCCGGTGCTGCAAGACCGCCACTGATCCAACCACGGATGCTCCAAGGCGGCCTCGGGTGTCAGCCGCTCGCGCGCATCGAGGGTTAGGCAGCAGCTGACAAAGTCCTCAAACAGCCGCTCCTCAACGCTGTGGCCAACCTTTAGAAAATTGTGCAGCGAGCGGCTGTTGGGTGGGTGCGGGGCACGCTTCTTGCCCAAGTTGTACCGCATCGTGTCGCCCTCGAAGAAGCGCTCGGAGCGGCGGCCCTGGCGGACGAGGGAGGACGGGATGGGACCGAAGTACTCGACAATGCGCTCCAGCAGCTCGCCCTCGCAGCTGGCGGGGAAGATGGGGTAGCCGTTGGCCAGCTCGCACAACACGCAGCCGAAGCTCCACATGTCAATCGCGGTGGTGTACGGAATCCCGAGCACAATCTCCGGCGCGCGGTAGTAGCGGGACTGGATGTAGGTGAAGAGGGGGCGGCTCTCCTCACACGCCGAGCCGAAGTCGATGAGCTTCAGCGCAAAGTCCGCCGGCTCACTGAGAGCGGAGGAGGCTTTGCTCTCACTAATCATGATGTTCTCCGGCTTGAGGTCGCAGTGGACGATTTGGTGGTTGCGAACGTGGACGAGCGCCGTCAGCAGCTGCTCAGACAGCTCGTAGATGAAGTCGCGCGACATCGGGCGGAACTTGTTGGCCTGAATCAGCGCGTAGAGGTCCGACGGGAGGAGCTCGAAGACGAGCAGGTAGTGGTTGCGGAACACGCACGAGTCGAGGAGACGCACGATGTTTGCCTCGTTGTTGGGGTCATCGCTGTTGAGCCGCTCAAGCGTCTTGATCTCCTCCTGTGCCTGCTTCGTGTAGTTGGGTTTGTTCTTGATGATCTTGATGGCCACCGCGACGTGCAGCTTGTGGTCCATCGCCCGGACGACGATGCCGAAGGTGCCCTGGCCCAACACCTTCAGCACCTCATAGCGGTAGAGCAGGTGGTCGCCAACGACGACGCGGTAGTGAAAGTTTTCGTCGTCGAAGCCGTCGTTGTTGTCGGCGCCACGGACGGCGTCGATCTTCTTGCACTGGTCGGTGCCGCCGAAGTAGACGTGTGGCACGTACGCCTTCACCTCCTTCTCCTCGTAGGCGGAGAGGTAGCGCAGGTTGGGTGGGGTTGGCGTGAGACCGGCGTCGTCGTCCGAGCCGGCCAGCGGGGGAGTGTTGACGTTGCACCCATTCTGTACCCCCTCGAGGTGGGCTTCCGTCAGCATCACGTCCTCCCGCATCTTCCGCTCCAGCTCCTCCTCGTCCATCTTCACCGTGAATATCTCTCCGTCGTTGAAGTCGTCGCTGACGCCGTTCGAGACGGCGGGGCCACAGCTGTTCTTGGCGTTGCTACTATTACTGCACCCACTCTCCCCGCTGTAAGGCATGGCGCTGCTTGCGAAGTTGTGCGGCATCATGTGTGGTGGGGGGAGCGGCGTCGGGTACTTCGGGTGGGCATCCCCCATACCAGGGAGAAGGGGGAGACTGCTGCCCATTGGACGGCCAGCGGCGGACGGCTTCATCTGGATGTCCGCCCGGTTGGGTAGCAGCCCGCCGCTGTTCTGCCGCTCCCCGAGCATCAGATTGTGCGGTGGGTGGCCGTTGAGACCGTTTTGAAACATCGGCGCCCCGTTCATCGGCATGCCGCGCTGGTAGCTGCCTGGGTAGCCCATCGGCTGCGGCCGCACCGCAACGGGGGGACGCCGCATGTAGCCATTGCTGGGGGAGGTCGGCGGCATCGGCATGTTACCGGTCAGTCCGCTGCTGCTGCCGCCAGGAGAGTTCGGGGCGCCGCCACGGTTGACGGTGAGCATGTGGCCCGTCTGGAGCGACGGGAGGACGCCGCCCATGCGACCCATCGAACCGTGACGCTGCTGTGGTGAAGGGTTACCGCCCATCAGTGGCGGCGGCCCGCCGGGGACGGAAGCGCGGTACATCTGCCCCTGAGGCGGCATGCGGGTGCGCTGCACGTAGCCGAAGGGCGGCCCTTGGAATCGCCCATTTGCGTAGGGCGACTGCACTCCGCCGTACATGAAGTTCTGCTGCGGCTGCATCGCTGCCAGCTCCGAAAAATACGAGGAGGGAAGATAGAAGAGAAAGCGAAGCCAAAGAAAGGGCAGCGTACGACTGTAAACGCTTTCAGGAGGAGAAAAGCAAAGTCAAAAAAAAATATATAAACTAGCTGAAATCACAAGAAGAGAGAAAGGATCAAAACGACGGATATAGAAGACACCCAAGTGTCAGCTCCTCGCGCCACGTTCAACACTCGGGAAAGAAAGAGAAAAACGAGTTAACAATAGCAAGTAAAGGAAAAAAAAGGTTTTAACAGACGAAAGGGGAAAAGAAAAAAACACAAGACGACACACGGAGAAAGAAAACAAAAAAGGGAAATAAGAAGCCAGTAATGACCAAAAAAAAAAAAAAGCCCTCCTTTTTAACGCTTGTCGGAATTCTTCTTTGGAGCTCAGCGACCACGGCGACGAGGCGACAGCACGGAGCACAGCCAATAGAAGAAGATGATCCAGAAGACTAAATGAAAAGAAGGAATCAGTAATCGGGGAAGAAGTGGCGCAGCTCGCTCTTGGCCCTACACTCTGCCGCGTCGGAACCACCAGTATCGCCAGGCGGGAACAAATAAAAAAAAAAAGCAGCAAAAACAAATTCAGGAGAAAGATGAAGTGCGGGTGATGAACGATACCGGAAAAACTATGCGTTCCTCCGGTATAAGCAGGTAGAGCAGAGAGCAACAGGCAAAATAAGATAGCTTGTGCGTGTGTCTGTGTGTGAGTGTGTGCTAAAAATACACAATAACCGGCGGAGAGGAGATCAGAGCCACGACGTCCGGTGACCTTTACAAATAATAATAAAACCACAAAACACCTCAGGAGTAACAATCTTCTTTTCCGCCTTTATACTTAACGACAAAAGAAGACCAAACAATAAGAGCCCAAGAGAGAAAACAAAAAAAGGGAGAAAGACTTTTTTTTTCTCTTTCTCTCACAGAACCTCAAAGAAGACGACACAGTGCTGATGTGTAAGAGCAATGCGCGACGTCTCCACTATCGTTCTCTTTTAAATGATAGTCTGGCAGGCACAGAAACAGCTCAACGAACAAAAGAAAAAAGAAGTGATCCAGTGCGCTTGTGTGTATCGACCACTCTTATTCTTTTCTTTTACTTCTCAGCTGTTGTGGTCGGCGGAGAGGCAACGCGTTCGCCTCCGTGCATGACACGTGCGCACACAGAGATTGATGGTCAGCGGAAACGACCGGCACTGCGCTGACGCACGCAGCCGACGCTCGTTCACTCGAGAACGAAAAATAAAAGAGGCTTGCTTTGTGTCTCAATCGCTCTGCTCACAACTAAGAGAGGCGACGACTGCTGTAGAACACCTTGTTGTTAGTAAATGTAGTTTTTTTTTTTTGAGAGCTTTTTCCAATTTCTCCGCTACAATTGAAATCTCGCCACGCTACGAAAAAGGCGTTTCTAAGCTCTCGGTAATTGTTTGTTTGTTTGCTTGTTTGTTTTTCTCTCTGTATGCACCTCTTCTTGCGGCAATGCTCTCACCGCAGGGTTAAAGGTCACGTTGGGCAAAAAAGAGAAAGACATCAAGATGCCAGGAGGAAAGATAAACAAGAGGTGTGAGTGGAGTGGATGGAGTAGTGAGCAGAAGAACGCGTTGCAGCTTTTTGGTGTCGAACATGTTTGTTCGTTTGTTTGTTTTTTAGACACTCGAATTGCCATTCACAACAATACCTCTTATTCCAGCAGTGACCCACCGATCCTCTAGTCACGGCCTACTCCCCCTTGCTCTGCAGCTACCCGATGCTCACCGCCGTTAGCTTTTATTTTTCCAAAAAAAAAAAGACAAGCCTACACAGACACCGGCATGCGGTCGTGAAGAGGACAGTGGTGGGTCAAGACGGGATGAAGACGGGGCACTGCCATCGGCGGGAGTCAAGAAGTCCACCGCGCGGCGCGCAACTTGCGCCTTGACGGAAGCTCAACGTGTCTCAGTAACAAAGCGTCTCGCTTGCTGTCAATGAGAGCGAATGGGACGCTGGCGCTTAAGCTCATTGCCTGCCTCTTCTTTTTTGTTGTTGTTGTTTTTTGGTACTTGCATCGTGTGCTCGTTCGTCGTCACCTTTTCTTCTTCTGAGGACAAGACCACCTGGGGATGTTTGAGCACAGCAACCCCAGACGCAAAATACACAAGCCACACCACCGACACACCCGCAACGAAGAAAAAAAAAAAGAAGCAAGAATACACAAGACAGACGTGAAGCCCAAGAAGGAGGAGACGAGTAACACAACAGCAGAAGCAGTGTGGCTACTCTGCGCGCGTGAGCGCTTCTTTTTCCTCCCTCTTCCTCTCTCGCACCTTTTCTGGTGCTCTAGGCTTAGTCGATCATGCGCTTCTTCTTGAAGTAGCGCTTGAGGTGGCGCATCTGGAGGTACGAGAAGGCGGCGAAGAGGAGAATGAGGCTGATTGACATCCACATCACCATCGCCGTCATGTGCTCGTTCGTGCTGCGCATCTCCGCCTCGCGGTCCTTGAAGTACATAAACTCGTTGTGCACCTCCGCGACGGTGTCCTCCATTACCCGCATCTGCACCTCCATCGGCCGCAGCTTGTCCTTGGTCGCCATCTTGGAGTAGTCCTTCGCCTCCGTACCAATCTGCACGGTCAGCAGAATGTTCCGCACCCCTTTGCTGCTCTTCGCCGACTGGCGGGAGGTGAGGCAGATGGTGTACTCTCCACCATCGGCAATGCGCTCGGCAAACACGCCGGTGTCCTTGCCCACTTCAGAGAAAACCGGTGCACCTTCAGAGTTGGTGATCATGCCGTCCAGGAAGTCACCAAATACGTCGTTGGAGGTGTAGGCCACCTTGACATCGGTGTTGCTTGGGATTTCCTGCGTGAAGCACCGCTCCTTGCCGCTAGGCAGGTGAAAGACAAACCCCTGCACCGCCGTCGCGCAGAGCAGAGCCGCCACGACGGCGGCCAACACAAGTGAGATACGGCGGCTCATCTAGAGCGCGACTACAAGGCAAGAGGGTGAAGAAAAAAAAATGGGGGCGTAAAGGTGCTTTTCTTGCTCTTGCTATTGACGCGGCCAGTACGGGATAAAAAAGAAAGAACAAGCCAACTTTTAATCGGGAGCTGCCTTCTCTCGTTGCTATAGCTTTGCAGCTGTGGTGCTGGTGTTTATGTGAGCAGGCGAACAAAAGCCATGCGCAGTCGATCGTGGATAGGGAAAAGAGTACGTCGTTTCCAGAGTCAGTAGAGGAGCAAGTGGAAGAGAACGGAAAAGGCGAGAAAGGAGTACAGAGGTAAGAGAGAAGGCTTAAAAGGAAACGAACGCGCATGCAGATCGATTGGCCAAGAAACTGAGCTTCGACTGACACCGAAAACAGACTTCGGAAATGCGATGGCCGCAAAAAGGAAGAGCGAGGACCACGAGGGGCGAGGCTATTTTTAGACAGCTTTGCAGTTCGAGCGATGTGAGGGGCGGTAAAAGTACAAAGTGTCGAGAAGAGCAAAAGGAAAACAATATTGGATAGAGGAAAAAGAAAACAGGCTGGCACAGCATTCGCCAGCGGACACACCACCTTCACATGCGGTGACTTGTCCTTATTCTTATTTTTTCCGCTCCAAAAAGAAACGCAAACACAACAAAGCACAATGTGGGAACGAGAAGAAACAATGAGAAAGAGTTGAAAGCACAAGCTGCGAGTCAAATGGGAGAGAGAAGACCGAACGGAGCTCTTCAAGAAGCCGACGGCACGATTCTAGGAAGCTGGACTGAGGTTTGTGAAGGGAGAGTTGCCGCGGTTGAGGTCATCGTCGTTCCGCTGAGAGTCTAACTGCTGGTTGATGAACGTCGTTGCCCCTTTCATCTCCGTCGTTTCGCATTTCAGCGCGTGGAGGCTGTTGTTCAGCTGGTACATCTCTTTCGTGATGAGGTGCACATCTGCGTTGCCCTCCGCGTACTTGGTGCTGCAGCACACGCCAGTGCGGAACACCGAGGTACAATGCAGCATGGGCCGGTAAAGAATCAAGTAGCCGATAAGGTTGTACACCAACCACATCACCGGCGTCACGACAGCGACGTAAATGGTGCGGTCGCGCGTCTTGGGAATGTACGCCGCCGGGATGCCGACAATGATGAGCAGGAGAACGGAGATGAAGCTCATGAGAATCCACCCACGGAAGTGGAGGCCCGGCACCACGCTGCTCTGCATTTGCCTCCTCTTTTTTGTTTTTTTGGTTTGTGTGCGTGTGAGAAATTGTGGCTCTACCTGTACTGCTAAAGTTGGAGTGTGCGGCGAGTTCACACACTAGATTTCCTCGGCGACGCGCAAAGAACAGCTAGGCGAAGAGACGAGAAAAACAAGTGAGAATAAGAGAGAGAGAGTGAGAGAGCGAGTGAATGTGTGTGTGAGAGCTTCAAGAGCGAGTATGTCTAGGCCTTCCCCGAGCTAGTCTCGCCCCATGTAGGCCACATTACGAGTGTGCACACGATGGATGCCACGCACTCCATTCCCCGAAACTGTAGACGAGTCGGCGACGCATTGCTGCGTAATTTAAAACAATGGGAGTACTTTCATAATCCCTTCTTTTTCCCTTTCCCTTGTAAAAAAAAACTTCGCTTGGGCTTTGAGCAACCTAAGCAGGCAACAAGCAGCCCCTTCTGCTCACCTCAGTCGACACTCCGTGCTTCGCTGGAAAGTCAGCTTTCCAGGGATAAGCCACCATCAAAGAATAAGCTTTGCGTAGCGCGGCATGTAGGGTATGCGTAGCACAGTATGTTGTCGACAGAAGACTTGACGAGAGAAACACATAACATGAAAAGTGAAAAGGCCAGTAAACACTGAGGGAGAGACACTCGGGGAGAACTTTTCCTCGTTTTTTGTCTTTTCTTCCTCTTGAGTGGACCTAAAATAATAATAAAACAAAAAAAGTCAGGGAGTGAGGGCTGTAAAGGATACAAGTACGGGCGAGGAGGAAGAGAGAAGGGAAAAAGGGGGAGGAAGGGGTGGCTCAACATCACCCGAATGGTGTCAACGACGGAGTCTGTCGTCCGATACGATAGCCAGAAGGACGACAAAGAGAAAGAGAGAGACAGGGAAGACGCCTTACACACTCGCACGCATGGAGAGAGAGAGAGAGAAACAACGAGAAGAACAAAAAGGCAAAAGCAAACATAACACATCGTTATTGCCGTTGATCCTCGACGCAACGCCCCAACACGGGCGGCAAAAGAAGGGAGACGAGGCAGCAGAGCTTTTCCGTGTTGCTGGTAAAAGAGCGTAGCGAAACACAACAAAAGTGTCGTTAAAGAGTCGGGAAGCATAACAGAAAAGGAAAAAGGGAAAGACCTCAGACGACACAACAAAAAGGTCGTTTCTTCCGCAACAAGCGGAATGACACCTGGCGTGAGCAGAACAAAAAGACTCAGCAGCACAAACTGATTCGCTGTCGTTTCGTGTCCCTCTTCTCCCTGCGTGTGTGCGTACCCACCGTCCTCCTATCTCCCTTCTCTTGCTACAGGGCCCTTTCACTTGGCCTTTGCGAGGTAATCAGCAGCGACCATGAAGCCACGCTCATTGATGGGGTGGTTCGGGCCAATGGGCAGGCGGCCCTCGAAGAAGTGGCGGTACACCTCCAGCGCCTCGGTGCCGGAGGAGACGACCCACGGCACCGTCGAGATCCACTCCGAGCCCTTGATCGTGCCGCTGTGCAGGTTCGTCAGGTAGCGGCCCGACAGCTTCGCTCCCCAGTGCTCTGGCGTCCCGAAGAGAATCATCGGGTAGGGCTTCACCGTGGCCACCTTGCGGCGCACCTCCTCCAGCGCGTACTCGAAGTCGGTGCCGATGCCGCCAGTCAAGAAGATCGGGAAGTCGAGGTTGAAGTCCGACTGCCGCTCCACCAGCTTGTCGGCACGGTAGGTAAAGTACGCCTCCACGTAGGGGTTCTGCTTCTGCTCGTTGATGGTGGCGCCAGGCTTCGAGGCGACGCTTCCGAAATCAACAATGAGGCCGCAGGAGAGAATGCCAAGCGACTTGGCCACGCGGTTGCCCACCTCCATCGCACCCGGGCCGCCACCGGTGGTGAGCGCCAGCGGCTTCGCATCGTTCAGCAGCGGGTGCTTGCAGGTGCGCTTGATGTGCAAGATGCCGCTGAGCAGCGTCATGAGCTCCGCCTCGAAGTCGCCGGCCACCAGGTTGGAGCCGTAGACGCCGAAGAAGGTCGCATTCAGGTACTCCTGGCGGCGCTCGAGAGGCACAAAGGCGCCGGCGTCGCGTCCCGGACGACGGATGTACTGGTAGACCTCGCCCTTCGCCTCGTTGACCTGGAAGACGGCGATGCCGAACGTGTTCAAGTCGCCCAGCATGGCCGCATCCTCCTGGCTGAAAAACGAGCCGTAGTGGCGCGACGCCTTGGTGAAGAAGATGGCCCGCAGCTTCTTGCCCACCGCACGGGACAGGATGAGAGACTTGAGGCAGGGCGAGGGGAAGTAGCGGGTGAAGAGGACGCCGTCGCTGGAGATGTCGTCGATGGCGATGGCGGACAGAATGGCGTACTCGCACTGCTGATAGGTGTAGCGCTGCACCAGCTCCTGCTGCTCTTCGGGGTTCTCCAGACCGACGTAAGTTGTCTGCCTCGGGTCGGCGACGATCCAGTCGTCGTCGCACATCTCAATGAACTGGCCGCCCTTGCACACAAACGCACAGCTCGGCAGATCACCCTTCGGCGCGCTCTTGAAGGCACGCAGAATGTAGCTGGCAGTGCTGCAGCGGTCAGCGAGAGTCTTGCGCAGTGAAAAGGGTACCTGCTCACGGTAGGACTCGAGGGTGTAGAACTCAATCGGGACGTGGGTCAGCTCGTCGACCGAGTCGCCGTAGAAGACGAAGGTGCGGTCGCGGTTGCCGATCTCAAAGAGGCCCTCCTCCGGCTCGATGGTGCGGGAGCTCATGGAGTGCAGGCCTTTGGGAAGCAGACTGTCCACCACACGCCCAAAGACGGTGCGGAAGTGCATCGCGTAGCCGCGCACCATCAGCACACCAGAGGCGGCGGCGACACGGGTGTGGCCCTCGTGGAACTCCTGGTGGAGGCGAATGAGGTCCTTGTAGGCCGTGCCGCTGCAGAGGGCAGCACCGATGGTGGGCAACAAGCCGTGGATCTCGCCGCTGTAGGTGAAGGTTCCGGGGAGCACCGGCAAGTAGGCCACCACACGCCCATCCACGATCCGCAGGTTCCACGAGGGCTCGTCGCCTGTGCCGTACACGAGCAACGGCTGACCACGCTGGTTGACGGCGTGCAGCAGACGCGAGATGTACTCCATGTCTCGCACCACACGGTTTGCCTCGACAGCAAAGAGCTTGCCGACGTGGGCACCGACGTTGATGTAGTCCAACATCAGCACCGCGAGCGGCGAGAGCGCCGAGAGGTCCATCGAGATGGAGCAGGTGCGCTTGGCACGGTCAATCTCGATCGTCACGTTCTCCGCGTTCACGCCAAGCTGCGTGATGGAGGAGCGGAGCACAAAGTCGCACGTCACGCCGTCAGCGAGACCGCGGAACTGCGGGTGCAGCTCCGGAATCCACGCCGTCGCCTTGGCAGAGTGGCGGCTAATGCGGCTGTAGGTGGCGATGCGGGCATCGCGCGTGGCGAGGTCGAAGGGGTTGCGGTACTTACCACGAGAAATGGTGTAGCCTTCCCCATGCTTGTGCTTCGTCACCGTGTCCGGGTACCAGCGGCACGACTCCGACGGCATTATGAAGAGAAGAAGAAGCGAGCGAGCAAAAAAGAAAAAAGAGAGAATAAAAAGAGTAACAAAAAGTAAAAACAGAAACGAAGCGGGGCAAGCTGGCAGAAGAAAAAAAATGCAAAACAAAACAAGAAGATGTTTGCTTGGTTGTTGGAAAGGCGATGAAGGAAAGCTGCAAGGTCTCACCAGTATCAGTGAAAGTGGAACAGCTGCCTTTCTTCCCTCTTTTTCGTGCGAGCGCTTGTGGGTGTTTGTGTGTGTGCTTGTACCTCTACGTATGTGTGTGAGAGCTTTCAATTGTATATATACACGTTTAGAGCAAATATGTCGATGAGACAACGCGCCTGTTGGCAAATCCTTTTAGTTTCCTTCGGGACGTGCGACAAAAAAATAAAGAAGAAAAGAAAAGTGACGGAGAAGACAAGCTGAGAAAAGGCAAGCAAAAATCAACGAAAATTTAGTTTTCTTTTTCGGACCCGAGTTGAGCACTCTTTGTACAGTCGTGACGAAAGCAGTTTCGGGTGTGAGAGAGAGTGCGTGTGTATGTGTGTGTATCTCTTCGCGTAGGCGTCAAGAGCCTCAGAACTTCTGTTTGCTGATCGTGGAAAGCAAAAGAAAACAAAACAAATGACAGCTCAAAGTGTCGAACAGAAGACGGTAAGAATAACGCACAAGATGTGTGACTGCCAACAAAATTCAACGTGAGTAGCAACGTTCATCAAAGAAACGCAGAAAGGCAAAAAAAAAGAGAAAATAGAGATTGAAGTAGAGTCAAAAGGCGACCAGAAAAGAGAAGCGAGAACATGAAAAAAGAAATGTGCGTAACGCAGCTGCAGAACGGTAGCTCCGAGACCGCTAATTTCCAGTTTAGTGAGGGATCCCTCGACCAGCACATCAGCAGAGCTGTCACTACCACTTTCACACGCGCTACTGATGATGCGCGAGCAAAGAATCTGTGCCTGAGGTAG
Organism: Crithidia sp. LVH-60A; assembly: GCA_030078075.1. Taxonomy (NCBI): domain Eukaryota; phylum Euglenozoa; class Kinetoplastea; order Trypanosomatida; family Trypanosomatidae; genus Crithidia; species Crithidia sp. LVH-60A. The sequence continues at coordinate 1,697,028 of CP119637.1, read as the reverse complement.
CGAAGCACGGGAAAGTAGAAGAAAGAGTCTTTCTTTCTTCGATACTGCCTGCACAAATTACCCTCTTCTACACCCTCCTGTGCACAGTAAAAGAAGCAAGCAAACACAAATAATTCGTGTCGCTCGACCAACGGCAGTGCGGCGTGTCACACCACAGGACTTCTAGTCATCACCATTTCTTTTTGTTGTTCACCGTGTTGTTGGTGTTTTTTCACCAGAAAGAAAGCTTCCTGTTTATGTTATTAATCGATCAGAATTACAGCAACTACGAACACCATCCACACCAGTAGAACAGGCGCGTGCAGTACGCAGCCGCCACCGCCGTTACAACTATTAAATACCGACGAATACGACAGGCGGCAGCAAGAGCAGCAGAGAGGGGATCGTTACCCTGTCTCCCGTGCAAGACTGAGAGACAACCACAACACGTAACAACCTCCCTGAGAGCAGAGCCGTTGGCTTGCTTCTCCCCTTTGCGCGCTGTCAGGTCACTGTGTGTGTTTGCTGAGATGCATACGTGTGTGTGCGTGTGTGCGTCATCAGCTCTAGTTGCGGCGACGCGCATTCTTCCCGGGACGCTTGCTGCCGCCAGGGCGGGTGTTGCGTGCTTGCGGCGTGCGCTGCCCCTTCGCGCGCTTCGCATCCCTGCCGCCGTCCTCATCGTCGTCGACGATGCCGCGCAGCGAGGAGTCGTTGTTGCCGCGCCGCTTCTTGCGCCAGTCGCTGAGGCTATCCTGCATGTCGCGCTTGTACTTGGCGCGCTGCCGCATCACCTCCGCCTGCACCTCCTTGCCGTACTTCTTCTGCTCCTTCATGGTGCGGCGGTGGGCCTGCGCCTCGATGCGAGCCTTGGAAGCCTCCATCGCCTGCCGCACGTCGGTCATGTGGACGTCGCTCTTGTACATCTCGGCGTAGTAGTCGTCGGGACGCTTCCACGGCACCTTAGCCTCCTCCAGCAGGGCGATGCCGCGGGTGACGGAGAGGAGGGTCTGCTGGATAAAGGCCTCCTCGCGCTTCGGGTCGTCGTCGGCGTTGAGGTCGCTTGGGAGGGAGCGGGTAGAAGTGAGCGCCATCCGCTCCACCCACTGCGCCGGCTCGTTGAACTCCACCGTGGTGGCACTCGCAGCAGCGGCAGCGGCAGGAGATGCGGCGCCTGCCTTCGTCTTTCCCGTGGCTGCCGCAGCGGCAGGCTCCTCCTCTCCTTCCGCGTCCTCCTCTGCGCCGTCGGAGTCCGTCTCGATGTCGTCGTCCTCGAACTCCTCCTCCTCCTCGTGCGAGTAGTCCTCCTCGTCCTCCTGTGCCTCCACCTCCTTCGCGCTCGGCAGAAGGTTCCTCTTCTTCTTGGCCGCTAAGTCGTAGACGGGCATTGTGGGTAGCAGAAGACCTATTTCAAGGAAAGATGGAAAGAGTGTGGGAAAAAGAGAAAAGGCTGATAGAAAAAGGGGAAAGGAATTGCGAGAGATGAGAAAACTGCTATGTTGACTTCCGTTCTTTTTCCAACGTGGTGGACACAAGTGGCGAAGACGCTGGCGGGATTCGTAAGTTTGTGTGGGTGCGTGCGTTTCCACACGATATTATATCACGAGCCGTCATTGCACAAAGTTCGATGGCCGGTGGTTCAGATGGAAAGAGTGGGAAGTGGGAGTGCAGAGTGTAAAGAGCTGATCACCACGGCACGGCAGAGACAGCCAGCTGAGAAAAAACACATGAGGGAGAAAGAGCGACACCCCGTGCGCGCGCCAAACAGAGATCACACCTCCCTCAGAAAGGTCGCATGCCCTGCCGAGCGCTCGATCTTGCTAACCCGCCTGCTGTTCAAATGTCCTACGCCCACGACCACAAAGCAATCTCCACTTGGTAGCATTAAAACGCGAAGGTGCGCGACATACGAACAGTAAGGAAGGTGACGGAAGCTAGCTTCTTTTTTTCGTATATACCTTTTTTTTACTTGGTTGTATTGTTGGTTCCATCGCGTGTCAAAATTTACATGGAAGTGAAGAGCAGAAAGTAATGAACATATCGGCGCATGGCGGTAAGGAAATACAAACCAGAGGAATTAGACGTCGCATGTGCAACAACAGCAAAAAAAAAACTACAGAAAGAGAGAAGGAAATAGCGCCGCTGCTGCGCGCCACTCACCGAAAAGCCATTCATCATCCGCAACGAGCCAGTAGCCTACACGGAGCCGGCTGCCACACTGTTTCCCTTCATGTACGACTCGTAGGTGGTGGTGACGCGCTCGCACTGGGTGGTGAGCCGCAGCAGGAGCTGCTGGAGGTCGTCGATCGTCTTGTCCTTCTCCGACATCAAGTCGTGCACCTTCTGCTCCAGCTCTTTCATGTCGTCCGGGTTCACGTTGGCGCGCTTCAGCAGCTCCGTCAGCTTCGCGTCGCGGCCATCCAGCTCGGTCTGGACCAGCTCCAGCTTCTTTTGGATGAGGACGCGGCGGAAGGCGGACTTGCGTTGGATGTCCTGCAGCATCGCGTTGTAGCGCTTTAAAATGATGTCGCGGTCCTCGACGAGCTTGGCGTAGCGCTGCGTCAGTACTTCGTGCTCCCAGGAGATGGTCTGGTACTCCTGGTCGGTGTCCTTGACGCGCCGCTTGACGTCCGTCAAAGCCTCGCGATCGGCTAAGTAGTTCTCCAGCTCTATCTCCAGGTTCTTCTTCTGCTGCTGCAGGTTGGCCAGCGGCTCCGTCAGCTTCTTGTTGCGCTGCGCTACCTCGTACATGGCCTTCTCGTTGTGCGTCTCGGTTCGTTTGCGGGCGTACACCTCGTCCTTGAGGGTGCGGATCGTCTCGAGGTTGTTGGAGGTGATCTCGCTAAAGTAGTCCTTGATCTCCTTGAAGGTGCGCTCGTGAGTTTCCTTCAGCTCTGCGATGTGCTGCTCCTTACGCTCCTCTATCCGGTCAATCTCCTCCTTGCGGGCCTCGTCCATCTCCTCGCGCGCGTTCTTCAGCAGCTGCTCATACTTGAGGTGCATCTCCTTCACCTCGCGCTCGAATTGCGACTGCTGCTCGGCGATGTCCTTGTCCTGCTGCGTCAGCAGCGTTCGCTGCTGCTCCAGGTGCCGCACCTCCAGCTCCCGGTCTGCCAGCTTCGTGTCACGCAGGTCTCGCGAGATGGCGCTCTCGGCGGCGCGGTACTTCTCCTCTTTATTGACCAAGGCGCGCTGCGCCTCCTCCTTCATGTTAGACAGCTCCAACTGATTCTCATACAGCAGGTGGCGAATCTTCTGCTTGAACACCTCCTTCTCCACGGCGTGGCGCTCGATGTGCTCCTGCTTCTCCTGCTCCTTCTCGCGCAGATTCTCTCGGACCTCCTCCAGCTCTTTTTTGGAGATGTTCCAAAACGCGATGATGCGGTCACGCTCGAGCTGGAAGTAGTTGCGCATCGCCTTCGTCTTCTGCAGGGCGTCCGTCGCCATCCAAATGTCCTTGGCGTCGACGGCGGCCGGCGCAGCCTCCGGCGGAGCGTTGGCGGCTGTAGTGCCATCCTCTGGTGCCTGCTTCGCCGTGGAGTTCTTCTTGCCCGCCGCGGCGTTGCTGCTTGCCGTCTTCGCCTTGGACTGCGACTTAGACCGCTTTGGTGGCATTGCTGTCGAGGAAGCTAGTCGCGATGATTCTCTTTCTCTGTCACTTTCACTACTAGTCTCTCTCTGCCGTTCTTTCGCAGAATTTGAAAAATACTCCTTCCACAGCTGGGGAGCGGTGTGGTCAACGCAAAGGCACTTCTCTTTTTTTGTCGTTTTTTTGAAAGGGGTAAAAAAATCTGAAGTGGATAAATGTGCGGAGTGAACAGTTTACACAAAGTGGAAAGCTGGCGAGAGAGGAGAAAGACAGGGAGAAAGGAAGAATACCAAGATGCCATCGCACATTCGCATAAATGTGTAAGTGAACCTAGTCTGGAAAGGCCGTCACAACGCTCTCTTGTCAACGTACGTGACGCAATTGACAGAAGGAAGAAAAAGCTTTTCTTCTTCTTCCGCACGAGTTGTAGTTTGGGTGCTACAGACACGCAGGCACCTCCTTGGACTACAAGAATAGCCCCAGTTTGACTACAAGAGCTTTTTTTGTTGCATGACGCAAACAACATGATAACAAAAAGGTGCACACCAGGCCCTTTGATTCTCATTTTTATCTTCTTTATCCGCTTTGCTTCGTTAATCGAAAGGGTAGTCGTTGGTCTCGTTTCACAACCACTCCGATCTTAATTACCAATGCGCAACTTATACGACTTAACGGGAAAAAAAAAAAGAAGAGAAGCACAACACTTCTTTCTTTCCTCACCTCAAAGCAGCAACACAAAATACAAAGGAGGGCCGTTGGCACCCATGAAATCTGTCGCACAATCCATCAGCGTCGTCCTTACTCAGTGGGCTGCTGGGAGGCCGGCTGAGCAGGGTCCTGCTGCGACGTCGTTGGTGGAGCAGCAACCAAGTCGTCCCACGACGCGTTCTGGATGATGTATCCGCTAAAGTGTCGATCCGTGTACTTTTGCTGCGCACCGGTCGTGTAGCGCTGCTGCACGCCAATGTACTGATTGATGTAGTAGTAGAGCAGGTCATCCACCTCGCCGCGGTAGTAGGCATCGCCGCTGCCACCTTCTTCGGTAGTAGAGTCATTTTCTTTGGCGGTGTTATCTGCCGTCTCTGCAGGACTCGCACTTGCCGATGGAGCATCACCGACGCGCAGAGCCTTGGCCTTGTTCACCTGGGTAATGTACTCCCGCAAAAAGTAGTAGATGGCCTCCACCGTTGCCAGGTAGCTGGGGTCGTTGTTTTGGAAGCGCCAAAAGAGGGAGGTTTGAGACTTGATGCGCACGTGCTTGAATTTATTCACCCGCCCATCCCGCGCAATTGCCTTGCTTTGCTGCCAGGTGCTGTCGATGAAGACGACGTTTTTGTACTGCTCCAGGTGCTCCACCTCGTGCATCTCCACACTCTGCTCGCTGGGATAGAGCACCAGCGTCGTCTCCGGCTCCAGCCCCTCCGGCACGGCAGGGTACTCGATGATATGCATATCAGGTGATATGGTCGACGCCGCCAGACTCGTGCTCTTGCCACGCAGCTCGTTGGGATGCAGCACCACGTAGACGTTCAGCGGCAGCGCCAGCGGGGGCGGGTGCGACTCAGGGTGCGTGACAGTGAGGCAGTCGTAGCAGTAGAAGAGACGGCGTTTGTGGCACTGCGGGCACTCACGCCGCTCATTCTGGTCGCGGAGGCGGCTGAGTGGCACCGAGAAGTGCAAGCTACGAATGAAAGCCTGCACCTTCTCTGCACGCTCGTCGTTCGATTCGGCGTAGCCGCTGCGTGCCCGCTTCATCGCAATAAGAGCTCCGTCACGTGCGAAGATGAGTGAGTTTGTGTGTGTGTGTGTGTATGTCAGTGTATGTGCTTGTTATTGGCTTTGTTGATGAATGTGGATCAGGCAGCCCTGTACAAGTCTCGCCTTCGAGAGAAAAATAAAAGGCGCCACTTCTCAGTAAGCTTGAGTGAGAACTATCAAACCGCATTGACAAATTAGGAAGAATTGGGGAAAAGGCGTTGTTGAGAGGAACAGTAAGGGCGGTGTCTCACAGATAAGGAAGCAGGAGAACTAGCTCGCAGTACATGCACACCAGCCCCGTCGCTGCGGAGACCATAACTGCAAGCTCTGCATCGCCGCTCGCACGAGTTAAACAACTATGTAAGAGGGAACACCGATGCGCATCGAGCCTCGTCTTTCTTAGTGCTGCTGTCGCGACGTCCGCGATTGCGGTCGTCCTCGTACCAGCAGCCCCACCCACCTCCCTAGAAAAAAAATCTTTCTGTTCAACACCGCTGCCGCACATCAAAACTTAAAAATTGCGTGCAGCTGATTGAAAAAGGGTCCCTAAACTTTTGCCTCGATACAAGTATTTTGCTTTTACTTAGCGGATAAGACACGCGTGTCTGTATGTGTTCTACCACCTCTGTACGAAGGGCATTTATGTTTTATTTTGTATACAACCTCTTCTATGAAACGTACCCTCGGCTCTGCTTCTCCTTTCCCCGTGTGTAAGTGTCAGAACACAGCCCAACAAAGGGTAGGATAAGAAAACTCACATGAATAGGTCAGCTTGCCGCCAAGTCCGTCTGCACCTTTCTAACACACTACTCGAGCGTGCTTAGAGAGCACTGTCCATCAGCTGGCGTGTACCACAAAAACGTCCCACTCACCGTAAAGGAGCCTGGGTTGACCACGTGGACACCCTTGTAGTGGCACTCCCACTGCTCCGTCGAGTCACATAAAAGCATCGTGTGCGGCAAGACTGGGATACGGAGTGCGTCGTCCATCTTCCAAAGCATCGCCTCATCGATACTCGGAAAGAGGTGCGCTTCGTCTAGAACGGTCTTGGCAACGCGCTCGAAGGACGTGGCGACGGCGGCTCCCGCGTCGGTTCCCGCGCTCTCCTTGGAACGGTAACGGTCCCAATCGTACTGCGACTCGCCTAGCTGGAAGTCGCGCAGGAAGTCGCGGCGCGCAAGAATCACTTCGTGTGTGAAGAAGCGGAGGCGACACGGATTGGGTGCGAGTGTCAGCCTCTTCGTGCGGCTCTCCAGCCCCCTCGCAAAATGCGCGGCAATCGGGGTCTGCGGTTGAAAGCCCTGCAGCACTGTCATGTCGTTTGGTCCTGGAACAAGGACGAAATGACTCTGCTGGGCCGCGGTTGGTGCGCTGGCGGCAATGCACTTGCCAAGGCCGTCAAGCAAGGTTTGCAAGCGGTCAGAGCTGTCGAAGACGTCTGGCAGATGCGATGCGTCGCTGAAGTGTAACGGCACTGAGGAAAAGTCGCCAGCGAAGACAAAGGTAACGTCTCGCAGCTCCGCTTCACTGAGGCTCTGCATCCGCTCAAAGAAGCGAGCAAGTCTGCCCATCGTGCTTGGTTTGTCAAGGTGGACGTGTGCCATGACAATGATAACGCTCTGCACGCCCTTCTTTTCTTCGCGAAACGCCGCAATGGGATCAGCGGGTGCTAAACCAAAGAGGTCGGTACTCGTTCCCACGTCGCGCAGCGTCGACTCGCGTCGCTCAGCCGGCGGAAGATCGATCCGTGCCACCTGCAACGCCCCATTCATCCAGTGGCCGGTCACCACCACAACGTACCCGGGACCAACATAGCAGTGGTTCGCCACACGCGAGCGATCCGTGAACTTGAGCTTTATCTCACCGCGCATATCTTCCAAGAAAACGTCGCCGCCTCGCACGATGACGAGACCAAGAACCGCGACCAGTACGGTTGGAGCCAGACCCTCCATCGCGGAAGTGAGAAGCAGCGGCAGCAAATCCTCATGTGACAGGCGCTGCTCGACACCTTTCTGGAACAACCCGCAGCGCAGGCAGCGCCGACGCGCTAGGAGGTAGCGCTGATTTAAAGCCTGTAGCCGATTGCTGGCGACGGGATATGCGCTGGACTTCAGCTCGCCACTCACCTCGTCGACGTAGACCTTTGGAATGCTGCCGAACCCTACAACCTGCGTGTAATTCGCCGATGCGGAGTCAGAGCTACCTCGGATTTTGCTCTCTTGAGTGCTAATGGCGGCCTCTATTTTGGTCTTGTCAACAAGACGGATGCTCCCGTACTGCTTCTGGATGAGTGAGAAGACGTCACGCAATAGACCGCGACGATACTCATCGCCGGTGTTGTACTTTCTGAGAAACTCGGCGAGCCGTTTCACCGCTGAGGGGTGCAGGTCGTACTTGCTCGCCTTTGCGAGCCTCTGAATCTCTGCCTCGGCATCAGACATAACGCCCTCTATCCGTCGTTGTACGGCTCTCTGTTGTGCTGACAAGCAAACAGAACTACGTGGATCTATTGCTTTTTAGTGTTTTATTGTGGCAGGCAAAGGGTCTTGAGGTGGTTGCGCTTTTTATCAGGTGAAGAGAAAAAGTAGAATGCGGAGAAGAGCGAGACTGGATAGTAGACGAAATGTAAGAGTATTAAATGCGCAGTGTATGCTGAAAGAAAACAACAACTTTTGATTGTTGTAATTTTTTTTTTGACGTTCAATAGCAACAGAAAAAAAATTGCGGAAATGCAAATAAGGTCCGTGTTCTTGTTTTACTTGCTACATTAGAAACAGTGGAGCCTTTCAGCGCACATGTCCGACACCTTGATGCGCTAATTATCACGCTTTGCGGCCATTCCCTTGTCTTCTGCTGCATTTGCCCACTTTGAGCTAAAAAAACACTTTTTTTTTTTCCTTGTCATCGTGTGTGAGAAAAGATCAGTCACATCATTCGACGCGACGTCTGCGCAACATTACTGATTCGTGCGTTTCAGGAGCCTCTGCAGCTTTTCGATTTCGCCCACTAACGTCGCGTTGTCCCTCTTCACCTCCGTCATTTCCTGGCGCACCTTTGTCAGTTCCTTCACAAGCTCCTGATTGCGCTCATGAAGTGCGTCGGCCCTTCCTCGCTCTCGCACCAGTTCGAGCTCGTAATTCACAATCCCAGCCTTGATTTCATCGCTAGAAGTCACATACTCCTTCAGCTTCGCCGAATTTTTCTTGCGGCTTGTTTCCTCGGACAGGTATTGACGAATGGCGGCCTGCAGCTCACCAGCACGCTCCTCGTTGGCATTCGCGCGCTGCGACTCCTCGTGCAAGTTGCGAAGAAGAACGTTGTTTAGCAAGTACGTGCCTTTCGCATCCTGCTGAATACTGAAGCAGTACGCACCTACAACAAAGGTGAGACACCACGCAGCAATAACGCTGCCCTTTGCTGTTGGGGCGAGCCACCATGCACGGAACCGGTTGACGGGCGACGAAACGTCTCGCCACGGCGTCGAATCGCCTGGGGCTTGACGGTGTGTGCCTTCATGAAACGTGGCTTGAGAGTAGCGGTGCAGCTCAGGCTGCGCGCCTTGCAACGCACGCGCAGATCTCCGCAGCATCGATATGCGGAAAAACAACAGTGGACACTGCGACCAAATGAATTTTCCCCTGGGCCGTTGTTTTTTTTTTCTTTTGTAGGTTTTCCCGATTCTTGGATGTTTGCAACAAATTACTATCAAAAGAACACTCAGCAGGTGTTATGTATGTAAATTGAGCTGCATATGTATCTAAGCATAAACATTTTCAGTGCGTTGAAGAAAACAAATTGGGGTGACAAAAAAAGCATATAAATAGTGGTGTGAAACAGCCGGAAATGTCAAAAAGGGCTTGAGCAAGCTTAGTACACAAAGCAGCGTGATTGCCGGCATAAACGCTGTTTTACGGGCATCAGGACAAATCCATGTTCACAGCCAATTGATATAAAAAAAAAGGCAACGCCGTTGAGTTTTTCCTTTCCTTCGCCACGAAAAAAAAGTTTTTTTTCCGGCAAAAGACAGAAGCACGCCAGAGTCTTATCAAGAATATGGGTGCCTGCGCTTATGTTCTTGTATTTTTTTTTTTTTGTTCTTCTTGAACATAAACAAATAAAGGTTGTCGTTTCGTCGAAGTCGATGGCGACAACACGGCAATAGAAGCATTCAAAACGTTGAGGGTGCAATCGGAGTCGTATAAAGATTTCCACCTTTTTCCCTTTTTCTTCCTGGTACACAAAAATAAAAAGTGCCAGAGGTTAATAACAAATGCAGCTCACTTCGTTTGCTAAACTGAAACCTAGTTGTTGCCCTCCTTGGCAGCCTTCACAATTCCATTTAGAAAAGCCAAAACGCCACCATTTGCTTCCGTTTCAGGGATTCCGAAAGAGGCACAAAGCTGCTTGTACGTCGGCGGATCCTGAAGAGCGGCCTGCAACATGGCTGCAGCCTGCGAGACCTGCGGGTTCTTGACCTGTGACAACAAATCACCAGACTGCTCGGAGCCCGGTGGAAGGTGCGGCGTCAACTTTGCCCGATACAAAGAAGCTTCATTGTTCAGCTCCTCGGTAACGATTGATGACGCTAAAACATCGGACAGGTTCACATCCTTCTTGCTCCTCGACACGCTAGCCAAGATTTTCTTGAAATCCTCTAGCGCAACGGTCGGCTTGCTCGCAGCTGCTGGGCGCTCAGCCAGCATCTGCTCTAAGCTTGTCAAATAGGAGCTGTCCTTCTCCTCCGACTTTTCCTGCAGCCAATAAAAGTGAAGCTTCTTCCCGGCAGCCTCGCTGACCTCGAACAGCAGCACGCGGCCGGTTGTGCACTGTTCCACAAACTTGACAGTCGTCTTTCCGCGGGGTAGAAGAACGGGGGGAGCCGTCTCAACGTTCGATCCCCAAATCAGCTCCACAGCGTCCGTTCCAGAGGGGAAAAACGAAGCGTATCCGCGACGCTTGTCCGCAGAAACGGTGCCGTTCGCGTACTTCATCTTGCCAGCACGGAACTGAATAGCTGGCTGCTTGCTGAACGTCGGTGGTGGAATCATGGCTGCCAGGTAATGGTGATACGAAACAATAATGACAAAGCTGATGCAGTTATTGTTCCTCTTGATCCTCTTTGGAGATGGAAAAGGCGCTGCAAAATGTAGAAAACAGAATTTAGAGTTAGGATTGAATTGCGATGTACTTTCTTTTTCGTTGCCGTGCAAAAAGCAGAAGTTGAATTCTGTTTTAATAACTATAGTCTCATGGTGAATATGTGGCGCGTCTTTCTTTATCCCTCTTTTTTCCTAGGCACATTTTATGCGCAAGACCACAAATTCACATTTGCGGTAAAATTGACCTCGCAAAGTCTCCGCAAGTATCGCAATGGACAAAACCAATTACGTTTTCTTTGTGCTGCTTTTTTTTTTTACTGCAAAAAAACACGTGACACAATACTAACGCCACGCCACCTGAAAGACTTACCTTGAGACTCTTTTCTAAATGTTGTTTCACAATTAGAGATTGAACACTGGAACGCGATAGCGAGTAACTCAAGAACACAACGGGATTGGAACAAAAATAAAACTAACGAGGCCTACGTATTTCACAAACATCATCTCCCTTTTTTATTTTTCTAGGAAGAGACAAAGTCTCTCCCTCTAAACGCTTACTAATAACTAGTGCTAAAATGTTTGTTTGATGGAAGTAAAGCAAAGGGAAACAAGAGACGCAGCTAGCAGCTGCAAAAAAAAAAAATGCAGCTCCAGAGAAAAAACGGAAAGCTGCAAGTCAAAATTAAACAACAATAGTTGTGTGCGCCAAGAAGAAAGGTAGAAGTATGGAAGCCAACCATCGACACTATAGCAGCAATTTTTTTTTTGTATAAATGGTTCTTTTAGTACGAAGCCTGCTTCACGTAGCCGAGCTTGAGCTCGAACGGCAGCCAATCTAGAGGTGTAGGGTCGCGGTACGTCATCGGGCCCAGCGGGTGTGCAATTTGCATAGTGCGCAGGCGAGCCCAACCAGGCATCGGGGTAAGGCAGCGGTCCTTCACATCCTCGTACGAGATGTGCTCCGTCATGATCATCATATCGTGGTACTCCTGGTACGTGCCAGAAATTGTGATGCAGGCGCAGACACTGAAAATGCCGAGCCCAAGACTAACTAGAGGATACACATTGCCGCCAAAGATGAAGCCCCACTTCTCTGCCGAGCCGGCCGCCGTGGACACTCTTCCGTATTCTGTTTGAATGTTTCCTAATTGCAGCCGTGTCGCCTTCGACAGCATCGGCGCTAGAGCGAGCCGCGTTCGCAACATTTTCTATCGGTTGTGTGCTTTTTTCCACGCTGGCAAGTGGTATATCCTAGACGTTATTTTTTTAAATCTGGGATTTGATCCCTATGATTTCAGAAGCGAAAAGTGGGATACAAGAGAGTAAAAGTAAAATAAAGAGGTGCACATATTTAACAACGCTGGCCGACCCGCGTTAGCAGCAATACTTGTAGTGGGACCCCACACTCAAGCCAAACGCAAATGGATTGTGGTTTTAACTAATAGCTTTTAATTTAATTCATTTTTTTTGTGTGTGTGTAAACGCAACTGCGTGCCAAGTGCATTTAAATTGCTGTGAAAATTGAAGATTCAAGTGTTTCTGGAGATATTAATACTTTTTTTTTTAAATCCTTACAAGGCATCTGAGGATGACGTGCCACAATATCTTTTAGTATATCTTATTCAAAACTCTGCTGTACTGGCAACACGGGCAGCACAATCGACTGTTGTGTGGGCAGAGTAAAGTGTTTATCGGAGACAGAAGCGCACATTGCTCCACCTCAATTATCATTATTATTATTTTGTGTAAGGCAAAAAAGAAAAAAAACTTGCTCAGAACTGCCAGTTGAAAGAAGAAAGTCCTGTGGATACCAACACAACGTAACAGACCTCATTAATTTAACCCTTTATCCATGCTCATCCTGCTGCAAGAAAAAATCAAAAACAACAGAGTGGCTGGTTTTCTGTGTCCTTCGCCCGTTTTTTTGAGGCTGTTTTTGTTCATTTACACTGCTTTAAATGAGAGGAGACTGCGAACCCAAACAGCGAATTTGTTTGCTAATGTCTTCCAGACCTCGCAGTTTGTTGTGCACATTTTTCCCCTTTACAACTGCCAGCTAGCTGCACCTTTTTCCTTCTTTTCTTTAAAGTCAGCCAAAGAGCATCTGTTTAAGCCACTGAATATGAAGCGCCACTCACATCACACCCCCCCCTCTTTTTTCATTCATTAAAAAAGAGCTTTCTGCATGAGTCTTTGCAGACAGCTACTAAAGTCTTCCCAGCAACGTTGTTAAGGCAAGAAAAGAGGACGTGTATTATCTTAGTTCTCCTGCTTAATGTACAACATCCAATTAAATTGAGACGCTGCAGCGCTGATCGTTTCTTGCGTGCAGCTTCTCCGATTAAGCTTGTCAAAAGCGTAAACGAATTTATATAATAAGAAAAATGTGTTACTGGAAGCAAGCAAGTACGCTGAACACCGTTGACGCATTTGGCACTACGCTGCAAAACGAACCTGCGAGAATGAAACCAAGCGCACCTCCCTTGGTGGGGCAGCTTTAAAGTTACAGCGGATCCCTAAACGTTACAAGGCTTGTGCGCTAGATCCGCGCTGGCAATAAAAAAAAAAAAACTAAGCAGACGCCTTTACTTTCCCTTCAAATTGATATCAAAACTTGATGGCGCGCTCTGCATTTCCGACAAATTTCCACACGCAGTTCTGCATATCATCCCTTAGACCGTCACTCGAGCTGAACGATGCAGTTGATTTACGTGCTGCTGCTAAGCTACTGCACTTTTACGGCACTTGCGAGCAGCGTTGATGCGCTGCAGATCGCATTTGTCTCCTCCGGTGAGCCGTCGAGCTTGGGGAGGATGGACCACCTCACACGCGAGGCGCAGCGAAGGGGCCACGGCGCAGCGGTGTTGGTTGACGCCGCACACACGAAAACGTGCCAACAAGCACTCACTGCGGCCCTTTGTCTGCCGGTTCGGTGCGGGCACAAAGGAAAATGCGACGACACCCTAGCCTCGTTTTACAAACACGCGCAAATTGCATTACGCGAAATTGATTTTTTGCCTTCAGTTGTGTTTGCGGCGGCGTTTCTAGAATCTGCAAAAGCCGTGAGCCGTGGTCACTCCGTCCCTTTGGTGATACTTTCAAGTGATTACAACAGAGATGAGCTCGGCGGACATCTCTCCTTCAATCACCTCGATGGTCTTCCTAAATGGGGCAGCTCTTTTATTGGCACCATACTCAGCGCTGCGCGAGGGTTTGTTAGCGATACAAAGAGGGCCTTTTCTTTAAACCCTCTTCAAGAGTTGTATGCCACACACCACGTGGTGACGCAGGGTGTTCCTGGATTCACTCTTCTTGGTAGCCGATGTCCCAATATTCACCCCGTCGGCTTCCTGCGTACCGACCTTGCAAAGGAAAATGAGAGTTTTGAAACAGACAAAGTAAATGGAACTGCGAGCTGCTCCAACCGCTTCGTTTACGCAAATCTGTATGCCTCAAGCGTTTCGGCGGCTTCTTACCTCCATAAGCTGCTCGAAAATGTGTCCGTTGCGACAAACTCGTGTGTTTTGTGGCACAATTCCGCCAACGGACTGCCGGTGTTTTCCACTGGGGAGCCTCAACGTAGCGCGCGAGTCAGCATGACAGATGAGGTGCTCGCGTCGCCGTTCTTTTCCTATCGAAATGGAAGGAGACCACTAGCTGTATTGTCGAATACATTTGCGGACGTCTTGCACGATGCCGTGTTTCTTGGGGCTCCCATTGTTCTTGTCGACGCTCCTCAGGCACTTTGCGGACGCGTTGCGGCGCTTAATGTTGGCTCTTGTGCAGTTAGTTCATCCCCGTCAAGTGTTGCTTCGGCTGCAGCAGCAGTGATCGACAGTACGACAATAAGAGGTGGCGTTCGCGCAGTGCAGCAAATGGGATCTGCTTTGGGCGGTGCCAAGAAAGCACTTGAGGTGGTCGAGCTGGCGGCGAAACTGGGGATTGAAAACACGGACTTTTTCTGCGATGTTGCCATTTTTTCGTCTCCTTATGGCTACAACGCAGGTGTTGTTTTGTCTACCGGCTTCGTACTTAGCGTTATTGTCTGTCTGTTGTCCCCTCTGTTTGCGTACTGCACACGTCGACGCGCACTAGGGTGTTGACTCTGCTAGTAATATCTACGTATTCGTTTTTAAGTTGCTGTGCTAGTTTGTTCGGGCACCGGCGAACAGACAGCTGAGAGATGTGAAGAGAGAGAGAGTCACTACTTGAGGCTCCATTCGGTTTTCTTAGGCCCACCGAAAAGAAAAAGAAACAGCAAAAGAGGCCATTACCACGTGATGTGGGCTCTAAAAGCGCGTATTGCCTATTTTTTTCTGATCGAGAGTGTGCTGATTCCGCAAAAGCCCTATTTTTCTCACCACAAATAAATATTTAGTCCAATCATAGGCGAGTAACATTAATGCGATTCACCTCTTTAAAATGCGCCTATCTGCCACACATTAGTACGAGGCTGCGACAGATGTAAAAAGAGACGGGTGTCCGGGTATCCTTGGTTCGGATCTCCTAAATCACACTATTCTCGTGTTTGTTTGTGTTCTCGAACGCACTTCTTCGTCTCTTCCCTTCTAACATCCTCCTCTTTCCCACCCGTTAACGATACAGCTTGCCAGTTGTCTACACTGCTACTTGCTCTTTCACCATCTCTCTCGACACCATGTCCGAAATCGAAGAAACGTTCCAGCGCATTAGCCAGCGGCCAAATGTCACCGGTATCATCGTCGTTGATAACGAGGGCACTCCTATCCGAAGCACAATCGAGGACACAGCCGTGCAGAACCAGTATGCGCACTTGATCACTTCTCTAGCTGCCAAGGCCCGCCACTGTGTTCGCGACTTGGATCCCACGAACGATCTCTCCTTCCTTCGTATCCGTTCGAAGAAGAACGAGATCATGGTTGCTCCTGACAAGGACTTCATTCTCATTGTCATTCAGAACATTGCTGAGTGAAAGTAGCCTGCAAAGGTCGCGCGTTTTGATCTGCATTTTTACGCCTCGACACTCTGAGGAGCTGCCTTGCTATCACCGTTTGTAGTCTCCTTTTTCTCTCTCTCTTCCCGTGTGTCAATGTAAATACTGTATGATGCGGATGTACGCTTTAGAAATCAAAAAACTGAAAAAAAAAGAAGAAAGGCTTTTTTTTGTATGGCTGCCATCAGTGCGTCTCTTAAAAACCTTTTGATATGACAATAATCACCGTGCGACTCTCACTAAAATCAAACGAGGATCCGGACTTCGTGCTACGGGTGTTTTTCTTTTTCCAGCTTTTGGCATTCACGAAAGAAAAACTGCAGTTCCCTTTTGGCTTCGACACTTGTGCGATTGTGAGTGAAGACGGCTCGATATTTGCTTGGCGTAGAGTCTTGTGTATGTGGGCCAAAATTGTCAAGTGCTTGCTGCTCTTTGCCTACTTTCCAAAAAGCTTCTCAACTTTTGCGCTCTGTTCTTTCTGTTCCACTTTACATGTGCTTGCTTTTCAGTAGCATAAGCAGAAAAGCATACGGCTCTTTTTTTGTTGTTGTTTTTCCGCTGCGTAACTTTCTGAGTTTTAAAGAAAGCGTCTCGTAGCACATCAACTAATATCAAAGGCGATAGAACCCTTTATGGAGGCGTGCTTCAAAACGCCTTATTTTCCCCATATTTCTGTACTTTCAGTTTGCTTTTTCCTTCCGCCATGCTGTCCGTGTTGGAGGTTGCCAAGCATGTTTTCTGGAATGACACTGCATTCAACAGAAAGCTGCTGCCCTCGGAAGCATCCTTAGAGAAATGCACCTACACGCTTGTTGATCTCAGCACTATGACAGGAAAGGAGCGGATTTCTGCGTTCCGGCAAAGCGGCATCGATCCCTCGCTGTTTCCACTCTTCCTGCGAGCGCTGCAACATCTCACCGCACTCCATAGCAGCGGCAAGATCGACGATAACTACCTGATTCACCGTCACCTCTCAGCGCACCAGTTTAGCCCTTTTTTTACAAGCGGTCCGCTTCTGGGCTACGCAAACGTGAATAGCCTGGCTTACCGCGAGCAATACTCCAGCGACGGAAAACTGCTAAAGAAGGAGGATGCTTCGGAGGCACGCAAAGAGACGCCACGGCAGTCACGCTACAACGGGCTGCTCAATCAAGGAGCCACGTGCTACCTGAACTCGCTGTTGCAGGCCCTCTTTCACATATCGGCCTTCCGCTCCACCATTTACCAAATGCCGACAAAGGAGGAGGCGGAGGAGAAGGGGAACGGCGACCTTTCCCGAACAAAGAGCATCCCATACGCCTTGCAGCGCCTCTTTTGCCACTTGCAAATGTCGACCCAGGCCGTCGGGACGCGCGAGTTGACAGAGTCTTTCGGGTGGGGGTCGTCTGACAGCTTCATCCAGCACGACGTCCACGAGCTCACGCGGGTCTTGCTTGACAACTTGGAGGAGAAGCTGACGGCGCAGCAGGCGGAGATGGGGCACTCGAACCCGAAAGACAACGCGATTCATCGCCTGTTCACGGGGTCGCTTGAGAGCTACATCAAAGTTGAGGACGCCAACTACTTCGGTGCACGCGAGGAGCCGTTTTACGACCTGCAGCTGGTGGTGAAAAACAAGAAGAATATCTACTCCAGCTTCGATGCCTTCTTTCAAGTCGAAGTTTTGGACGGCAAAAACAAGTACTGCCTGGAGACGAACGGCAAGAAAGAGTACCACCGCGCCGAGAAAGGCGTGCGCTTCAAGACCATCCCGCCCATTTTGCTTCTGCACCTAGCCCGCTTTGATTATGACATTCAGCAGGGCGAGACAAAGATATTTACGAGGTGGGAGTACTACAACACGCTTGATCTCTCGCGCTACATTCCCCAGGCGCCGCGGGAAGACTCGCAGTACACCCTGTGTAGCGTGCTTGTGCACTCTGGGTCAAACACCGGCTTCGGTCACTACTTCTGCTTCTTGATGTGCTCCGGCTCGTGGTACAAGTTCAACGACGAAACAGTGACGCCAGCCAAGCTGAAGGAGGTGTTTGGGGACAACTTTGGCGGCTTCCGGCTGAACTACTGGGGGTCAGAGATCCCACACACGGCAAATGCGTATATGCTGGTGTACATTCGCACGTCGCAGCTGACCTCCATTCTCAGCCCCATTAGTGTGTCGGACGTTCCGCAGCACGTGGTGAAGCAGGTGGAGGAGGAGCGCACCGAGCAAGAGCGGCGGGTGCGGGAGCAGGCAGAGGACTACCTTTACGGGCGTGTGCACTTCATCCAGCCCAACGAGATTGTCGACCAGGAGGAGTATCTCACGTCACGCCGGCCCGTCGCGCAGAAGTTCTCCTCGCAGAAGACGCTGCGGCTTTTGCTAGAGAGCGATGCCCTTCCTGAGTTTCAAGATTTTGTTTCACGCCAATTTGGAATTGCACCGAAGCAGCAGATGCTGTGGGTGGCAGCACCCCGCACGGAGACCTCAAAGCTTCGACTGTTCAAGCAAGTAAAGCCGGGCATGAGGGTCAAGGAGCTCCTGCAGAGCGATAAAGAGTGCTGTGTTCTCATCACGACGCCTTTCTCGGCACCCATCATCGAGCTCGACGTTGAGTCCAATAATCGCGAGTACGAGGTCTTTCACCACAAGCTGTACGACCCGCAGCAGTTGACGCTGTCGTTTCTCGGCTGCACAATTCTGCGCCGCGACCCGCGAGGAAATGCGAAGCCAGCGCTTGACGCGATGGAGGCGCGCGTTCGGGAGCTGATCGCGGAGCTTCCGGACGACACGAGCAAGCGCTACGGCCACCACCTGAAAAAGAAGCCAATAAAGAAACCGTCGCTCACGTCGCAGCACACGAGCACCGTTTCGCTCGACGCGTACAGATCTCATCAGGACCTCGCCTCCAAGGACGAGGAAGAACCGAGCGCCGACGTCAGGGGAAGACCGCTCGAGGCGCTTTCCGTGGTGCGCGAAACGGAGGAACACGACTTCCTGCCGTGCGACAAGCTTAGTTCAGGCGACATTCTTATTTGGACGCTGGAGACACCGAACGAAGACCCCGACAACATATTCTATCCCGACATCCAGAGCTTCCAGCATTTCTTGCACCATCGCATACCCGTTGAGATCAAACTGAATCGTTACCCCGACTACCCTTCCCTCATCGACACAGAGCTTGCGGAGGACATGTCATACGAGCAGCTGCAGCGCTACGTGGCGCGCCATATCGGCGATCTGGAGAATTACGACCGCATCCGCTTCACCCGCCACAACCCGGAGACGGAGCTGCCGTACTTTATGAAAGGAAAGAAGCACGACCGCCCTACGCTGGCGCGCCTTCTCATGCCCGCCAGCTCGCGCGTGCCGATCCTATCCAAGTACCTTTACTACGAGTACTGCAAGTACACCGTGACTGAGATTGAGAATGCACACTCGCTGCAGTTCAAGCTATATGGCGACAACGTGAAGACCGTCTCGGCACACTGGATATTGCTGCCACGCGAGCTGCCCATCACCGCCGACGTGCTCTTCTGCGCCTGCGTTCGTGAGATCCAGAAGGACTACGCCGCAGGCAACTGCCCTGCCGTGGCGGCGCTGCTGAGGGACGACCCCCGCAACGATAGGGGTGACTCCACTCTCGCCTTTGTGAAAAGCCTCATGTCGATGGACGTCAACAAGGCGCACGAGGTTCTCCGGCTGGCCGACGTGTGGCGCGGGCGGGTGTACAACATTCTCGACAAGGACCATACCCTCGTGTTTGAGCACCACACCTTCGAGGAGAGCGCCGAATACCGCATCGAGCACATTCCACAGCCCATTCCCGACGTGCCGATGCAGGATCAGGGCATGTACCCGGTGCAGCACTTTACAATGGTGCGTCAGCGGCGCGACCCCGTGGAAGCTCACAGCGAGCCGTTCGGTATGTACGTGAACTTCAACGAAACCTCTAGCCAGCTTCTCCGGCGCATCGCGGCAAAGCTGGAGATGAGCGACGCAGCGGTGCAGGATTGGAAGGTGTGCATGGTAAAAGAAAACCGTGTCGAGGTGATTCCGCCGGACTCGCAGATGGGAAAGCACATCCACAGCTTCTGTGCCAAGGAGTGCTTCGAGCCAAATCAAGCAGAGCCGTCCAAGACCGCCTTCATTGGGCTCGAGCATGCGCCTCTTTCAAAGCGCACCGGCAAGCGGGAAGACAAGGTCCTCATCTTGAACTAGGGGCCGCAGTGTTGAGATGAAGTCGATAATCATCGCGACAGCACGCGCAGGCTCTTTGACTTTCCCCGTCTATCGAAAGCGTTCGTGTGTGAATGTGCGTGCTTTAAGTGGAAGTCAGAAAAAATTTTGTTAGCTCATTGTTTTCGTACTTGCTTTCTTTTTTCCTTCCGCTTTGGACCTTTAGTCTTACATTTCCTCTTTTTTTTTTTTTGTCCGTCGATCTTCGTCGTCGAGTCAGATGCGCATGACAGCAACGTGAGGAAAAAAGCACCTAGAGTGAAAGTTGGGAAAAAGCAATTTTGTTGATACGTTTCCGCACTGGAATTCTTTTTTTTCTCTTATTGTCCTGCTGTGTTGCGTTACGGTGGTTTGCGTTTTTGGTATCCTTTTCTGTTTTCGCTTGTATGTCTTTTTTTTTTTTTATCGTGCTTCTTCTCGGGCATTGTTTGATACCTACGCAGCATAAGCCCCGTGTTCAATCCTGATCTTTCCGTTTGTGTGTCTGAGTGTCTGCAATGCCGAATACGATACGCCTAAATTGCTTGCCGAATGTGCACACAACTCAACAACACAAAAAAGAAGAATAAGAAAAGGGCATAGCGCGACGACTTTTTTTTATCGCATTGAGTTTTATGCCGGGTTCTTCTTGTCTGCGGAACCGTGTTGCCCGCGTTTACTCTGCCCTTCAAAAAACGAAATACATGATATGATGTCAGCTTCTCCAGAAAAGTGTAAAGCGTCTACAGCCCTGTGACGCGCTACATACGACAGCGGCCAAAAAAAAAAAAAATAGAGTGGGCTCTGCTTCCGCTGCCGGTGCGGACCGCTTTTAATCTTCTCTTCCACCCTCACTCCTTTGATTTTATCTTACTTCAACTTTCTCCCCATCTCATCACTTTCAATTTCCTCCTGCAGAGTTGTGTTTGTTTCCTTTTTTTCTGCATTGCGTAGTCGACGCGCGGCCAGGAAAGGGATCGGCCAAGATCTCTTTTTTTCTCACTGTCGTAGTGCAGACACTAGGTGTTATTCACCTACACGCTTGTCTTTTTTTGTTTTTCTCCTGGGCTCTCCTCATTTCGTACATCAGACGGTCTCCGAACTCCGCTATTCCTCATCTATTGAAAGGAAACACATTCAGTCGCACAGCATACCGTGAAGCGATCAAACGATACTTAGAATCTGCTTTTCTAGTCATGGCATCCAAAGGCTCGCCTGGTGCTCCACCGGCCAACGGGGAACACCGCTACGCACGGGTGAACGTGAACAAGCCGTCGTCGTACTGGGACTATGACTCGCTCCGCGTGCAGTGGAACAGCCCTGACCGCTACGAAGTGGAGCAGAAGATTGGCCGCGGTAAGTACAGCGATGTCTTTCTCGGCGTCGACACGAAAGAATGCCGGCAGATAGTGGTGAAGGTGCTGAAGCCGGTCAAGAAGAAGAAGATCCTGCGCGAGCTGATGGTGCTGCAGACACTCAAGGGCGGTCCGAACATTGTGGAGATCTTCGACGTGGTGCGTGACCCGAGCAGCAAGACGCCGTCTTTCATCTTCGAGTACGTCAAGTCGTGCGACTTCCGCACCGTCTTCCCTACCTTCACGGACCTGGAAGTCCGCAGCTACATATTCCAGGTGCTCATGGCGCTCGAGTATGCCCACGCGCACGGCATCATGCACCGCGATGTAAAGCCGAACAACGTGTGCCTCGACTACAAGACAGGCAAGCTGAAGCTTATTGACTGGGGCCTTGCGGAGTTCTACCACCCCGCTACATCCTACAACGCGCGTGTGGCGTCGCGGTACTTTAAGGGGCCCGAGCTGCTCGTGGAGCTGCCCATGTACGACTACCGCCTCGATCTCTGGTCGTTGGGCTGCATGCTAGCCGCCATGATCTTCATCCGCGAGCCCTTCTTCCGCGGCAAGGACAACACCGACCAGCTCGTCCGCATCGTTAAGGTGCTCGGCACGGACGACCTGCATGTGTACCTCAAGAAGTACAACCTGAGCCTGCCACCGGTGCTGGAGGCGACGCTGGGGCACCACACCAAGAAGCCGTGGACCGGCTTTGTAAACAGCCAGAACGAGCACCTATGCCCACCCGAGGCCCTCGCCTTCCTAGACAAACTCCTTCAGTATGACCATGTGAAGCGGATTCAGGCAGCAGAAGCACTATTGGACCCCTACTTCGACCCCGTGCGGCCGGCGAACTTCGAGGCAGCCCTCATGCGCGACCAACCCGACAAGGCGGCGGACACGCGGAACGAGGAGAGCGATCATGAGGAGAGACGGCGAGAGGCGGCGACGTGAGCCCCTTCCAACGCACACCGGCAAAAAAAAAAAAGAGTGGTGGTCTTCTCCCTGCCTCTTTTTTTTTTTTCCTTTTTTTTGTCGGGAAGATGTGTTCTGCTTCGCTTCCATGGCACCTTTGCTGTAACTGACAGGCATATCGCTCACATCCCAATCCGGCCGATTCGGTAGTAAATGCATGTTTCTACACAGAGCTGTTTGCTCGAGCTCTCTCTCTCTCTCTTTTTGTTTCCTTTGTTTCGTTTTAAGCTGAATGCCGGCACCCGTTTCGTCCTTCTTTTTTTTTTCCCTTGCCTAACAGCGTAGAGTTTTTCGTCCCAGTCAATTTTTTGCGTGCGCGCTCTGCTTGCTTCCATCTTGACCTTCTCGCCACATCCGCAATGGAATGCACACGCACATGCAGGTGGCCCTTCTGCCGATACCTAGCAGCCGCGTGTGTGTCTGCGCATTCTTTTTCTTTTTTTCGTCTCGTCGCCAGGCCCATGTTCGCCTCTCCTTCCTCTCCGCGTTGTTGACCGTCGTATGTGTTTGTGTTTGCGTGCCACAGGTATTGTTGCTGTTGTTGTTTTCCATAGAGTGCTTGCTGAATGGTACCGTTTCTCATTTCTCATTTTTGCTCTCCAGGTTGTTGCGTGAGTGGTAATTTAGATGGTCGTCTGTCAGTTGTGACCGCCGCTTGAGGTAGGCTACCAGCTGCGTGCGTCGAATCACCCTATCCAGGTGAGCATGATGCAGCACCACTGCTGCTTGACCTATATAAGATTATACATAAAAGACGTGGAGGTGACTGCAATAAGAGCAGCCGCACGTTTACGACCGTTTCGTGTTTTTTTTGGTTAAATTATAAGAAATGTAATAGGTATGTTTTTTTTTTTGCATGAGGACGAACAAATAGTATGAAGGAAAAAAAAAAAAAAAAAAAAAAAAAAGGAAGCACAGGAAAAGCAAATGCTCTTTTTGTTTGTTTGCGCACTTCTTGTTGAGACGAAGCTAGAGGACGCAGTCGTGGCGTACTAAACTGTGGGAGATTGGAAGATACAAATCGTTGAGGGGCTAGCTCTAGTTGTTGCCGCTGCCGATACTGCTGTACCTTCTTTGTATCTTCTTCGTACTCTCTTTCTTTCTTTCTTTCTCTCTCTGCTTAAGTGTGGGTGCTGGTTTGAAGGATGACGCTCGCAGTGGAGTACTTCTGCTTTTTTTTTTGTCTGCGTTTGTTTGTACACGCACTTGATACTCTTTGCGTGTGTGTATGTGTGTGTGTATCTGTGTGACGCTGTGGAAGGGGAGAGCAAAGGTGGAAACGGTGGGGGAATTGCATAACTTTGTGTCTATATTTATCTGTGCGTGGCATCGATGGGTGTTGTCCGTCTCGACACGAGGAGGCAACTAACAAGAAAAAGGTAAATGTAGGCTAATGAGCAGGCGTGTGTTAATGAGAGCACTCAGGGTGTTTGTGTCCCTTTCTTAGTGCCTTTGTGAGTGGCGCGTGCTGCGCGCATTTGTGTTTTTTTTTTTTTTTCTGTGTGAGCTCTTTCTTCCTCGCTCTTTTTTTCCTTCTTTATGAAGATTGCGCTCCTGTGCGCAGCAAAAGATGTCATTGGCAAGAGAGCAGATATTGCTTTGTTGAAAAGGAAAAGAAGAAAGAATGAGTAGTGTACTGTCATTCTTCGTTAGGACAACAGCGTTTTCTTGATGGCAAGCAGAGGTGGGCCATAGATACCTTTTCTTTTTTTTGGCTCCTGTGAGTGTTAATCGATATCTTATTTTCTTCTGCGGGTCTTTAGTGGCGAAGTGAATCCTTCCTGCGGCACTGAAAAAGATACGGGCGCATTGGACTGGTAGCGCAGCGGTGAGCCCTTCCCTTCGTGTTGTGGGTAGCAAGTATCGTGCTGCTTGAGTTCTGACTTGCAAGACGGAGCGCGCGGAAGAGAACTCATGACGTTCTGAAGCATACAGTGCAACATCTATCCTTCATTTTTCTCCTCGCATCTCTCTCTCTCCTGCTTTCCTCTGGTCCGCAAATGATCTGCATTCCTGGGCAATGCAACGAGAACTACTTGCAAACAACGCACGAAAGCATACCCTTCTTGTGCGGGTGAAGGAATTCACCGCTTTTGGCTCTGGGTCTGCACGCCGCCACACCGGCACAAACGTCCTGCTGCAACCCTGGCAAGCTGGCTTCTGCGAGATTGGTGTTAAAGTCTTTAGCAGAAATTAAGAAAGAGAGCACGTTGTATAGTGCGCCTACAATTGCAGCTGCTGCCGCTTCTGTTGACGGATGCTGGGTGGTCGTGTTGGCGCGCGGGTTGGGGTGGCGGCGGTGGTGCTGAGGTGCAGGGTGCTGCACTCCTCTCCCTCTCCTCATCACAACCACCGCTGCAACTCAAACACGCAGCTTCTGCGCCGCGACTCCCTCGCTGCTCGCCGGTCTTCGCAACAGCCGGCGCTTTCTGGAGGCCAGCAATGGCACTCCGCAGCGTCCCAATGAAGCCTCTAGTCACATTGCTGGTAGCAGAGGCGGCGGCGCGTCTAACGCAGGCAGCAGCGCAGCGGACATGACGACCGTGAACAAGGACTACGGCGAGGAGACGGGACACCACAACTCGGACGACGGCTTCCACGAAGACGCTATCATCGTGAAGGATGACAAGGGCAACGCCGTCACGCGCATTCGCCGGCTGCCCCTGACCCTCATCGAGGAGGTGCCGCTACCGCAGCGTATCCTGACCGATCTGGAGCTCGTAATGATGGCCTGGTGCGAAGAGCACGCTCGGCAGTTCGCCCTCTTCATGACCTTTATCCGCATCGGAATATTTGTTCTGCTCTTCATCATTCTCTACGTCTTTTACAAGACGACCCTGTCAAGCGAGCGTGTCCTACGCGGCGTGGACAAGATGCCGGCGGACCTTCGGATCGGCAGTGTGGTGTACTTTGACGTAACGGAGAACGGCACCGACATCGGCCGCATCGTCATTGGCCTTCTCAACGAGGACTGCCCCCTCTACTGCGAGTACTTCCACCGTCGCTGCACCGGCAGTGGCGGGGAGGGCGAGTCGTTCCGTGGCATGCCCCTCGCCGCCATTGTCCCGCGCCACTGCCTCATCTTTGGCGATGGGCGGGAGATGGAGCACGACGTGCCGGGCTTCAATCCTCACTTCCTTCCCACCGAGCACCTGAGTGGTGGGGCGTGGCGAGGTGCGCTTTCGGCCATCGCGTACGGACCCAACCGCGAAAGCCCCAACTTCGCTATTCACATCTCCTCTGGCGACTACCGCCCACAGGTGTTTGCCATCGTGATCGGCGGCTACAACGTGGTGGAGCGCATGAACCAGGCCGGCTCGAAGCACGGCAACTCGCCAAAGAAGCACTACGTGATCGAAGGCTGTGGTGAGCTGTGCACGCTGGCCAAGTCGCACGTGTCGCCAATGCCGTGGAAGCTGTACGAGTCTGTGTCGGTGGGCTACGACGAGGAGAAGTTCGGCAAGCGGCTGCCGGTAGAGGTGCTGCGGCACTCCGATGAGATTGGCGCTGCTGCTTTTGCGAAGCTGCACAGTACGGATGATGCGGTAGCGGTCGAGGCGCCTGCGAAGAAGCGAAAGTGGTGGTTCTTCTAGAGCCCCGTGTGCGGTTGGCTTCTCTTGCTGTTACGTGTGGGGATTACCTGTTTCTCCCTCTCTCTCTCTCTTTGATTGCTTTTGTTTCGTCGTCTCATCGGTCCTTTGCACGCCTCTGATGTGGTCTCTGCACCGAGGCCTATTGTAAGTGTGTGAGATCGAGGCATCTTTCCAAAACAAAAACTGTTTTTTTTTTTAAATTAGCTAAGATGTTGGTTTGATTGTTTGTTGCTCTCGTTTTCTTCCCCGTGGAAAGAAACGTTTGGTGTTTTGTGCTGTTGTTGTTGTTGCTGTTGTTGGTGTACTGTTGAGCACGGGTGCTCGCGAGCCCCACCCTCTCTCTTGTTCTTTTCGTGTTTGCTGGTCTCTCTCGCGCCGTTGATGGGCCATTTGCGGGTCCCTGTTGCTTTCATAGTGGTACGCGCCTTACCTCTTCCCCTCTTTCTCGTTGAACCTGTTGACTCTTTCACAAACAAACAAACACACACTAGTACGCTTTTCTTCCTAGTTCTTGTCTACTTTCTCTTTTCTTTTCGGTTCAGACAGTGGCGTTCTTGACATGATGTCTTGTGTCACTCATCTGCACACACGCATTCACACAGATATCAATACGCCAACAACGATCAAAAGTGCTAATCAGCTGAGATAGAGTCTCTATTGGGGGAAAAAAAATGTGTGAGGGTGCCGAAAGAGCTGGAGCAAGTGGTTTCACACTGGGAGTTGCTTCGGTGCCCCTTCTCGCTGCTTGGGCAAACCGGTAGTGTGCTGGCGCTGACTTGCTTTTTTGGCGCTGCAGTTTCTTTGAAGACATTCTTTTTGTGAACCAGCAGCTTCTTTTTTTTGGGGCAAGCAGTTGCTGAGCGGGTTGTACAGAGCTAAAAAGCTGTGTCGACAACCCTACTTCAAGAGCGCAGATTGCGGACTTCCTCTTTCTCTTCTCCTCAACCACTTTCTGCTTCTTTGTCTTCATCTTATCACACTCCTCCGGTCCTTCTCGCCTCTTCTCTTGTGCGTCTAACTCCACTTCTCCGCACCGCTCTCTCTCTCTTTTTGCCTTTAAGTCTTCGCCCTGCCTCTGTGACCTGTTGTCCCAGTTCTCATCCTGAGCAGGTCCGTGTTGTTGTTGTCTTGGCCGCCATGCTGCACTTCGAAGGCGGCAGTCTGCTGCGACACCACGTCGTCTGCAGCATCCTCGCCAAGCGACCGATCCGCTTGACCCACATCCACGCCGATGAGGACCCCATGGGCATTCAGCCCCACGAAGCGAACTTTCTCAAGTTCATTGACCGCGTCACGAGCGGCTCGGTCTTCAAGTGCACCGACCACAACACGGTGCTTCAGTTCACACCGGGTATGATCCTCGGAGGCTCCTTCTCGCATGAGGTGCCAACGCAGCGCTGTGTGACGTATATCATCGAGGCGGCACTGCTGCTGCTGCCATTCGCCAAGTTCGACTCTCGCATCACCTTCGTCGGCGCCACGCAGGGCGAGCTGGACCTCTCCGTGGACACGATCCGCACCGTCACGCTGCGCTGGCTGCAGCTCTTCGGCGTGCAGGGCGGCCTGCGTATTATCCGCCGCGGTGCTGCCCCGGGCGGGGGCGGTGCGGTGGAGCTGGAGGTGAAAGCAATTAGGCGCCTCACCAGCGCAACCACGAAGGAGCGGGGGCGGGTGCGTCGCGTGCGTGGCATCGCCTTTGCGTCACGCACGGCGGCCGACCTGCCCCAGCGGATGGCGACGGCGGCCAAAGGAGAGCTGCTGAATTTGCTCCCTGACGTTTACGTGGTGACGGACGTCGACAACGGCAAGGCGAACCGCAACGATCGTGTGAGTGGCTACGGCGTCGTGCTGGTGGCTGAGACGACCAGCAAGCTCTGTGTCATCTCGCAGGAGTCCGTGGCGATGCCGCAGGAGGCACCCGAGGACGTCGGCAAGCGGGCGGCGCGTCTTCTTTTTGACCAGATCTACGAGGGCGGCTGCGTCGATGTGCATCATCAGATGCTGGTGCTGCTGTTGATGGCGCTAAGTCCGGATGAGGTGTCGACGGTGCGCTTCGGGCAGCTGAGTGCGAGCGGTGTGTCGGCGCTCATGCTGATGGATTCGTACTTTGGGGTGTCGTGTGCGATCAAGCCGGATCCGTCCTTCGCGGGGCCCAACCTGCCACCCACCACACTCGTCACATGCCTCGGCAGCAACGCCATTAACGTGTGGAAGAAAGTCGAGCTAGAAGCGTCTCCCTTCTGCTGATCTTCTTTGCTGTTGTTGTGGTGTGTTGGTGCCCCCTCTACCCAAGTAATGGGGATGGGCAGGAAGATCGTTTTTTTCTTTGTCTAAGCCGGATTAAGCAAGCGGCAGCTGCTGCTCTCTAATAAGCTTGCACTATTTTCTTTTCTTTTTTTTCTTCTCAGCGTGTAAAGTACGTTAACAACCGAACACAAAAAAATGACATAGGGATTTTCAGCAGCGATTGAGATGCTAGCAGAGCACGAGATAAGAATAAGACGCAATTGTTGAGTTTTCTTCACTGCAATGAGTGCTTTTAATTCTTTCTCTTTCTCCTTTTCTAAGCCTCGCTGTTGAAGGGCTCGTTCGGTTATTGTGAGACCGCAAGTTTAGTGACATTGCCATTTGTGTATCTTTCTGCTTTTTTTGTTGCTGGGAAAGTTGGTGGGCTTCGTCTCCGTCGAATTGACAATTGTTTTAAGCTTAGACGAGACTGTGAGAGTCCACTAGCTGGAGTGCAAATCAATCAACAAATCTCCTCTTTTTCTTCTATTTCTCCGTCTTGAATGACCTAATTTTTTTTTTTGCCAACGCTGACCGCGTATAAAGGCAGGCGGCTGTGCATTTACACACACACGCACACGGTGTGAACGTGAGCACCGTTGCCCATCTCTGCAATTCGAAATACCACAACGCCACTTACCATACTACACATACACCCACGCACGTACACGTCATGGATCTGAACCTCTCCAACCGCGGACTCTTCTCCTTTGACGCCGCGCAGGCACGGCGCAGCTTGGTGCCCTCGGTGTCGTCGGACAGCGCGCAGCAGCAGCAGCATGCAAGAGCTGCGGTCGCCTCCGCCACACCAGCCCTCCCCGTCATTCAACAACTCAACCTGTCGTACAACTCGCTCCATCTCTTCACGGGAGGGGAGACGTTGCGGGGGCTGACGGTGCTGGACCTCTCGCACAACGAACTGGCGCAGCTGCACACTCGTTCACTGCCCGCCTCGCTGGTGCGGCTGAACGTCTCGCACAACCGTCTTGCTCATCTCGCTCAGCTGGCAGACTGCACGCCGCGACTGCAGGTACTGGATGTTGGTCACAACCAGATGTCTTCGTCCGGTCTGCGGGGCTTGCCGATTACGCTGACGCAGCTCCACGCAGAAGCAAACCTGCTAGACTCGCTTTCGCCCTTCACGCCTCTTCTTCACTTGGTGCGGCTGAATGTGGCGATGAACCAGCTGGAGAGCAGTGATGCGTTGACCTCCCTGCACTCCTTGCACTCGCTGCGTGTGCTCGACGTGCGTGGCAACCCTCTCTGCGAGGAGGAGGATGAGGAGACCAATAGGAGCGCAGACAGCAGCACGGAGACAATGGAGAAAAATGAATCATCGGCGTCTTGCAGCTCTCATGGGCAACATCCTTCCTCGCCTCGCTCACTTGAACGGTGTATCCTCTTTCGCAGGCACCGGAGAACCGCTTGTTGAAGCATGGCCAGAAGGCGCGCGAAGGGCAGCTAGAGAATTCGAACTCGGCTAACCGGAGCAACTCGCTGAACGGGTCACGAGTGCGCAGCAGTGCTGGCGTTAATCGTGAACAGCCCTCCTACGCCTCCAGCAGCCGTGGCTCCATCCCTGTACGACCAGCCTTAGAGATACGACTCATGCAGGCCAAGGTGAGTGAGCTGCGTCGCCTGCTGCTCGCCGCACAAGATGCCGAGGGCAAGGCTCGCCAGGAGCGGTCGCTGCTGATGGAGAACGTGAAGAGCACCGCGGTGGTGATTGACCAGCAAGGAGCGGAGTTGGAGGGACTGCAAGAGGAGATCGCGCGCCTGCGGGACGAGGCGTTGCAGCTGCGCGCACCGATGGCCGCGGCGGAGGAGTCGTTTGAGCAGGTGCACGCGTCATTGATGGCGGCGAAGGCAAAAGAGAGTGCTGCACGGCTGAAGCAGTGATCACGGCGACACCGCTTTCAGTCTTTCAGCGTGTTGCTGCTGGTCGGAATCATAGACACGCATACAAAGTACTTCTAGAGTATAGAATTGACCGCACCCATATTATTCGATAACAAGCACTTTTTGGAGGATAGCCGGAAACGACGCGGAAGATTCAAAGAGCTGCTGCATGACAGGCACACGGGTGCATGTTTAACAAATACCGACAAACCTTTTTGTTGTCTTGGCTTTACCAATGTGGGAGTTGTGATCAATTTTGGCTGGCGATTTTATCAATGCAAGGGGCGTCTATGTTCGACAAAATGCTCGTTCCCTGGCGCTGCTCGCCCTAATGAATCAAAAAGAAGCAATGCAACGACTGTGCACTCCAACTTCTCCCTGCGCTCTCCTCTTCCCTCCACACCACAAGTAGCACGCTTAAACCACACGGTTACTCATTCGGAAAGCTTGGTGTTGCTCTCGCGTTTTTTTTTTTTTTGCTCTTGTCTGATCGACCACTTGACAGCGAGCCATCAGTGGCAACGCGTTTCCTTTTTTCAATATTATTTATATTAGTAATACTAGAGGAGAGCGTGCGCTCTCTTTTTCAAAGAGACGCACTGCTCCAATAACCAAACACACACTTGCACGACACAGGCGTAGACGCATTCTTAGATTGGCCTGCGTCGGCCCTCCTGCTCTCGCGTGCTCGACATAATCACTCCTGTGTAGAATAGAAAGCGTCAACTCGCAGAAGACAGCACGATGGACTTTCACATTGTAGAACGCCTTGGCGGCCCCAGCCGCTGCGTCACGCTCTTCACCTTCGCCGTCCACTTCCTGCACGCACTTTTTAGCGTCGTGAACTACCTCGCCTGGGTCCGCCAAGCTCGCTCCAACCTTGCCATGAGCACTCAACACGCTTATCTCGCCATGGCCGTCGTGTGCTGCTTCTTCTACTTCTTAGGCGCCTCTGTCTTTTACATGTGGGCCTGGCGCTTCCCTGAGCCGGAGGAAATCGCAAAGCGGCGACGCGTGTACGGGGTGGTGGTCAACGCCATCTTCTTGTGACGTGCCGATGTTCGTGGTGGAGACGATCATTGTATGGGATGTGCGCTTTGCCGCCGCCATCCAGGGCTTCACCTACGTCCTGACCTGCATCTCGCTCTGCTACTCATTGCTGCGGGTGTGGTTCTTCTTCATGGTGCGCGTCATCAAGTTCCGCTTGCCCACCGCCACGCGGCTTGGCGCCAACTACCCGGCGCTCTCCGGTGTGGCCCGCCGGGACCTCGATCAGCTGGAGTACAACAATAGCGTGGCTGGCATGCGGGGCAGTGCGGTGGAGCTGCGCGGTGGCAACCTGGCAGAGCGGGGCTACACGTCCGACATGAGCACCGGAAATGGCGTGGGAAACACCATCGTGCTGAACCGCAACGCCGCTGCCGCGTTTAGCGACGACGCGACGAGTGCTGGCATGCACACACCGGCAGCGAACCGTGGGGAGGCGTACTACGGGCCCGCATCTGCCACACGCTACGCACATCAGACGGCGCGGTACGACGATGTGGAGGAGCAGCCGCGGCGGGGCTACTACGGCCGTGGCACCGATAACGCCGACGACTTCGGTGTTCCTTTTAGAATTTAGAGATACACAAAAATGTCTTTGCTTTCGTGTGTGTGTTTCAGCAAAGGCAAACGCCTCTTTTTCGTTTTCTCCTCTTACTGGCCTTTTTTTTTTCTGTTAAGAACACGCAGTCTCTTCGTTATCTCTTTATTTTTTTTTTCTGCGTCCGCTTCTGCTCGATTCACTGTTTGTGATTTTCGCTTACTTGGCGTGTGGTTGGTGGTGCGTTTGCCTTCTTTCTCACTTTGTTTGCCTTCTCCTTTCTTACTTTGTTTTGTTTTCCTTCTATTACTTTTAATCTTCTTCACCTACTAGACTAGACGACAGCATAATAGAACAGCAAGATTTTAAATGAACGGTCTCACCGCAACGCGGTGGGAGGTCAGTCGAACGCAAATAGTTTGATACATCACAAGATTGGGACACGAATGCTAGCACGATGAACTTTGCCCCACTTTACACCGTGCATCATGCGTTGATGAAGTGAAGTTAGCCAGCCAGAGGAAAAAAAATGTGTTTTCTTGCCTCTTCCGTCACATCTCCCCCGTCACATATGCCTCCATCTCTCTTTCTCTCTCTCTCTCTCTCTCTCTCTCTGTCTCTCTGATGCATACGCACCACTAAAAAACGCATTTGTGTGCAACACTTTCTCCTGTCCCGCACTGGCCCGCTCCTCTTCTTTCGCACGCAGTGTTTCTCCGCCCTACGAAGATGGTCAGCATCAAGTGTGGTTCCCGCCGCAAGGCCCGCCGCGCGCACTTCCAGGCGCCGAGCCACGTGCGCCGCGTGCTGATGAGCGCTCCGCTCTCCAAGGAGCTGCGCGCGAAGTACAACGTGCGTGCGATGCCGGTGCGCAAGGACGACGAGGTGATCGTGAAGCGCGGCACCTTCAAGGGCCGTGAGGGCAAGGTGACGGCCTGCTACCGCCTGAAGTGGGTCATCCACATCGACAAGGTCAACCGCGAGAAGGCGAACGGCTCGACCGTTGCTGTGGGCATCCACCCCTCCAACGTCGAGATCACGAAGCTGAAGCTGACCCACCACCGCAAGGCCATCCTCGAGCGCAAGGACCGCTCCACCAAGAGCGACAAGGGCAAGGGCAAGGTCTCCGCGGCGGACAAGGCCATGCAGCAGATGGATTAGGCGCGGCAAAAAAGCAACACTGCTGCCCACTCTACACCAGCGAACACGCCGCCTTCTGTGACGAGTGCTTGTGGGTGTGAGAGGGGGAGCAGTCGTTTGTCTGTGAAACACACCCTTTGACGAAAAAGAAGGGCTTTCTTGTTTCTTTCTTTCTTTTTTTTCTACTTTTACCTCAAAGCCAAAGAAGCAACTAACAACAACGACGATAGCACGGAAGAGAGGGCTTGAGGAGCCACTGAGTCTGACGCGTGCAGCGCAGCGCACTTCCTTGTCCTCCTCTTTGCTGACGCGGTGTAGCTCACGTACATCTGCAGGATTGCGCAAAAGGCTCTACGGCAGAGGAACAATGACACACTCTGCCCGTCAGCACCGTTGGTGGCAGTGGGCTCCTACATTTTCTTCTCACCTACACCTCGTCTTCTTTGTTGCTTGCGACGAGCCGTGTCAACAATGCCAAGCAAAAGTGGGAGCAGACGGTGTGGGCCACTGTCTTCTTACCGCGCATCTCCATGTCCCAATTCAACTCTTCTTCTCTCGCGCTCTCCACTTGATGCTCTCTTCCTTGCCACACGTTGCCCACTTACTTGACTTTTGTTTTTCTATTTCAACTCTCACTTTGCACCACACCACACACTGTACGTTATGTTTATTGAGAAAAAGAAAAGCAAGAGGGGGAAGAGACCTTTCTTTTTTTTCTGGTGCCATCGAGATAGTGAACAACAATAATAATAGAAAAATTTTCTCCATATTACAATTAAACGAGACTGAGAGTTAAGCAGCTCCTCGTTTCCATCTGAAACCACTAGAGCCAATCTCTCATATACACACATACACTACCAAAAAATAGATTCACCGACGACGCCTTACCTCTTACCGCTTTTTCCCTGCCATCGTTGTCTCTTCTTTTCTTCTTTAAGTACTTCACCATGATCACACGGCTCGACGGCGCCAGTGCGCGCAGGATATCCGCCGGTCAGGTCATTACCGACCTCACCAGTGTCGTCAAGGAGTTGGTGGAGAACGCGCTGGATGCACAAGCGCAGAAGGTGACCATCCGCCTCGTCCACTACGGGCTTAACGAGATCACCGTGGATGACGACGGCACGGGCATTCCCGTGGGCCCGGTCATCAACACCGAGACGGGTGTGCTGCGTGCGGAGGGCCACCACGCCCTTGTTGTGCAGCCGGGCCTCAACGAAGCAGAGTGAGGGCAGAGGCGAAAGCAACGCTGCTCCTTTCTCCTCTCTTTCTCACTCTCGCAGCGATGATGGCATAAAGACTGAACCTGCAACGGGAGAGGGAGACGGAGAGGCGGGCAGCGATCCCTCGCTTGGCTTCCGTGGCGAGGCACTGCACTCCCTCGCCCACGTCAGCGAGGTGACCGTCGACACCCGCACAAACGAAACCGCCCCCTACACTCTTCGCATCGGCTACGACCGCACCGCCAACACCTCCCTCCTCAGCGTCGTTCACACACGCGAGACGTGCGGCACAAGCGTCACGGCACGCTCGCTCTTTGCGCAGCTGCCGGTACGCCACCGCGAGTTCGTCAAGAATTGCAAGCGTCAGCTCAGTAAGGTAACGAGCACCGTGAAACAGTACGCCGTCTCGCACCCGCAACTGCGACTGGTCATGACGCACCAGGAGACGAGCGCCTCGGCAGTCACCACGCTTGTGTCACTCACCGGCTCCGGCGACGTCAGTCGCAGTGTGACCGAAGCCTACGGCGGCCTCTGTGTCTCACACATGCAGCGTGTCAGCTGGCCCTTGTCCTTTGCCGAGCTCACCGGTTTCGCCTCGAAAGTGGACGGCGGTGGCCGGCTCAGCAGCGACCACCAAGTCTTCGCGCTGGATGGGCGACTTGTCGACCTTCCACGGCTGGGCAAGGCGATCAACGATGCCTTTGTTCAGTGCCTGCCCAACGCCTCGCAGAAGCTGCACGTCGGCTTCTTTCTGCAGATCAAAACAAAGGCGTCGCTGCAGTACGACGTGAATCTCACCCCCGACAAGCGGAAGGTGTTGCTGGCGCAGGAGGAGAAGCTGGCGGAGGAGGTGTACCACTGCGCCTTGCAGGAGTTCAGCCTTGCCTCGCAGTCGATTGAGCTGAGCCGCGATCAGCGCATCGCGCAGACAAGGGCTGCGGATCTGCGTGCGACGGAGCTGACGAAGCAAACCCGCACCCCGGTCTCCGCCACGTCCTTCACTCAGTTCACCTTCAAGCGACCGAAAGTGGAGGAGGCGGTGGTGGTGAAAGGGGCAGGGACGTGCGCGTGTGGGTGCAGCGGGAAGACTGCCTGTGCAGGGGGGATGATGGAGCTACCGAAGCTGGGTGACTTCTTGTATAGCGAGATGGCCGACAGCGGCAAGCTGAAAAGGGAGGAGGGTGAAAATAGTGATGGTGTGGCATCAGGTACATCTGCTGTGGAACTGCTGCCCACCTCGTTTTCATCTACGTTGTCAAGCACCTCTGGAGAAGATAGCGACGCAGAGAAGGAGGACGGCGGCGACGGGAAGAACGCGAGGGGTGGCAGTCGCGAAGGCAGCGTCCAGGCTGAGTCCTCTGAACCTTCTTCACTACCAGCTGTTGCTGAGGAAGCTGTTGAGGTGACGCGGCTCTCAGACGAGAACGGGTATCGGCGCAGCAGTGGTGCCTGCCACCGCTGCAGCTTTCCCGATCTCACCGAGTTGGCGCACGTGAGTCTGCTGCCGCCCGCGTGCGACACCGCAACCGCAGCGACGGTACCTGCTCCTTCTGCGTCGCACAAACGCGGCCGCACACTTGGTGCGCAAACGGACGCTGACCTCAACCACTACTTCAGCAAGACCGCTTTCAAGGATATGCGGGTGATTGGCCAGTTCAATCACGGCTTCATCATCGCTCTTCTGTCAAACGGTGACGTCTTCATCGTTGACCAGCACGCTTCCGATGAGAAGGCGAATTACGAGCGGCTGATGCGCGACTACGTGGCGACGCCGCAGCCGCTCGTGATGCCGGTGCCGGTGGCGATGGACGCGCATGAGGTGGACCTCGCAGTCGAGCACGCGGCGGCACTGCAGCACCACGGTTTCAAGGTGCGCCGCGGGAGCGACGACACCAAGCTGCTTGTCTGCTCTCTTCCTGTGCTGCCGTACGACGTGGTGAACGCGCCGGATGTGGTAGAGCTTGTGCAGCAGCTCGTGCAGTACGGCGCCATTACACGCCCGCTGCGGGCGGTGTGGCACTCGATGGCGACCAAGGCCTGCCGCAGCAGCATCATGATCGGCACGGCGCTGACGATGCGACGGATGAAGCTCATTCTGGAGCGGCTGGCGGAGCTGGACCAGCCGTGGAACTGCCCGCATGGGCGGCCGACGCTGCGGCTGCTGGGTAACATTGCGGACCTCCGCAGGAGTGGCGGAGGCTCTTTGCTCTGATAAATCAGTGTGGTGCTTTTTTTTGTTTCTCGGCTTCATTTGAGGCTCCTGCTTTATTGTAAGGTGTACTATCGCGATCATACACCACACACACACAAACGCCAAATAAAAAAAAGAACTAAAAGGTAAATTTGACGCGGCCAGCGTTTATACGAGGACATTCATTGCGTGCTCGCTTGCTCAGTCACACTATCCGGGCATCCGC
This sequence comes from Crithidia sp. LVH-60A, assembly GCA_030078075.1. Taxonomy (NCBI): domain Eukaryota; phylum Euglenozoa; class Kinetoplastea; order Trypanosomatida; family Trypanosomatidae; genus Crithidia; species Crithidia sp. LVH-60A. The sequence continues at coordinate 1,660,966 of CP119637.1, read as the reverse complement.
TTTGTTTCTAAACGGTGTATATCGAAAATACTTCTCTTTTTCCCGTCCCTCCTTTCTCATCTTTTACTTGTTTCCAGCTGAAGCGCGGAGAAGAGCGACCTCTCCTCTTCTAGGACGCATTAGACGCACACCACACCCACATCCATATATACCTTAGAAAGCTGCACACATACAAGCACAAGATAGAAAAAAATTAGATCATCTTTACTCTTTGGCTGGGTCTTGTTGCGGAGCTGCAAGGACACTGACGACGGAATAATCTGCTCCGTGTGTGGCCCGCAGCAAGCCCTCGAAGTAACGACCATCCATACAAACTTATCACACACACATACACTCAAAACACACGCATACATAGATACACCTCACGCTACCGCCTACTCCCGATGCTGGACTCCAGCCCCTATTCGCGACCCACCGCAGAAGGCACCTCGGCGAGCTGCTGCTCCGACCTTCGCGAGATGAACGAGGCAAAAGTGGCGAACATCCTCTCCTACCTCGACAGCGCCGTCGCGGCCCAAAGCTCTCATGAGAAAATGGTCATGGGCCTCTTAGACACATCTGCTGATGCGGCACAGCTGCGCGATGTCACCAACGTGACGGGCAGTGCCTCAAGTGCGATCCCCCTCACCTGCTCTGCCCTGCAGCACGTCACCGGCTGCTCTCCTTCCTCGTCGTCCTCTATCGCGCCCCTCCCGCCCGGTCTTCGTTCCTCGTCCGCGGCAGCCTCCGTCGCCTGGATCGCTGGCGGCGGCGTCGAATCCGCGCAGAACACCTACCTCGGCATCAAGCAGCGCATCGAAAGCCTGCAATTCGAAAAGGCACAACTGCAGCGCGACAAGGACGAACTACAACACCAGCTGCGGCAGTGGCGGGCAGAGGAGCAGCAACGCAAGGCTGGCATGCGTGAGGCGGTGCAGGCGGAGGTCGAGGAGGTGCAGAAGGCGTTGGCAAAGGAGCGGCGACGTGCCAAGGCCGAGAGCGAGAAGGCAGAGAAGGCAAAGGAGGATTTATTGAAGCAGGTGGACACGCTGACGGGGAAGCTGCGAGAGGAGACGGCGAAGCGTGCGGAGGAGACGCGGCGCATGGAGGCCGCGAATGCAGCCGCCCTCTCCACTCTGAAGACGAAGTGGGCCACGCAGGAGAAGGCGAACCGCGAGAAGTGGCGGCTGGCCGAGGCACGACGCATCAAGGAGTCCACACTGCAGTCCCTCGAGCCGGACATCGTGCTACTGCTGAACCGGCACAAGGCCGAGAAGGCGCGGCTGCGCGAGGAGTACGAGAATGAGCTGCGCCAGCGCGACGAGGTGATCGCCGCCAACGACGCGTCTGTCGAGGCGCTCAAAGCAAAGCTGCGGCGGGAGGCGGAGGAGACCCTCGCACGCGAGCAGGACGCCATACGCGACCGCTTAAAGAATGAGAGTGAGCGCATGCAGCGGCAGCTCGAAGAGGAGCGGCGGGCGGAGCGGCAGCGGCGGGAGCAACTCGAGCACCACCACGAGGACCAGAAACGCACCCTCCAGCTGGAGGTGGATCGATTGGGGAAGGAGGTGCTGCGCCTGCAGAGCGCGCAGTCGACAGAGCAGGCCTCCTTCCACGAAGCTGTCGCGCGGGAAGTGCGCCGCGTCACCGCCGAGGCCAGCGAGCGCATGGAGCACCTGAAGGAGAAGATGACGCTCGACTTCACCTCCCGCGAGAACGCGGCGCAAGAGGACAACCGCCAGTACCTGCGCGCACGTGAGGAGGAGCTTCGGCGGCGCTGCGAGATGGAGCGCGACACCGCGATTGCGAAGGTGGTGCAGCGGCTAGAGGCAGAGCACTTGCGCGCGCTGGAGTCGGCGCGGGGCAGCGACGGCATGTTGCGGGAGCGCCACCTGCACCTCACCCGCGAGAAGGAGCGTCTGCAGGTGGAGCTGGACCTTGTGAAGGGGCAGCTCACCTCTGCGCTGGAGACAAACAAGAGCAAGTCGGAGGAGCTGGAGCGGATCAAGGATGCCGCCACGCTGTCCCAGCAGCACGTCGACGCCATCGAGCAGCGCGTTCGCGCGCAGTACGCGAAGCGCATGCAGATTTTAGACGAGGAGTGGCAGCGGAAGTTGCACGAGTTCGAGACGCAGCACGTCAGTGAAGTGTGGGAGCTGCAGCAGCGGCAGAGCTCGCAGGCGCAGGAGCTGACGCGGCTGAAGGCGGCGTACGAGATGGAGAAGAAGACGATGGAGCAGCGCCACAACGCGGAGCTGAGTCAGATTAACGAGCGCGTGCTTGTCGCCATGACGAAGAAGGAGAACACGATTCAGTACCAGTCGGAGCAGCTGCTGGCCCTGCAGGAGGCGGTAAGCGTGCGCGATACGGAGCTGCAGCGACACCGGCAGTTGCTGATGTGAGATAAAAACACACTTCATTTATTGTACCTCCTGCCTGTTCCTTTCGAAGCCGCTGCTCCTTTTCCTCCACCCTCTCCCAATAGATGCTAGACAACGCCTGTTTGCTTTGCAGCTGTGCCTCATGGAAAAAGTTGAAGTATTCCTTTTTTCATGTTTTTCATTTTCTATAGAGACCAAATAGTTTGGAAAAAAGAAATAAATACTGGTGTTTCGTGTGCGTAGGTACATGTCGACTTCTGCATGCACTTGCGGGCTGCTGATGTGTCGACAACCGGGCAGCTGCAAAGGCGATCAATTTTTCTGTAAAGCTAATTTCCTTTGTTGTTGTAGCGGGTGTACTCTGTTCTGAAAGAAAAAAGATGTACCGTTGATAAGGAGTGGTGTCCACAAGAGACACGCATGGGTCACACTTCTCCTCCACGTCTCCTTACCCCTTTCTCTTTCTCCCCCTAAAGATTTTTTTTTCGTGGCTGTGCAAGGCTTGGCGCTACGGACTGCGCCGTATCATCAACCGCCCTTAGTCACCACTCCCTCTCTCTCTCCCTTTCTCTCGAACACTCAAAGTGAGTGCCCGTCGCCATGCAGCGCGTCACGCTCGAGGCGGGGGTGCGGCCCAGACTCGTTGCACGCCCTGAGGAGGTGTTTGAACGACAGCCAGTAGAGCAGAGCTTGTCCACCGTCCCCGCAACACTCAGCTCGACGCCAGTCGGAAGCCGCAGTGAGCACTTCTCCACCGGTGAGCAGAAAGATGCCGTTGCGCACCCATCAACGTGGAGTACAGCAGAAGCGCTTGTGCAGCTGAAGGTGGCGCTGGGTGACACCCCAGTGCTCCGCCCTTTTCCTTCATCCGAGGCAGCATCTCCAGCACCGGGTGCGCTGCCTTCACCGATGGTCACAAATACTTTTCTTCCGCCTGTTGTGCGGTACAGCCCGAGCACTCACGGCGCTGCTACATCTTCGTCAACCTTGTACGCACAGGCGGCACTGGCTCAGCTGGAGACGGCCTGCCAGCGGCTGATGGAGCAGCTAGAGGGTGGTGGTGTGCACACTCTCACCGCTGAAGAGTCAGCTGACCTGCCGTGGGCACAGGTGATGGCATCTCTTGACGCACCTGCAGCGGTGGGACAGCTGCTGCGTCGTGCAGAGGCGGCTGTCTGGGAACGCGAGTGTGCGTACCGCATCCATGACTTACTCGTCGCAGAGCTGCGTCGCCGTGGGCTGCCGGTGGAGTTGGCGAAGGAAGATGTGGCCCCCTTTGTGCAGACGGTGCACGACAGCTGTGTTTTGCTGGATGACTATGTGGCGAAGCAGCACTCTTTGGACGCGGTCGCACCGTTGCTGGAGGCGGCTGCGGCACGTGCGGCGTGCGTGAGGGATGTCGCTGCTCTGTCCTCACCAGCAGCTACCGCTTCGCTGGAGCAGCTGAAGGCGTCCATGTCAGAGTTTGCGGAGCAGGTGAACGGCGACGTGCGCGTGTTGCGGACGAACATGGAGGCGATTCAGCGCCGTGTGGAGGCTCTGCGTGTGACGACAGCAGCGTCGCCTCAGTAGGAAGACATCGTTAGGCTGGGGAAAGATCACAGCTGCTGCCATTTTCTCTCTTTTTCGCTTATGTACAGAGTAGCGTTTGTCTCTCGACTATCGTGATTGCTTGATAAGCAAAAAAAGAAGGTCCCTTTTTGTAAATGGCATCTCGCTGTCCGCCTACGAGCACAAAAATGAAATAAAACATTGAGCAGTAAACAGGCATTGAAAGCATTCCAAATGGGCGTTTTTGTTGAGTCTTGCTTTTCTCTTTCTCTCTTTCTTGGTGCTGTCGCCTTTTGCCCACTTCCTCCCTCTCCCTTTCTCACACCTTTCACTTCGGTCTTTCGCCCTCGACACTCTCTTCTCCAGTGAGGTCCAACAGCTTAGGCCGGCAAGAAACGAAGGACCACCTATTGACAAGCTTTTATATTGTCTTTTTGTGCACCTGTTGGTGACATCGCGTGTCGAGCAGTTGCGAGTCTTACTTTTTACAAAGTTGTATTCGGTGTGTGCGTGTGCGTTTGTGTGTTGATCGACATGGCACCTGTAGACGTGGAGCGCGTGTACGCGGTCTTCAACCTCTTCGCCGTTAGCCCACCACTCGCCGGCGCGACAGCGCAGCGCGAAGCCTACATACCGGCCTACTTCTTAGCTATCGCGACACGCGAGGTCGGCTTCTACCCCACCACACGTGCCCTTCATGAATTTGTCAAGTCGGTGCCAACAGCCTCCGCTGGTGAAATCACCTTCGCCGCATTTTTGCAGTTCTGCGAAGATGTCGCCCACACAAGCCGCATGGGGCGATCTGCCATCTACAAGCTCATCGACGACCTTGATGGCCGTGGTGGCGGCTTGATCAGCCGCCGCGAACTCTTTCTCATTCTCACAAACGGCTCAGCGGATATCTCGGACGGGGAAGTAGATGCGGTGATGGAGCTGCTCGACCCGACCCTGTGCGGGTACGTGGAGCTGAAGGACCTCGCCGCGCTACTTATTGAGCAGTGTCAGCAGCAGCGCTCGCGTTCGCGGACGTCGCGGTCGCGTAGTCGGCCGGAGAGCCAACCGCAGCCCACAGCCTCTGTAGACCCGGTACAGCAACAACAGCAGCAGCAGCACGCGCAGATCGCAAGCGTCCTGAACAGCAGCAGCAACAACCGCATAACCACCACCACCACCCCGCCATCACCGCCACGCCTCCCCATCAGGTGCTCAGCCGACACCGGCTGAAAAGCCGCAGGAGCGCAAACGTCTGCACCGGCCCCCAAGCGGACGCACCGCATCACCGCCCCCGCAACCGCAACAACAACAACAGCAGCAGAAGGCACGGCGGCGGCGGACGTCTCCTGCACGGGCCAGCAAAGAAAGCGCAGCGCACGGCGACGCACACGACGAGCCGGCACCGCGGCCACCACGAAAGGCGTCGTCATCGTCGTCGCCTTTGCAAGCGGAGGGCGGTGACGCCGCTGCGGCCCCTCCAGCTGAGCGTGACCGCTCTTTTAAGCGTACTGACATCGGCTCCAACGGTGAGGTGGCCTTTCGGAAGTACGGCAGCGTCTACGACCGCGCCGACGTCTTTGAGCGGACGCAGACGGCCATGACGGTGGACGTGGATTGCCCAATGTCGGTGAGCCGCACACCTGCACGGGAGCAGACGAAGGATTCCGCAGCGCAGACGCCGTCGCCTCTGTCACGGCGGCCGCACGCGTCAACGAAGGCCTCGCCGTCTTCTGTGGCCCCGCTTCCCTTGGCACCGTCTCTGTCCGCGGACGCAACCCCCGCTCCAGCAGCAAGCTCAGCCGCAGCTACAAGTATCGAAAGAGAGCGTCCATCCGGGAAGGCGGGATCGGAGAAAGATGGTGGAAATGATGTGTTGCGGCCTTCGCAAGGCGAGGGGGACAGTGAGATGAACTATTACTCGCGGGTGGAGGGAACGACGAGGACGCAGCCAGCACGTGAGGCGGCACAGCCGCCCGCAGAGGAGGAGGAGCAGCCGTCGTCCACGCCGCCTTCACCACAGCAGCAGCAGCAACAGGAAAGGGAGACCGCACCGGTGATGCCCCGCAACCCGCCCAGGGTGAAGGAAACCAAGACGAAGTGTTGTGCCATGTTTTAGTGGCCCTCTACACGTGTAGTCGTTGTGGAGGAAAGGAGGACTTGTAGATGTGCGAGCGTTGTAGACCACGCACGTGTGCTCCTTTTGTTTTTGCTCCTCTGTGCCCCTTGCGGTCTCTAAACGCTCACGGGAAGCACAACTCGTCATCGTTTCTCTATTATTATTGTAGTTCTTTTCTTCTGTTCATTCGCCGCGTTTTTCTTTGTCGCCTCTGCAGAGAGGGTGCTGCGACGCACGCGCGACTACCTCCCTTTGAGGTGCGTGTGAGCCTTCTCTATTCCTCCCACGTTCTTCATTGTTTTATTTGCCCTCTTTTCCACAACAGCGTTTCTTATTTTTTTGTTTTTTTTTTTTTGCTCCCTGCGTTTCCTTTTTGTACATCCACACGCTTCTTTCCTCTTGTACCATATTCTTTTCTTGTTTTTTTTTTTTCGGTTGGTGTTGTTGTGTGGTGCCTCTATCTCGCTCCTCAACACCGGTGTCTGTGTGCCTTCACGCCTGCTGTTGATGGGGGTGATAGCCGCTCCTTCTCCCCTCTCTCTCTCTCGTATGCGTTCCTCCTTATTCACTAAATCTGAACAGAACACACACAAAAAAAAAAAGGTAGACCGCGAAGAGGTAAAGGAACCGATTCTTGGTACCGCTGGGCTCGGTGAAGGTGCTGAAACAACCACGCCTCTCTCTTTTTTTTCTGTCCCAAAGCGCCGGCAGGCTGCGATTCTGCAGAAAATGCGTTTTTGTGTGTCTTCGTTGGCGACGCAGGTCCACTTTTCCATCAGACAGCGGCGCTGTCGCTGAACTGAGGAAAATTTGGAAACTCCTCAGTGAAGCTGGACAAAGACGGTTAGCGAAACACGTGATACGCGAAGCACGGAGGAGCAGTTGACGCACAGTGCTCTGTTCTCCCGTAGCGTACCCGTGTCCTGTGCCTGCAATCTTCTTAAGCATTATGATCCACAACACCTCCTTTACCTCTTCTCGATTGCCTTTATTCTTTTCATTGCTTTCATTTTTGCCTAAAAACACGTCTGCCTTTCTCAACGTGGCGTGTAGGAACCGCTTAACCCCTCTGCTTTCTACTCTCCGTCACTCCCTTTCTCTCTCACCACCACACAGAAAGAGAGGCGTCGCGCACCGCAGTAGTCGTGGAGGTGTCTTAACACAGAAAGAGGAGAAACAAAGAAAAAGAACACCACTTAGGCTTTGGCCGAGCGCGATCGCGCCGCGAATAAAACACAAAAAAAATCATTCTTTTTTTTCAGCCCCTACGTGAAACCAGAAAAAAAAAAGTGGAGCTATTTTTGTTGCTCGCCTTTAATCAAAACCGCGCAGTGCAGTGCAGGCGGTGTGCCCCACCAGCTTCACAAAAAAGGCACAAATACACACACAGACACACACACTTCTCTTTCTTTTTTTTTTTTTTCATCTCTCACCTTTCTTTAGCATTCTGGAGAGCGACCAGCTATACCGGTCCCAGGAGACGCCACCCGGATTTCCCGCATTCCTGCGCCTCTTTTTCCTGTTTTGCTTCTCAGCTTTCTGGTGAACTGCTGAGAGCACACAAGCTAAAGAAGGAGGGGAAGGAGAAAACAGAGATATTTTTTCGGAGAGTGAGACTACTTTTTTTCCTTCTGCGCTGTGCTCAGTTTTGTTGCTGTTCTTCTCTTCTTGTTGTGACTTTTAAATAATCGTTTGCTGTTGTTGTCAATTATTATTTTTTTTTTTGCTCTCTAGTTGCACACCGCGACTGTTATCAAGCTTTAAAAGAGGTTTGTATTTCTCCTTTTACCTCTAGCTCTCACTTGCATTTTACGGCTGTTTTTGTAATCATTTTGTATTTCTTTTTCTGGGTCGGTGCCGGTTGTTCTTTTGTTGGTGTTCAGTATATGCGCTAACACGGCAGCTGAAACGAATAGAAAAAGAAAAAGGGAGCGTCGGTTTCATCTGGCTCGCGTCGCAGCGGCAAGCATTTAGATCTTGGAGCAGGGCGGGCGGAATCACCAAAGCGGAGCATTAACAAAAAATTGAGTGGAAGCTCAACCGACACGCACAAAAAAATGAGGCGCTTACTCTCTAAAGAGAGCCTTGCTGACTTCGCGCAGCAGGCCGCCGGTGCGCTGCGCCGCATGGTGAGCAGCTCCGACGGCTGGAACTCGCGCGACGCCCTCTCCTCCTCCTCACAGATCGTCGTGGCGGCGTGCAGGACGAACACGAAGCTCGACACCCCCACCTTGGACGCCTGGGTAGATGACCTCGTGCGGGAGCTGGAGATGCAGTCGGCAAACGCGGGTGCCGCGCCAGCGACGAAGGAAAGCACCGCAGAGACCGCCACAGCTGTTCCTGCTGCTGCTTCGAGCTCAGCAGGGCCGTCGTTACCGTCTGACAAGACAAGGAATGACGCCTGGAAGCCGCTCAGCGAATCCGCGCTTATGGCGAACCTCGAGGTGGCGCGTGTGCTTATGTGCAGCGTCAACGCCGGCGAGGCGGCTGCCGCCTACCACGCAAAGCGCCTCGTCTTCGCACTCGTGCAGTTCTACCAGTGCCCCACCCTCAGCCAGAAGCTGCGTGACTGCTGCGCGCTCGTGGTGGTCGGCGTGTGCTCCTCTCACTCTCCGCTGCTGCGGGACTGCTTGCTGGCTTGTCAGGACACGCTGCGTGCGGCCGCCCCCGACTCCACAGGCCGCGTCCTGCGTGTCCTCCTCGCCTCTCTCTTGGTGGAGGTGCTGCACCAATTTCACATCCTTGGCCACGGCGATGGCGCCAAGGAAGAATTAGGCGATCGCGGTACGGCGTACTTGAAATCGCTCATGGACTGTCTCTTTCAGGCTGCGTGCCAGGTGCTGCAGGAGCCGAGCCCTGTCCCGACGAGCGGCGTGATGTCCCCAATGACGGTGGCACTGGGAAAGGTGGAGGGAGATGCAGCTGGGAAGGCCGACGGCTGCTGCAGCGGCATCGTTTCCAACAGAGCGCTCTTCTCCCTCCACCTTGTCTTCCGCACCGGCTCCACCGCCACCGCCACCGTCATCAACACCTGCTGCATCGCCCAATGCCCCATCCGCTGCGTCTGGCGTCTGCCTCTGCTGTTGCGGTTGTCAGTGATGCCACAGCAGCGCCAGCTGAGGCGGTGAGTGCCGAGGCAGCTGCAAGTACTCCTCCTGCCTCCACCGCAGCCATCAGTGCCAGTGCGTGCAACAACACCCTCACATTTACTGCGTCCGTCGTGCTGCTCTCTGTCGTCGGCGGTGTCTACCGCGGCCGCGCTGATCTCAAGTCCTACTTTGTCCACACGTACGGCGCCGACTACGCGCGCCTGTGGGTAAAGCTTGCCTCGCAGTTGCCGCAGATGCAGACGACACTGCAGCTGACGGCGGCGTCATCTCGCACGACGGTGACGGCGACGCTCGAGCCTGTCGAGTACTGGCGCTCTGAACTGCTCGAAATGCTCGTCGAGGTGTGCACCGAGAAGAGCTTCACGAATCAGCGCGCGATTGTGATGATGACGCTCACCGCGGCTGGAAATGGAAGTGGAAGCGGCGGAAACACTGCAGCAGCAGCGGCAGCATCCGCAGGCGCCTCTGCGCGTCGCGTTGCACAGCGTGCCACCGGCAGCGGCCCTGCGGCGGTGCTCGGCGGTTATCAGTACGACCCCATTCCACCCGACTGGGAGGTGCATCTCGCCAGCGGCTCCGCCACCGTCTGGCAGCTCGCCTCTGCCCTTTACAGCTGCACCGTCACGGCAGCGGGGGCCGATCTGCTGACGGCGGTGCTGCTGCAGCTCAACACCAAGTACGCCTCTGCCGAGACTCTCTACCGCTGGACCATCACGACGCTGACGCTGCTGTGTGTCGCGAACCCGCGCAACGCCGTGGTGCTGTCCGAGCACGGCATGCTGCGCACGTTGGTGGCGCTGATCAACTGCAATCAGCCCAGTGTCTTCCCATCGTCGGCCGAGGTGACGCTGTGGTCGTGCGCGGACGGCGGCGACGCCCACCACACGCCAGCAGAGGCGAACGCAGCAACGGCAGAACCAGCCGCGCTTCCTCGAGCGGTAACGCAGTGTCTGACGCCTGCTCAAACGCTGAACGTGAACACCACGCAGCTCACCTTCTGCCTCCTCGACACGCTCACCTCCACCACCTTCTCCAAGACGGCGGTGGCGATGCTGCGGAAAGGCATCCAGGACATGTACTCGGTGGCCTCCTCGCAGACGGACGTCGATGTTGTCGAAAACGTTCTCCACGGTCTGGGCAAGGCCTTCATCCCGCACCCGATCCTCTTCTTCCCTGGCGACGGCTACGTGACGCGGCGGCTGCGGCAGATCTTCCCGCGTGGCAGCGGCTACTCGTTCTCGGCATGGATTTATCCTACCTGTGTGTGGGGCGGGGGCAGCTGCCTCTACTCCTTCATGGACCAGAGCGACACCCGCGTCAGCATCCTCTTCGTCGCCGACGGCCGCCTCTGCTCGCTCGCCGTGCGCGTGAACAAGTCAGGCAGCGACCCGCTGGAGCTCGTGATGGGCGACGGCACGTTTGCCGCGTCGCAGTGGACCCACGTGGTGGTGACGCACGGCGTGGCGCTCAATGTGCACGTGAACGGGCGCAAGCTGGAGAGCGTTCACGACGTGCCCTACCCGAAGGAGAAGCACTCTCTCACCTTTACCATGGGCGGCGCCGCGCAGCTGCCGGGCTTTGTGGGCTACACGAGTGGCATGAGCGTATCGCCGAGCCTGTCCGAGAGGGACATTGCCCGCCTGTGCGCGGCTGGCCCCACTCTCTTATGAGCCCACCAAGGACTGTGCTGCCCTGCTTGCCCCCTGCTTCGAGGAGGAGAGCGGGAGCGAGAACCCGTCCACCGCCTCTGGCTCGACGCTGCAGCGGCACGAGGTCATGGCGAAGCACCCGGCCGGAGTTCACGTGGCACAACGTGGAGCTGCACACGCCTACCGACATCGAGGAGGTCATACTTCCCGGCTGTGTGATCGAGTGGGTGCTGACGGTGCTGCAGGCGCGTGAGAAGGCGGCGGTGCAGAGCATCTCTACCGCGATGAACGTCTCAAAGCTGTGCATCAGCTTTCTCTCCACGTCGATGCAGCTGGCCAGCAGCGAGGAGCTGACGACGGTCGTGCGCAAGAAGCACCTCGAGCGGCTCCGCAGGGAAGTGCTGTCGTGGAAGACGACTTTCCCTGAGTTCGCCTCTCTCCTGCTGCAGTCTGTTGCGGTGCGGGGCGGCGGGCGGGTGCTGCGGCAGCACGCCTGCACGCAGAGCGTATTTGACATCCTGCTGAGCTGTGTGATGCAGACAAGTGCGCGGAACAAGGAGCTGATGGAGGGCAGTGCCGGCATGAGTGATGGAAGTGCGCCGCAGTCGTCACCCACAGGGGCGTCGTCTCCGCAGGTGCCCGCCTTCCCGCCACCGCAGGCGATGGGAGGGACGCAGTCGCCTCTGTCGTCTGCCTCGCCGCTGCCGAGCATCGACACGCATCAGGCCAACGCGACGAACATCATCCTGCGCGAGCTCAGCGACTGCTTGCTGGTGAAAGAGAACTTGGGCCAGTTCCAAGAAGACCCGCGGCGCTTTCAGAAAATCTTGAACTCGACCCTCTACCTGCCGAACGAGTGCATCAAGTCGGTGGTGATTCTGATCGAAAAGCTGTGCCGCGGTGAGGCCGAGCTGCGGCAGGTCTTTCTTTTTCTCTTCACCCCCAGCTCGCTAAGCCCGACCGCCGACACGGCGAAGGTGCGCGTGCTGCGGATGCTCTTCGACATCGCGCAAGAGGATGTCGCGATGTGTGAGATGATCCAGGAGTGCTGCAAGGGCCGCGGCTTCGCCTTTCTTTTGCTGCTCGTCAACGGCGAGAACCACTGCAGCGAGGCGATTCGCGTGCTTGCAGTCGGACTCCTCTCCCTGCTGCTGCCCCTGAAGAGCTGCGCGAAGTTTTTCAAGAAGAACGATGGCTTCGATATCTTGTCGATGGCAATCACCGAGCCATGCAGCCCAATTCCGCTCGGGATACGCACCTTCGACGCGCTTATCCAGGTCGCCTTTGACGAGTTCCGGCGGCGCAAGGAGAAGAAACCCGAGGCCGACAGCATCGCGATGCGGTTGATGGCGGCGGCGCACCTCGCCCACCGCTCCCGGCAGCGCGACTCGACGGCGACCACTCCGACTCCCGCAGCGGCATCGGTGGCGGCCGGCTCGGCAGCAGGTGTAGGGCGTCCGGCGCGCCGCACCTACGAGTACCGCGGCTACACGCCGAGCATCGCGGTGAACCAGCTCGGCACGCGGCGCGGCTACAGCTTCGAGCACACGCACGACTACGGCAGAGTGAGTGAAGACTTTGGGGAGCTGATGATTCTGCACAAGGGCAGCCGCTACCACTCGCTGGAGCTGCCGCTGGCGCTGAAGACGGTGATGTGTGCGCTCGATGCGCTGATTCACACGCTCGTGTGCCGGTTACCCGCTGCGTCGCCAGGGAGTAATGCAAGCAATTCGAAGCGCGTGCCATCCGGCGAGCCGCCGTTCATGTCCTCTATGCCCGTGGCTGGCGGTGCGGGGGTGTCGGACTACCCAACCTCGCCTCTCCCGCGCCAGGAGAGTGGGCAGCTGCTCGTGACTGGAGGCGGTGGTGCAGCGGCTTCCCCCTCGAACAGCGACGAGCGTGTTGTCGTCGAGGTGTTGAACTACCTGAGCAAGGTCATCGACTACCCGAAGCACGCGCTGAAGCTGATGGACATCCAGTGGCTCGGTGGTCTCTGGCAGGCGGTGCGGGTCTTTTTTTGAGCGGCCCCCCGACGTGTCCGCCACCTCCGCTGCTTCTGCCTCTGGCACCGTCGCCGCCATGGAGCGGGAGCTGTATGAGGTTGGCGTGCGTCGACTGCATCAGGACCGCAGCGACTTCGTGGCGGAGGTGCGGCAGCGCACGTGCACGATTATTCGCAAGATGGTCATCCTTGACATCTCGTCCAACGAGCGGGCACAGGTGCGCAGCATCCGCGACGGCGACTACCCGCCGCGGCTCGTGCGAATCGTCCTTGAGGAGATTGCGCGCTACTTCTGCGTGCAGAAGAACGGCGAGCTGACGGAGAACGCAAGCAACATCATCCGCAACTTGAACTCCATTTTCAAGGAGGTGCAGACGGCGCTACACCCCTTTCCTCCCAGCCTTGGTGTTGCCATTGTAATGGCCATCACAAACATCTCCGTCTCGAGCAGCATGCAGGTGCGTCGCCGGATGAAGACCAGCAGCAACCTGCTGACGATGCGCGACAATCTTGCCTTCTTTGTTCTGCGCGAGTCCCGCCGCTTCTTGCGGCTGCGGAAGCGCTCGCTGAACCTGCTGGTGGACATCAACGTGAACAACGCGAACTCGATGACGGTGCTGCTCTTCCACCTCTCGAACAGCATCACCGAGAACAACGTGAACGAGGTGGAGATTTTGGTGCCGCTGATTCAGCAGCTGGCCGGTGCCGACTCCGCCCGTCTGCGGGAGCTGCACAGCGTCGTGGGCGAACACCGCGACGTCATCGAGCTGAAGGACCTGCTGAGCAGCAGCAGCAGCAACAGCATCGGTGGTGGTGGCGTGCTGAGCCCGCTGCAGCCGTCGGCGTACTCGTCAATTCCCGACCCCCTCCGATCGAGCCATGAGTGAAGCGTTTACCGATGTCGACTCCAACGCCGGTGGTGCGGCGGGGGGCAATGGCAATGGAGACCGCCCACACTGGAACGGCGGCCACGGTTTGGGCCTGAACCCACTCGAGGATGACACGGAGCCCAGCCCTGGTGCCTTCACGGTGCAACTGCTGGAGTGGTGCCGCGCCAAGCCCGAGGCGTGGGCGACGGTGCAGCGCAACGTGCAGGCCGCGATGGCGAACCTGGCGCTCGACAAGCGCGATGAGAAGAAGGAGGAGCGCACTACTTTCTTTCGGCGTGTCCAGCGGCGGCCCGCAGACCCCAAAGGCAGGCAGCGGTAGCGGTGGCGGTGGCAGTGGGAGTACGAGTGTTGGTGGTGGTGGTGGCAGCAGCAGCGGTGGAGCGGCTGGGGTGGGCTACAGTGAGCGCAGCCGGAGGGAGTTCCAGCAGCTGCGCGTGGAGGTGGAGGAAGGAGGTGGCACGCAGCACCGGCGCGTCTGCGGCGTTGGCGACACCATCTGGCAGCGTGGGTCACTGAGAGGGAGCAGCGGTGTTGTGTGTGTGTGTGTGTTTGGATGTGTACTTTTATGGGTTTGCATGGTGTGCGTTGCCGGCAACGCGGTGTGCGGTGGCACGTCCACGTTGCAGCCTCCCTTTCCTTTGTGTTTTTGCCCCATGCATGAGCTGGCCCCCAGCGCCAGACTCCGAATTCGATTGTGTTGTTTGTTTGTTTGTTTGCGAGGTTTTCCAACTCTTCTTTTCCTTCAAGGAAGTGGAGGAGGTGCGTGTTGTGCGAGAGATGGAGAAGTACAGTACCGCTCTTCCTGGCGCGGAGTCAAAATGACGCTCATACAGGGCAGACGCTGTGCGTTGGGTGCCGATGTATGGGACAGCTAAAGAAATTTTAAAAAAAAACACCTTACAAGTCGATGTAGTGGATGTGGCGTGTGCAAAGCTTTTCCGATTGACTTTCATTTTTTTTTCGTGGCTTGTGTGTACGTCTGTGTGTCTGTGTCGCTTCTTTGTTGGATTACTCTTGCTTCTGTTCCCCTCTTGCAAAACGCGCAGCCGTTAAGCAGCAGACCCGACGGATAGTGCGGGGGTGTCGAGACGCCTGTGACTCTTGCGGTGTGTATCCCTCCCTTCCTGCTGGGTTTTTAATGGTCAGCCTACACGTCCGCGCGTGTGTTTCTTTTTTTTTTTTTCTCCAATCTTCTTTATTCTGTCTTGTTTTTATCATTCTCCGTTGCTTCATTTTGTCCTCTAAAATTACGATTTGCTGGAAAAAATAAAAAGAAACAAAGTAAAGTGAAAACACACAGGTGATTCGTTGGCCACAGCAGAAGTAGAGCCACTTCAAGCGGTAGCAGAAATCATTGTGTACATGGCTGATCGAGTTGTGCGGTGCAACGAAGCGCTGCCGCTCGTCGTCTTGCTTCCTTTTTTTTTTTTGCAGGGCTCTATTGAGTGAAGTCGATGAGCATCAGACAGTGTTGACCTAACATGGTCGAAACCCCCTCTCAAGTGCATCTCGGGCCCTTTACATGTTTCAACTCAGTGTCACTACGCCTCTTTCTTCTCTCCTGCTCACCGGTCCTTCTTTGCTGCCTCACCGACCGTCATCATTGCTTTTCTCTCATGGTAGCACGTAAAAAAAAACAACAAAAGCACAGCCAAAATCAGGCAGATAGTCCCGACTGTGCTGACTGCTGGCACCCAGCCGCCTCACGTCTAGAAACCCGCTGGACGACGCTGCACAGCCGTCTTGAGCAAGCGCTTCCCACTTCCAGAAGAGTGGTGTAGTGCATGTAGCAAGCACGCTGCTCCGCATTCTCGCTGTGTGTCTCTCCGGCAGAAGACGCACACAAGCAACAAAAAAAAAATATAGCTAATTACCTTTTTTTCACTTTGCACGCCAAGTCTTTTTTTTGTTTTGTTTTCTCGGATTTCCAATTTGCTCTCGTCGTCGCGCCGCTCAAAAAAAAAAAGGCACTGTTCTCTGACTGTGCACTCCGACTCCTCTGCGCGCTTACAGTTTTTACTACGCTAGAATTCTTATTCTTTGTTTTTTTCGCTTTTCTCTCGTTCTCTTATTCTCTCATTGGAGTCCATCTCATCACTAAACAAATAAATCTAGAAAGTAAACGCAAGAAGGAGAAAGAAGTTGCGTCAACTCCTCCTCCTCTCTGCACGTTTTGCTTCTCTTTCCTTCGAATAACCTGCCCGTCCGCTTCGCACCTCTTCTTTTGTTGTTGTTGTTTTTTTCTGGTTTTCTTTTCCTGTGCTTTCAATCACTGGTCTTTTCCGTCACTCGTGTCGTATCTGGAAAGAGATGTTCATTTTACGTTGTGATGAAGCCACGGTGTACGCCGTCATCGCCGGCGTGGCCGCTCTTCTCTCTCTCTTCGCTGCGCTCCGCGCCGCCGTGAGCCTTCTCAGCTCTCTTCTCAGTCGCGTGACGCGCCGCCTCCTGCACCCGGTCGCAGAGAGAAGTATGTGTGCAGTGGTCGGTGTCGTGGTCATCGTCTTCTTTGCGAACGGCAGTGCGCTGCTGCCGGCGCTGCTGCTTCTCGCCACCGTGACGAGCGGCGCCTTCTGCCACTCCCTTCGCAGCTTCCGCTGGCTGTGGGTGTGTTGTTTTGTTGCGTACGGTGCGCTCCTCCTGCACCTTGTCGGTCCACGACTGTGGGAGGACGTCGACGTGAATGCGGAGGAGTGGTCGGCGCTGGTGCGTGGTCAGCGTGTGTTGGTGCCCTCCCGCGCTGCGGTGAATGCGGCGGTCACACGCAGCGCAGCACCTGGGGACCGCCCTGCGTCGCGCTTTCTCTTCTCGTACTACGACGGGGTGAGGCTGGAAGGCAGCACCTCCCCCGCCCTCGCTGACGGTTCCGCCCCACGCCGTCACGTTCTTCCTACCGAGGTGAGGACATGGCTGCAGGGGACGTGGGTGGCGCAGCAGTGGCAGCAGGACAGCGCAGGCAGTACCGCACACAAGAAGACGAAGAAGGCAGAAAGGGCGGCGTTGGAAGGAGGACGCTGTGCCGACTTTTCATATCATTGCAAGCGGTGACGGCACGGTGCTGACGCACTACGCAGACAAGGAGGTGGACGGACACGTTGCGGCGGACTCGGTGTACCTTGTGGGCCAGCGGAGTCGGCTCGAGCACAACCACGTGCGCTGCCGGGCATCGTCAGGGAATGCATCCTTATCGTCGCCGTGTCTGCGCCTTCATTCCACCGCAGCGCTGCGCAACGTCACGGTCTTTTGGACAAACGCGACCGAGGCGGTTGGAGCTGTATGGCAGTTGTGGCACACCGCGGCGGAGTCGGCGCTGACCTGCGCGGAGGTGCAGCAGCAACTACATGCATACGTGGGACAGGAAGACCAGCTCGATCACAGCAGTCGTGGCGGAGATGCGAACGATGTGCAGGCGTCGAGGGTGGCGCCTTTTTTACTCGACTGTATCGACGAGTTCTCTGTGGCGCAGTTGCCCCGGCCCTTCGTCGCCACCGCGCCCTTCCCTGTCCGCCTCGCCTGGCACGTCCCCACGTACCTCCACCACGCGCAGGAGGTCGTGTTCGTCGTGGCTGACCGCATCGTGGTGCCCCTCGCGCTCTTTCTTGCGGATCTGGTTGCCATCTGCGGGGCCGCCCTTAGCCGGTTGTTTGGCTACTTCGGTGCTGCTTTTGTGGAGGCGCTGCCACACGTGAGGCACGGTGCCGAGCAGGTGGCTGTGTTTGCCGGAGGTGTGGCCTGCGGTGCCGCTCCGCGCGCATCGGGTGTAGGGACAGCCGCAGACGCACAAGCCACGGTGCTGCACGCCTACGCACCTGCTGCCACACGGTGTGCGGCCTTCGCCCGTAGCCACGCCACGCACGCAGCCTTCACGGCGGGCGTGACGACACGCAACTCCGTGGTGGCCGTCTGCTCCGCGGTGGCGGACGCGGCGGATCTGTTTCCGGGTGTGTGGACCGTCTACCGGTGGGCGTGGGATGCAGAGGTGAGGATTACCGTGGGGATTCTGAAAGTCGTCCGCGCCGTCGCTGTCTTCGTGTTCGTGGTGCTGCCACGGCCCCTGCTGCACGTGGTTGTTGTCGCTGCGCAGCAGCTGGGTGCCGTGGTGAAGCTTGGAGGCGGGCCGCTGCGGGCTGTGGGGTTGTGGCTCGCACGCCTCCCCCTGCTGCCGTACGTGTCGCGGCTTGGCTGGTCTCTCTGTGGGCAATCGAAGTTCGTGTGCTGCGCTACGAGTGGTCTCTGCTGCAGTACGTGGCCGAGGCCACTTTCAAGAGAGGAGAAGCGGCACTCGAAGGGCTGCTGCAGCTCCTCACCTACCTCGTCAGCAAAGGCAGCATCTTCATGACACGCTACGGCCGAACCTCTTTCTCTATTCACCTCGTCGTCACAATACTGCAGTCGCTGCTGCTGCTGACAGCGATGCGGAACGAGATGCGGGAGTTGGTGGCGGCCGAGCGGCTACGCAGCCCTACGCAGCGGTCGTCGCTGCGCTTCTTGCAGCGCTTCCTCCCTGGCAGTGGCGGCTTTACCAGCTGGCTGCCTCTGCAGTCCATAAGCGCACACGTGAACGGCTGCGTGCTGCTGGTGCGGGCTCATCACCAAGCCTGTGTGAGTTACCTCTTCCTTCACGCCGTCGGACTGCTGGTGCTGATCGGGCTGTCGGTGCTGCCGTTCATGGGGAAGCTGTACGGCCTCTCGCTGCGCTACGTGCTGCCGTGGATGTCCGCCAAGGCCTTCCTCGTCTTCTTTGAGGACCCGCCAAGGCTGCAGGCGACAGTGCTTCTCGTGGTGGCCCGCATGGCCCTCGCGACGACGTTGCAGCACACGATCGGCGACTTCCTGTACAAAATCGTCAAGGATGTGCTGATCGGCTGCGGGCTGATGGGCGGGCTGACGCTGGCGCTGTGGGCGTGGCCGCAGCGGACGGTGTTGGCCCAGCAGGTGGCGACGGCCATAGCGGACAGCCTGCAGGGGACGCCGGTGCCGACGCCGCAGCGGCTCGCACACGGGGCGGCCGCTGCAACTGGCGCGGAGCCGGGAGATGTGGAAGGCGGTGTCAGTGCTGCTGCTGCTGGGGCTGCGAGAGAGTCGGAGGCCGATGCCGTCAACAAACGTATTGAGCTCGTCAGAAGAGACGTAACGGACCCGCGCAGCATACGAGGAGATTTTTTTTTGTTGTTGTTGTTGCTGTGTTACTTTTGACTATTACTAACTGCTTGAAAAGTTCACAGATGAAGGAAAAAAAAAAACTTGTGCATGCATTGCCCTTCGCAGCCACGTACTTTTTTTTTCTCGGGGTGTGGAGAAGGGATAAAGGACCGAGGGAGGACTCCTTGTCACTCTCTTTCTCGATGTTTTCTGGTATTGCCCGCTCTCCTCCCCGCTTGCGGAGTTGCAGAGGACTGCTGCCCCTCCGCCTGCCATGCCCGTGGCTTACCGCCCTTCCCAATCTAATGCACATACCGGCGTCTGACCTCCACTATTGCTCCCCACTTCCTCTCCTTTCATCCTTGTCCCTCTTACGAACAGGGAAGCAACGTTAGAGAGAGAGAGACTAACGCAGTGCACGCAACGACAAATCGTAGAGTGGCCGCCTTACAAAGACCCACAAACACATACACAGAGAGAGAGAGAGGGGAGAGGACGGACACAATTGTCCATAGAAAGGAGTGACACAGCACCCTTAGTAAGGTGCAGTCCATAGGTGCAACCCAACAAGCCGCTACTCAACTCAGATTATTCGTGCGAAGGTAGACAAACGATAAATTGTCTCTCTTCTCTCAGCTCCTTCTGCACAAGCTAGAGGGAAAAAAAAAAGCGCAACAAAGCCGAGGCAGACAACGGTACGTCATGTGCTCTTCAGCCGCTCTAACCGAGCTGCCCGATGCGGTGGTCAACGCCATCCGCCGCGCCAGCAGAGCCTTCGAGTCGCTGCAGTCCTCCCGCTACCCCGCCAGCGGCATCGGCTCCTCTTCCTCTCCGGCCGCCGCCGCGAACGGGGTGAGCAGCAAGCATGCGCTTGTGATGCGCACCAAAACGCATGTTCCCGGCGACGACCATCCCGTGCTCGATGCTGCAGGCAGCGCTCCGAGTAGGTGGTCAGAAATTTACCGCAGCGCGGTAGCGGAGGTGGTAGATGAGCCCTCGCAGCGGCTGTGGGGCCTCGTGTCGGTGGTGCTGAGCGTGCTGGAGCACGGAGGGCACCGCCGACGACGTCAACGCGAGTGCCGAGATTGTGGCGTGGGGGGACCGCTCCAGCACCGCGCTGGACGACGTCGACGAGCTGCTGTCGACCCTGCACGCGTCGCACCCGCAGCAGATGTCGGAAGACGCGGTGGAGGATTTGGGGCCGGTGGTGCTCGGTCGCATCGAGGAGGCGTTTCTCACCGGGCACTTCGATGTGGCGGCCACGCTGATCGACGCGCTGCTGGTCTTCGCGCGCCGTGGCCGCCCGCGGCTGCTCTCGGCCGACGTCGAGGCGTCGCTGGCGGACGTGAAGCGCCTGCTCGCGACGGGGTTTCACGACCACGACTCGTATGCGCGGTATTGGGTGCCTAGTGCGAACTCGCTCGTGGTGGAGTGGCGCGCGGACCTGTACGATGCCATGGTTGCCAACGAGAACACCGGCATCGAGGACATACGGGGGGTGAACCAGCTGGTGTGGGACCTCTGTGCGACCTGCAAGGACCTGCTGCTGCTCATCACGCAAGATGCGGAGCTTCTGGTGCAACGCTGCCTCAAGTCACGCCGCTCCGCCGCGGACTTTTTGGTTGCCATCTGCGCCGTCATGAAGCCGTACGCTGCTCTGTCACACGTGGCCGCCATCTTTGCGCAGTACGTGGGCCGTTGGACGGGAGGAGGAGTGGTGGAACACCTCGGCGCTCGCGGTGCTGGAGGCGGCGACGCTGCACGATGTGGTGGGTGCCATGGCGACCGTGGCGAACAATGTGAACGAAGCTGATGACGACGCCAGTGGCGTGCCTGCTGCTGCAACTCCCTCTGTCGGGCGGCTGAACGGCGGTGTCGACGGAGACGCCTCCGATGCCGATGACGACAGCAACGACGACGACAGCGTGTTGAGCGACACGGTGAGCCTGTCGGAGCTAGTGGAGCACGCACTACCCGTAACACCCGTGTCGCCCGCCTTTGCGCGGCGCTTCACTGTGGCGTGCATGACGGCCCACGTCGCCGATCTCTGCGTGCCGGTCGGCATCGCGGCCTCCGCTGCGGACATTCCATCTTACCTTCACCCGCAACGACCTCGTGGCGGCCTACGCGAGCCTCTTCGCCGCGCAGGCTCGTACGTGGCGCGTTGCCGGCCTCTACGCCTGCTACTCGCCTCTCATCAACCCCCGCTTTGTAGCGGATGTGGTGCAGGGCATGACACCGCTGGCCGCCACGGACGATATCACCTACCGCAGCCTCAAGGCCTTTCTGCGCACGAGCTGGTGCCCGCACAGCGCGCTGCAGTCTGCTGTCCGGGCGAGGCTGGAGGCGGTGCTGCCTGGCAACGCGACGGTGGAGAGGTGGTGGGCAGCGGTGGAGGTGTACCACAGTGAGAGCGTCTGCACGCTGCACCGCTACGTCATCAACACGTGGTGGAACAGTGGAAGCTGGGGCCGCGCGGCGTGGCTGGCGGTGGAAATGGGAATGACCGACACCCTGCAGTCCCACCTGCGACAGATGCTCTGCGACGCCGGTGCGCTGGGCAATGGGCAGCTCTACGCGGTGGGCTTGGCGGTGCAGCATCAGCTCGTCGGCTTTGACACAAGCCGCGCACCAGAGCTGACGCGTTACCTCTGCGCTGCGGCGGCGGTGGCGATGTACCGTCAGGGAGCTACGGCGGTACGAGCAGCACATCAAGCGCTTGCACACGCGGCGGCGCCGGATGCCGACACGCCAACAGCGGCTGAAGTGCTGCGTGCGGAGGTGGCCTGCGTGGAGGCGGTGCAGACGGCGCTGACGTGCGCAGATGCGTGCGAGGCGATGCTGCACCCGGTCACGACCTTTAAGCTGGTGGAGCACGGTGCTGAACTTCTACTGTCGCTGCGGCAGCGCATGTGCAACCCCACCACCGGAGATACAACGGA
This sequence comes from Crithidia sp. LVH-60A, assembly GCA_030078075.1. Classification (NCBI taxonomy): domain Eukaryota; phylum Euglenozoa; class Kinetoplastea; order Trypanosomatida; family Trypanosomatidae; genus Crithidia; species Crithidia sp. LVH-60A. The sequence goes on along the minus strand of CP119637.1, from coordinate 1,639,210 downwards.
ATCGATGGACGTGTCAAGCACCGTGTTGCCGCTGCTGGTAGAGGCGTATCAGCTGTCGAGCATTCACTTCGCGCTTTCCGACTCCTCCTTCTCCGCACGCACGCATGCGTTGGCAACGAAGTTGGCTCGTTTGCATCAGGCAGCTCTGTGATTGTGCAGGACGTCGCTGCTGTCCTGTTGCAGGCCAGGCGACCGGTGAAGCTGCACTCATCGGAGGGTTTGTTTTCCTTTTCATAACTCTGATCAGTTTGTTTCGTAGGGTGAATGTGTGCGCGCTGATGGCGCACGGTCGACCTGTGTGTTGCTCACCGTTGGTGTGTGTGTATTTGTGTGTGTGTCGTGACAATGGGACGCAATGGAATTACACGCAGTACTACTTAAAATAATAAACAAGCTGCGCGCTACGCCGCGCTACAGTTATTCTTGTGGTGGTCTGTGGGGGTTGCTTGAGAGATTTTGAGTTGTTTTTGCTGTGCTTTCAAAGCTGGCTTCTCTTCTCTGCAGTTGGCGGCACCGTCGCGTCGCGTTTGTGTGGAAGTCCTGCTTCTTGGACGAAAACAATTTAAAAAAAAGTAGACGCCAAGAGGAGATGAAAACAGTGTTGTGCGCGGGTGCATTGCTTAAGAGACCGTTTTCACTACCAATGCATCTCTCCTTTCCTTGCTTGTAAGAGCGTCTGTGTATTTGTGCTCGCTATCCCACCTCCCTTTTTCCTCATCCATCCCTCCTCTCACGCTTGCTCTCTCTCCCTTTTGCACTCCTACTACACTAGCTGTCTCTGTCTAACAGAGTTTTGGTTCGTCTTGATTCAAACGGCAAGCGATACACAGACTAGGCGCGGCACACACGCACGCGCGCACACAAAGAAATAAACGTCGGTATTTCCCTCTCTAAGTTGCCGCATCATCCCTTTGTCTGCATTTTTTTTTATCCTCCATCTCATCATTGTGGCCTCGTGCCTTTGTTTTTTCTATTTCTCCTTTACTTCGTTCACATCTTCTCTTCCCTCACTGCGGCTGTCTTTTCTTCCACTCTCTGCTTCACTCCGCCTCTCTCTGTTTGTCATTGCTGCTCAAGAAAGCATTGAGGGACGCATCAAACAGCAACAAATCAAATTCGTTTAGCAAGACTCTTCAGCTGTGCAAATTTTGCGGCTACCTCTTTCACGTCAATCATTTTTTTGCCGCTCTCTTTTTATCTGTGTGTTTGCATTGTTGCTGTTGCACCTCCGGTGTTGAATAATCGTGCATCCTTGTCATCCGCTGCCGCGTTTCTTCTGCCTCCTCCACACCATCTCTGAAGGTAAAGAAGGGAAGAGAGAGTCAGGCAGAAAGAGAGAGCGCAGACTCTTCCAGGGTAGTCGTGTTCGCATCCGTTGTGTGTGCGTCCGAGTTTGTACGTGCTGTTAGCAATGCGCAGCCGATCTCGCCAGGGCTCCCGCCTGACCTTCCACCCCATCGTCATCGCCTCCGCGGTGGTCTTTGTCGTGCTTTTTCTCGCCCTCGGCTACCACACCGGCGTGAAGCATGAGGAACAGGCGCATCAGCCCCGGCTGCTGGAGATAAGCAAGGAGCTGAAGAGGCAGCAGTCGAAGCTGGCGAGCTGCTCGATGCAGGCGGCAAATCTGACGAAGGAGCTGGCCAAGGGCAACAAACAGGTGCGCCAGCTGCAGAAGTCGGTGGAGGACTGGAAAAAAGAGCAGCGCGAGGCACAGTCATCCTACAAAGCGCTGGAGAGCAGCAACGGCAAGTGCGAGGTGGAGCGCGGCGAGGTGGAGACGCGGCTGCGCGAGCAAAACGCGCAGGATGTGCAGGACCGCATGGAGGTGGAGGAGCTGACGAAGGAGGTGGACGCGCTGCGGGTGTCGGTGCAGCAGATCACACATGGCGACGGCATGTCCATTGTCCTGCTCAGCGAGACAGTGAATGCGCTGCGGGCCACGTACAATGAGCGCTGCCGCAACCTGCCTGGCTGCGTAGAGCTCAGCGATGAGCAGCTGCTGGCGCTGCACATCGAGGAGAACCGCACCGAGGAGGAGATTCGGAAATTCCTCGAGCGCGACGCAGCGGCGCAGCGGGACTTGACGAACACGCTGCTGGGGCCCACGGCGAACCTCACTGGCATCTACTTTCTCCCCACAGTTGATGAGGAGCGCCAGTGGGACGCCAAGAGCCACTATCCGAAGTTTTTCAAGCGCACGATCACGCAGAAGCCCCTGCGCGGGCTGAAGAGTACGGTGTCGTCCGTCAGCACGGCGGGCGATGTGTTGACGGTGCTAGATGTATTTGGCAACTATGCCATGTGCGCCTACCGCTACCGCAACCCGAAGTTTTCCTTCCAGTCCGCCTTTGCCTACTTGCCCGAGGCGCGGCCTGGTGGTGCGGCAGCCGACGCAGCAGGTCAGCAGCCTCACCCCGTCCCCGCTCTTCTTCACTCTCTCATTGTCAGCCCGCTGTTGCAGTACTGTGTTCAGTGCGACGCGCACGTGTGGAAGCAGCACTATTGGCTCGCCTGCTTCAAGGACCGCATGCTGACGCCCCGCAACTACGGCACGCGCGACTTCTGGATGGTGCGCTCCATGATCCAGGCCGCCCCGGCGATACAGAAGGAGGCGTTGGGCTTTTATGAGAGCCAGAACGTGGAGAAGCAGCGCGTGCTGGCGGTGGTGCTGCACCTCGCATCGGAGCGGGACAGGGAGGAGTGCGACCGCGAGGCCGTCAAGGAGTACGGCATCCACTACCAGTACCTGATGGCCAACTTCCCCAGCGACACGTCCCTGAAATCGCACGTTGCGGAGGAGCATCAAGCGCAGTGCTCGCCGACACCAGCGCAGATCATTGAGCGCATCGAGCAGGTGCGGGTGGCGGCTGCGGCTCCTGCCTTATCAGGCTTCGACAAAATTTACCTCTCCGTGTCGGCCGACACCCGCAGCAACGTGGACGCGCTGATCAACGAGATGGAGCTGACGGAGCTGCGCAGCATCTTGCTGCCCGCCTACGCGAATCCAAAAATGGAGGCGTCAACGCCGGGCTCGACGGAGCTGGTGGACCTCGAGATCGCCAGCCGTGCCACCGACATCTTGGTGAGCCCCTTCTTGCGGGCCAGCCGCTACGTGACGGAGCAGTTCCTGCTGCGACACAGGCTGAACCCTGGCGGGCACATCTGGACGTTTTAGTGCGTCACGCGAGCACAACAAAAAAGAAAGGAGAAACACCCGAACACAAAGTAAAGGGTGGAGAGAGAATGCGGGAGGCAGATGAGACAGCTTACGCGCTCTTTTTTTAACTTATGTTTTTATTCTATTTTTTGCATATCTCCTCCTTTAAGCCACGAGTTGTTGTTGTTGTTTATTTTTTGCCATTTGCTGTGCTGCATCCTTCACGCTGTGAGCTTTTTTTCTTCTTCTTCTCTGCGGCCAAAGTGGTTTCTCTTGTGCAAAGCACTGCACACCGCGTGTCAAAAAGGGATGAAAACAACAAACGCTGCGATCAAAATTGTAATGCAAGGGAGAAACGCATTGTGAAGGAGAAAACGAAAAGGAAGACGAGTGGTGATGATTCCGGTTTAATACCTCAGCTGATAACAAAAAACCCGTCTCTTCCGGGTTTTTCTATTAGAGTTTGAAATTATAGCTGCTACTGTGTTCTTTGCTGTTGTTGCTGGAATGTATCACCGCAAATGCAGTGCGATAAATATGTTGTGGGAGAGGCAATTGTGGTTGCTTGCAATGGGAGGGCCTGCACTCCTGCAGACAACTCTCGCAATGCGCGGTGCGCTATGAAGTGTGAGTGTATGTGTGTACTCCTTCCCTTCCTCCACTCTACTTTTCGTATCTTTTTTTTCTCTTGCTTTTCTCGCCTTTGAAGAGATCATACACTCGCATTCATCAAGACCGCCTGCACACACACACGCGCGCACAAACGCAGTCGACTCTGATCGCCCTCGTACCAACACTCGTTGCGGTTCCCTCCCGTCAGCCCTCTCGTTGAGCACCAGCAAGCAGTACACATACATACAAGGAGAGAAAAAGTGACATTTCGGTGTGCCATCGGCGTGTGACAAAAATGCACAACCACCACCGCGACTTTGAGCCGATGCAGCGTCACCGCCCACAGCGGATGCTGCCGCACGGCATGTTCAACGACATCTTCGTCGACCGTCCCCACCGCATCGACGCCGCGAACGAGCGGCAGAAGATCAACTTTGACGACATCAAGACCACTCTCGCCTACAAGCCCACCACCACCTTTGAAAACGGCAACGTTAAGGCGCTGCTCATCGGCATCAACTACACCGGCACGGAGTACCAGCTGAGTGGGTGTGTGAACGACATCCACACGATGCTTGACACGTTGCGGCAGGTGGATTTCCCCATCACTGAGTCGAGCATCCTCGTCGACGACGAAACCTTCGCGAACGTGACGGCCTCGCCGACGCGGGAGAACGTCATCAAGTACATCTCGTGGCTTGTCAAGGATGCCCAGTCGGGTGACGTGCTCTTCTTCCACTACTCGGGCCACGGCGCGCAGACCAAGGCCATGTCCGATAAGGACGAGGAGTACGACCAGTGCATTATTCCCCTCGACTACCAAACCAAGGGCTCCATCCTTGATGACGATCTCTTTAAGATGCTCGTCGACCCCCTGCCAGAGGGAGTACGTCTCACCTGCGTCTTCGACTGCTGCCACTCCGCCAGCATGCTCGACCTGCCCTTCGGCTTTGTGACCAACCAGAGCGCCGGTAAGGCTGATGATGCCTCGACGCGCCAGATGAAGAAGCTGCGCGACTGCAACTTTTCCAAAGGTGACGTCGTCATGTTCAGCGGCTGCGAGGACGACCAGACGAGTGCCGATGTTGCGAACGTGGCGGCCTTTGGCGATGGCGAGACGGGCCCTGGCGGGGCTGCGACGCAGGCTTTCACGTGGGCCCTGACCAACACAAGCGGGCTTGACTACATGAACCTCCTCCTCAAGGCCCGCGACGTGCTAAAGGAGAAGGGCTTCACGCAGGTGCCGCAGCTCAGCAGCTCGAAGCCGGTCGACCTTGACAAGACCTTCTCCCTCTTCGGCACCGTCACGGCAAACGAGGAGCAGCTGCAGCAGCACGTTCCGGAGGAGTACCGCCGGCCGCCGCCGCCGCCGCAGGGCCGCCGCTTCGGGGGGCCGCCGCGGGGCTTCGGTCACGGCCCGATGACGATGTTCCGCCGCGGTGGGGCGATGGCGGCCTTCGTTTCTGGGCCGCAAGGGATGGGAGGCTACAACAACAACAACTCCGAGGACGGCGCGGGTGAGCGAGGCTTCGGGGGTGGATTTAACGGCCGTGGCGGCTTCGGTGGTCCGATGGGCGGCCGCGGGGGTCCGATGGGCGGGCGTGGGTTTGGACGTGGTGGCCCGATGGGCGGCCCGCATCACTTCGGTGGTGGTGACGGTGGTGAGCCTTACCGTGGCCGCTACGAGTAGGCCCATCGTGTTTCCTGTCTTGCGGGCTTCTTCTTCTCCTTCGTGGTCAAGAAGCTTGGTCCCTACCTGCCAACTGTGATTCGCTGCGACAAAAATTCAAAGAGGGGAAGTGCTTCCCTTGCAAAGTCTCTTTCTCCTCCTCCCCACGCTAACCACACCCCCCCCCCCCTTTCTTTTGCGCTTTCTCTTTTCTTCCTCTGTTCTCTCTCTAGCGAAAAGACCAAAATAACAATAAAAAATGCGACAATGACGAGAGGCCGCCTCGCTCGATGTACAGGGTAAAATAAAGGTAAAGCGAAGGTGTTCGTAGATCTCTTGCCGTGTCGCAATCTCTTCTGTATTTATCTTTTCCTCCTTTTGTAAGACGGCAAGAGCCTTTTTTCTTTCCTTTGCGTCTCTCACTTAGACCGCAACAAGCACACGTGTTGATGCTGGTGTTGTTGTGTTGTCCCACTATCATTTTTCTTCCTCTCTGTGTTTGCGTGCGTGCTTTTGGGTGCTATTGCTGCCCACTATGTGTTCAAGACTGGAACGCTTTTTTTCCCCCTTCTCCCAACCCTCCTCCTTGTTTCGATTCGTGAAAATTTTAGGTGTGCTCTTCTTCTCGCATCTTACTTTGATGCCGCGCGGACGAAAACTCCTTTCTTCTCCTTTTTTGTTTGTTTGTTTTGTTTGTTCACCTGGAAACCTGCTGCGAAAAGCGGTGGTTACTACTACTTAGCTGGCAGCGAAATCACGTCCCCTATACACACACACGCACATCGCGCGCACGCGCGCGTGCAGTCCCGCAAGCGCATGCGAGAAGTGGCTCTAGCTGCTCCGCCGTGCATTGTCTGTTTCTGATCTCTTGTCATTTTTCAAATTACCCTCAGATTTCTTTTTGCTTTCCCTTTCTTTCTCTCTCTCTCTCTCTGTAAGATAAGCGACTCGTAGCTCCGTTCGAATAGGGGTGTCGTCCCGTCTTGTCTTTGTCCTGTCTCTTTTCGCGACTTTCATGTTTGACGTGATCTTCGTGAGTTGGGCTGCATCGACAAAAAAGAACTCTGCCCTTTTTCTCTTCTTTTTCTTTTACTCTCTCGCACGTATCGAGTATTATTTTTCTTTTGGTAGTCTCAACGGCTTTATGGAAGAAAACGAAAACATAAAGCGGAGCTTCCGCGCAAGCGATCAAGAAGAGCGAGGCGCCGTATGGTGGACTTCACCTCATGCCATCGCCATGTGGTACTTTTCGCATCGACGTGTTATGCACCTCAGTAGATTATTTTTCTGGTTCAGACCTAATTGTTTATTTGCTCTCTCTCTCTCTCTTTGGCGACTCGATGTAGGACTTAGTTTTCTTTTTTTTTTTATTGAACGAGTTTAGGCGTGGAGTTGAGCAGGAGGCTGCTATGAAGCACTCAAACTGCCTTTAGGCGCCTCTCCGCTCTCCTTCGTTTTCTTCTATATTTCTTTCTTTGTGTGTGTATGTGGGTGTACGAGCCTCTGTATCCTCTGCCTCTGTCTCTCAATCTTCCTCTGCAGCTCAACCCGAGCAGCCGCCTCTTTTTCTTGTTGACCCTTTTTACGTACCCGCTTTTTGGGTCTTTGTGTTTCTCTCCTTTTTGGAAGGAAAAAAGAAGGCGATGCTTGACGGTGAAAAAGAGCAGTAAGGTATGTGAGTTCGTTCCTTGTGTATTTTTTCTTTTTCCTTTCTCTCGCGCAGCAACTGTGAAGGGCGAAAAAAAAATACTTAGGCGTGCGTGTTGAGCACACTCACTGTCGCTTTGTCAGAGGTGTCAGAGTCTGTTTTTGTCCTGTCTTCTTTGTTTCTCTGTAGTTTCCCTTCGGCATCAACTCGACTGCTGCTCTGGTTTCTCTTCCTTTTATTTTTCCCCTTTGTAGGCATGTGTGTGTGTGCTGCTCCTGCCACAACGTTCAAGTGTGCTCTTGCACGTGTGAAGGGCAAAGGGCAAAGGAAGAAAGGAGAGAAGCGAGAGTGCAGGTGCGAGTCGTGACTTCGATGCTTGTGGCACCTTGCGTTTGTGTAAAAAAAAAAAAGAAATTATAATAGATATATGAGAAAAGAAAAGCTGAGCCAATCGAGTAGAAAAGGCGGGAAAAAAAGGAAAGATGGTGCACGTGGCCTCTTCTGCACTTAGCTAGTGCGAATGCGAAGGATACCGAAAGAAGGCTGCGCTGTCCTCGAAATGGAAGGAAGCCTGTTGTGAGGCATTTCTGCACTGCTCCCCACGCAAAGGTGCCCATGGTTGCTTCTCTGTGATCTCACCTGCGTGTCCGCTCGCTCAGCCTACCTCTCCCCCATGCCTTTCCATCTCACTTTGTTTTCTTCCACTTGTGTTTATCAGCTTCTTGCGGTTCCCGCGCTCCGCACTGATACTTTACACCGCTACAACCTTTTCTAAATTTATTTTTGGCCTCTTTCATTGCCGCTACGTAGTTTTTTTTTTTTCTTTGAGTGTGTGTGAAGACTTAAAAAGAAGAACACACGCACACGCAATCATATCGTTGCGACTTCCTCTTTTTTTTTTCCTATTTTGCTGATTCTCTCCGCATTTTTGTTTCTCTCATTTTCTCCCCCTTTGCTGAGGTTTTTTTTCTCTCTCTCTCTTTTATTTCTCCTCTCTTTACGCAAAGCCTTACTTGATGGCGGATTTAATCTTAGGATTGGTGCTCGGTCAGGTGGCGGGGATGGCGCTGCCGGTGCTCGCCAACGGCCTTCTCTCTGTGAAGCGGCCAGACCGCGTCAACATCCAACACGAGCGGCAGAAGGTACACACGTGCCGTCCTGTCATTCCCTACCGTGCTCCTGTCCCGTACACGGGTGGACGCGTTCGCGCGCTCTTCATCGGCATCAACTACACCGGCACCGGCAACGCCCTGCGTGGGTGTGTGAACGATGTGCGGACGATGCTGGGAACGCTCCAGCAGATTCAGTTCCCCATCAGCGAGTGCTGCATCCTTGTAGACGACCAGCGCTTCCCCAACTTCACCGCGCTGCCAACGCGGGAGAACATCATCAAGTACATGCTGTGGCTGACGCACGACGTACGCCCTGGTGACGTTCTCTTCATCCACTACTCGGGCCATGGTGGGCAGACGAAGGCGAAGCACGACTCCGAAGAGGAGTACGATCAAACACTCATTCCTCTGGACAACGACAGAAACGGCAGCATTCTCGATGACGATCTCTTCCTCATGCTGGTCGCCCCGCTGCCGCCCGGTGTGCGCATGACGTGCGTCTTCGACTGCTGCCACTCTGCCACGATGCTCGACCTCCCCTTTAGTTACGTGGCGCCGCGGACGACCGGCATGCGAGAAGAGATGCGGCAGGTGCGGCGCGACAACTTCTCGCGCGGTGACGTGGTCATGTTCAGCGGCTGCACCGACAGCGGCACGAGCGCCGATGTGCACAACACCGGTGGCGGCGCCAACGGCGCGGCGACGCTCGCCTTTACGTGGTCGCTCCTGAACACTCAGGGCTTCAACTTCTTGAACATCTTGCTCAAGACACGCGACGAGCTGCGCAAGAAAGGCCGGGAGCAGGTGCCGCAGCTGACGAGCTCGAAGCCCATCGATCTCTACAAGCCCTTTTCCCTTTTCGGGATGCTAACGGTGAACCAGACGATGATGACCAACTGTGTGCCGCAGCAGTATCAGAGCATGCCGCCCAACATGCCGCCGCAGACGATGCCGCCGCAAACCGGGGCCTACCCGGCCTACGTGCCCCCACCGCCTCAAGGCTTCCCACAGCGCGACGGCGGTGGCGGCGGCTACAGTCCCCAAATGCAGTACGGTGGACAGCCACAGTATGGAGGACAGCCGCAGTATGGTGGGCAGCCGCAGTATGGCGGACAGTACCACGCCGGCCCACCGCCGCCGGGATGGGGTCCGCCGCCGCCGCAGTCACGCGGTGTACCCGGACCGCCCCCGCCGCGCGGCCCGCCTGGGCCTCACTACAGCCCGATGCCGCCGGCGCAGTACTCCTACAACCCGATGCCGCCGTCGTGAAATGTGGAGGAGTTGAGAAGCGGGCGGGAGGGTTGGGTTGAGTGTCCGGGGCAGAGACGCGCGTAAATTCTCTCATTTCTTCCCTTCTTTTTTCTCGATGATGTTGCGCAGATGCAGACACATTATGTTCCAACTAGCAGTGATGATAATCGGAAGGGCCGTAGAGGACATGCATTTTTTTTTTTTTTCTGATAAAAAAATCTCCAGCTCTTTAACGATCGCCACGGTTGATTTGCGTCTTGAGAAGCAAGGAAGACGCAATGGGACCAGGACTGCAATCAACGTGTACGTCTGGTGTCATTTTCGGTTATTTTTTTCATTCCTGTGCCCGCAACACTCTATATCTGCTCTGGTAGTTGTTACCCACCGCGCTGTATGCAGAAATGAAAAACAGTGTTTTCCTCATGCTGTGCCTGCTGATGTCGTTGGTAGGTCGATGTGCTGGATTCTTTTTTTTTTCCAGAGCCTCGCTGAGTGCGCACGCAGTTGCACATAGGCACACACACACACACTCCCATCACCTCCCTTTCCTCTACCTCCCTTCTCCACAATCTTTTTTTTACGTCCGTTTTTCTTTTTTCCGGTGCAACAGCAACGAATACCCGGTGGTGCGCTCGGTACCTCTTAGCCTGGTTTTTTTTTCTGTTTGCTACTCTCCTCCGTGAGGTCACTAAGCGGGATAGACGTGCCTTTTTGTAGCTTCCACCTCGGCTTGTACGCTTTTTCACATCAAAATACAAAGAAACGAATACTTGGAGAAAAAGCGAAGGAAGAACCTATCACAAAAAAGAAAAATGCACCGCTGCTGCTTGGCTCGCCCCCGCCTGGCCCTGTTCGGTGCGGGTGTGAGCGCCGCCGCCTTTCCCAAAGCCGCTTATCGAGTCAGCCACCGCTGGTGCAGCAGCACGACAAGCAAGCAGGACGCAGCGGCTGCGAAGGCTGAAGCCGCAGAGGCGGCGGGGCGGAGCGCGGGGCACGCGTCGTCCCCAAATGATGGCGAGGCGGCCTCCAGCAAGGCGGAAGGCACCGACGCGGAATCGGCGGCCATCGTAGCCAACGGCACCGGCGGAGACGTGCAGCAGCGCCACAAGGGCTTCATCGCGCCGTCTGATGATGTCGTGATGGAGATGGCTCGCAAGGCGCTCGCGCGGGAAGGCCGCGACGAAATTCCCGAGGCAATTGTGTGGAAGTGGGAGACCACCGCGCCGCCTATCTTGGCGCAGGGCAAGCAGAACATCTACGACCTCACCGACGACATCCCACAGCACGTCAAGCCCTTCTGGTACCACGAGTACTACCAGCAGCGCGAGTACTTTCGCCTGCAGCGGGAGAAGCGGCCGTTGAAGGAGCGCGTGCGTTTGTGGGCGACTGTTCTGGCCGCCACTGTTGTCGCCGGGGCCGCCCTGACCTTCTTTCGTGTGTGGGTGGAGCAGCCGCGGGAGGTGCGGCAGCTGCGCGAGGACCTCCTTCAGCACACCTATGGCCGCGTGCTGGAGCTGGCTGCGGGCCACGGCCAGAACATCGGTGCCTACCCCTACGCCGTGCATGAGGTGGTGTTGACGGACTCGAACCCGCAGCAGCTGCAGGCGCTCCGCTACCGCATTCCCCACACCGCGTACCCGAAGTACGACGTGAAGCGAGTGCGGTCCGAGAGCCTCGACATCTTCAAGGATGGCGAGTTTGACTGCGTGGTGGACATGTTCGGTCTTTGCCACTTGCACGACCCCGTCATGGCCCTCCGGCAGATGCAGCGCGTGGTGAAGCCAAGTGGGATGATTCTCTTGTTAGAGCACGGCGCGAGTCCCTACCCGCCTGTGAACTGGTTCCTCGACTACTTCGAGCAGCAGCACAAGGTGAACACGCACGGCTGTAAGTGGAACTCGCCGATCCGCAGCTACCTGCAGGAGTCGCGGCTGGAGGTGAAGGAGATGCGCAACATGCACTACGGTACCACGTACTACGTGGTGGCCTACCCGGAGGTGCTGGACGCCTTTAAGGACCGCGATGCCGAGGTTGCACAGGAAAAGACGAAGGCCAAGTAAAAAAAAAAAAGGGAAGGAGGAGAGAGGAGAGAGAGAAAAAAAGAGATGGACCCGAAGCACATCAAGAAACGCGACGGTGAAGCCGTGTTCCGTAGAGGGCATCTACGGAGATCCTATGGCACCTTCTGCAGGACTGCATAAAGGCTTCTACTCCACTTCTCTTTGGTTGTTGTTGTTGTTGTCCCTGTCATCAATACTCCGCGCGTGTGCATTTTGCCCAAAAAGCAGTGCTCCCCCTGTGCACGCGTGCTGAGGAGATGATTGGGGTTAAAGTCTGGTGCTACAGCTGCTTTGTGGCCGCTTACGTGTTTGTATCTTTTCTGTTGTTGTTTCGTTGTTGTTGTTTTTTGTGGTTGTTTGTTTTCCACGCGTATGCATGCATGTGCAGCTACGTACGAAGTCCCCTGCGCGTGTCTCTCTGTGACGGCAGAGTTTCCATTCGCTCTCTTGTCTTCTCTTTGGCATTTGGAACTCATCTGTCGGGTTTTTAGGAGTGTCGCTGTGCGCATCAATTTGGTGTCAGTTTTTTTCTTTTGTTGGTGTTTCTCTTCCTTGGCGCGCCAGCAGTGTCCACCTGATTCACACTAGTACGTACTATTTATTTACACAAACACAAAATGCACATAGGAAGAAGAAAATACGTGTCGTGACGATTGGGAGGGCTATCAGCGCTTTCACTACCTATGCGAGGCTTCCCTCGCGGCTTTCGGTTGATCCGTTGCGACAAAGGGACAACAGCGCTGCCATGAGAGCTGTGGAAAAGCCGAAAGATGAAACTGCACTGGAAGATAGCAAGGAGTGTTGCGCGTGTTGTGCTCTTTCTTCAGACGTCCGGTGTCGTTGAGGGATGTAGTGAGGGGAGGCACGCGTTGAACTCAGCACACCTGCTTGTGCACTTCGACTTCGCTTTTGCGCGGTACTCTTGTCCTGCGCCTTGAGAAAAGGCAAGTCTTGTGTACTCCATCAAGCCAGTGTGGCATTGCGAAGGAGCGCGTGCGTAAACAAAATAATTGCGCTTATACACACGTAGGAAAATATGTCTTACCATGACTCTCTCGCTCCTTGTGGCATTAATCGACTTCTCTTCTTTTCTCTTTCTTTGTCTTGTTCTCTTTTTCGAATCCGACGCCTTTTTGTTTTTAACGATTTGGGCAGACACGCAGGACACTGCGGCTGCACGCAAGAAGCAAGACGACGCGACTCAGAGCAAATAGTGCGTACTCCTTTGCTGCTTTTTCCCTTGAGCAGCGCGAAGCTGTCGTTTTGAAAGTTTTTTTAAAAAAAGTAACGAAGGAGCTCTACAACCACAAAGCCCACAGACAAACACACGCTGTTACCCAGACAGAGCGACACAGATTGACGACGCGTAAAAACAGGTGCCCTCAAGGGAAAACACCAATCAATGAGTAGCTTGAGGAACCGGCCTGGTGTGCAGAGCAACACCTGCCCGCCCACACATCAGACCCTTCCTGTTGCAGACGGCAGAGCCGACACCGCAGAACTCTGCCTGACCTGTCTGCTTCATTCTCTCGCGTCAGAGACATCATCAGCGCCGTGCACGTTGACGGACCTGCAGCGACAAGCGGAGTTGCTCCTGGCAGCGCTCACGCAGCTGTGCCCCACCGTGGAAGCGCACGCGTCCTCCAAGGATGTACTGCGGCGGTGGGCGTGGGAGACGCTTAACCCCTCTGGCGACGGCCCCCTCGGCGAATCCACCCACCGAGATGCATCGGGGCGACATAACTTCTGTGTGGGAAGAGCGGTGGCAGACATCCTCAACGCGCTTTTTTATCGCCTCGTCCATCACGGCGACGCGGTGCGGCCTCACACAGAACGACAGCGGCAGAGCCTGCGGTGCCGCCTTTGTAGACCTGGTGGTGTTCGTCTTCGCAGCTTGGGAGCTCTTGCTGCGCGCTCCTGATGAGGCGAGCAGTCTGGCAAGTAAGGCAGCGGCGGTGTCGACGCACGTTGACGGTTTGCCAACACAGTCGAGACGAGGCATCAGCAACGAGCAGTCTCTCCCAAGAAGGTCGTCTTCTACAGAGTGGGGCTACGGCGATCCCACATTAAGCTCCACTTACCCTGGCGAGCCTTCAGACGCGGCGCGCTACACCTCCCAATACACGGCACTGCCGCAGAACAGACCGCAGAGTATGGAGGAAGAGAGGGAGGAGACTGCGCGGTACGTTTCTCAGGCAAGCAGTGCGGCCGTGGAGGCTGTTGCAAGCGGCGTTGTGGCGCGCATGGCGGAGGACGTGTTGCGGCTTCACCCCACGATGTCCCCCTCACTCCCGTCCTCGCAAGACATGTTTTTCCTTTTAGAAACACCGTGTCATCGCTCCTACACGGCAGTGTCGCTGCTTTACCGATTGGCGTGCCAGTCGCCGCTATTCACTCGCCTTCTGTGCTACACCGATCAGTTCTGCACCTTGGTGCGCGAGATGCTTCCCCTGTACGCTGCGCGCTGCATCCGGACTCCGACTTTGCAGTCTCGCAAGCGGGAGAGAGAGGCGGAGCCGACGCACGATGTGGCCCCGCCCGACGTGCTGCACCTCCTCCTGCACGTGACCCATCGCGCCGTAACGGGAGCTGCGCCGAACATCACCTACCAAGAGGACCCCCTTGCCACTCACCTCGTCGCACCATCCGCCACCTCAAGCTCCGATGGACGGAGGAGCGGCACGATGGCGCAGGATGCGTCCCTGCTCTCCTCGCTGCTGATGCTGCTGGAGACCACAGCCTTTCCCCGCGTCACCGCCGCCGCCTTGGTGCTTCTCACGGAGGTCTTCACCTGGGCAGCCACCCGTGCACAGCTTCTTCCAGGATTGTGCGGCAGTGGCCACGACACACGTCAGGAGGCAGACGAGCAGAACGAAGACGTGCGAGGGGAGACGGAGCTTTTGGGAGAGTCACCGGTAGCAGTGCGGAACGGTGGCAGTACAGCTGCTGTCGCTCCGGCCCTTCGCCCCCGTCATTTTGCTCTTCTTCTCGGCCCCCTCTTATTGCATCAAAATGGGGAGGTGGTGCGGCTGGCATGCGCGGCGCTGCTGTCGCTGCTCGCTCCTTCCGCGACCCGCGGTCCCGCCGTTACGTTCTCTGCCGCGCAGCATGCGGCGTCGATGGAGGTGGCTCAAGAGGTGGAAGGCTACGCGGCGGAGGCGCTGGACGCGTGCGTGCGGGGCAGGCCGGACTTTTGCGAAGCCGTTGTGGACGTGATGGAACGCGTTGCCGCCGTCCTTTGCGAAGCGGAAGAGACCGTGATTCACGAGCAACTCGTGGAGAGTCCTGGGCGAGGTGATGATGACGACGCCGCCGCACATTCAGAGGGGTGGCAGCAGCAGTGGCGTGTTATCTTCCGCGTGGCCAGCGTTGACGCACGTCTCCTCGACAGACTCCTCTGCGGCCCGGTCCTCCGACGATCCATCCGCATGCCCGTCGCCGCTGTTGCTGAGCAGGGAGGGGCAGACTGGAATTGCGTGGTGTCTGCTGCGGTGCAGTGCGTCACGGACGCCGTTTCCCTTTCGTTGCACGCCCTCCTGCGTTTACTGGACGCCCTTGCTGCAGGAATGGGCCCGGCGATGTGCGCCGTGTGGCCGGAGGGGCTGAACCGCCTGGTGGACACTCTCACCGAGCGTCTGGAGGAGCAGAGACACGCGGCGGCGACCGCATCCACTTCAGGCGATGAGAACGCACTTCTTCACCATGCACTGGAGCCCCGCACACACCTCCTTCTCGTGCACGTCACAGCCGCCTATCTCCCCCATACCGGCACAGCCCTCCACCGGGTCGCGCTGCTGTTGCTGCGGGATTTGGTGCACGGACGTGGACTGGCCGCCGCGCGTTGCCCGGAGCGGATGCTGCGCAACGACCTCCTTCGTCTCCCTGTGATAGTGGGCGGCACCGAAGATGCCGAGGAGCGGGAGTGTCGCTGTCTGCTCTCCATCGCAGCCCACCTGCTCGAGGCGCACAACACGCTGCTTGTCAATGCGTCATGGTCGTCGCTGACAAGCGGTGGCGGCGCGGCAGGGTCAACACAGGACAAAACATCCTGCCCGTGCTGTGCAGCCGACAGGGGACCCCGTCGCGACTGTCAACTGGCCTCACTGCATGAGCTTTGCGCACCACAGCAGCAGCAGCAGCAATCAAGTGTACATGTAGACTCCCTCCTCGATGTTTTGCTCAGCCTGCATCACGAGTCGCCGGCGCTGATAGATGCGCGGGCACGACTCGTGCGTGCTCTTTTCCACGACACCGCGCCGCCTTCGACATACACACCGGCCCTTGTGCGGGAGCGCCACGGTGCGCACGTGCGCGACCCGCTGCCGCTCGTCGGCGTCGCCTCCTTGACAGATCTGGCGGGTGCGTGTGCGATGCCGTTCGACGCTGCGGGGCTGCTGCTCGCGCTGTCGACGTGGATGTCGGTGCCCTGCGTGGCGAGCGACACTGTCGCCTTGCTCGCAACGGACGCATTAAACCTTTTGTGGCGCGAGGTGAGTGAGGCAACACAGCGTCTGTCCGATGCAGTCGTCACCGCAGCAGCAGCAGCGCCGGAGGAGGTGACGTGGTGGCCGTCCTCGCATGCGGTGGGTGAACGCGTTGCGTGTGCCCTGCAGTGCTATCTTGCCCTCCTCCTTGTTTACCTGCGCTGGTACGGCAGCCTTCCTTGGTCGCTACCCACACCGCGTGCACCTCGAACGGCAAATTCAGCAGTACAGCATTGTCTCGCAGTCTCTGCGGACGGGGAAGAAAGTGCGAGCAGCGTTGCACAGGCGCTGCTGCTCTACATGGAGGAGTCACCCATCGTGCGGCGCGAGGTGGCGTGGTTCTGGTTCCTTGTCGCATCGCACTACCAGGTCGACGTCCGCGGCGCGCTGACGGCGCCCTGCCACGAGCGCGACGATCAAAGTCCGCCATCTGCGTCGCATGAGAGCTCTGCGGCAACTGCCCCGGCACAACAGCTACTTTTTTCCCACTTGGCAGCCGTGACGATGCTGAGTGCACTCGTCTACGTGCCAGAGTTGAAGGCGGAGAGGACCACAGAAAAGGACGGCGACGCGGCGGTGGAGGCGTCCTCTTCGGTAGGCTTGGCCATCACCGCCTCCCACATGCTCTCCTTTCTGGAGACAATCGCCTCCTGTCACTGCCTCGCAGACGTGTTTCTGTCAGCATGTGCGCAGGCCAACGTGCAGGCCGCCGCAGCGACACCTGAAACGGCCTCGTCTGCGGACCGTCGAGGTATGCGTCCTGCAGCCTTTCCGTTACGCACTGCCCCCTTTCGCTGGTCGACTCCTCATCGCCGCACTCCTTGGCGATACGGCAGTGACAGCCCTGCGAGAGAGGGCATCCGCCATGAGTGTGGAGGGCCGCCTCCGCTACGTGCTGGCCGAGCTGGTGTATCTCGTGCAGCTGCGCGATGACAGTAGAAACCGGCGGGCGGGGGCGAGGGGAGGAGTGGAGACGGCAGCACACAGCACGGCCACCACTACGGCAGCGACGCATCTCCTGGTGCAGTGCCTTCTCTCCCAGCATCTCACACCCCTCCTGCACGGGAGCCTGCAGACAGCAACGCCGTCGATTTATGTCTGCGCCGCAGATGCCACCACAGCCACCCTCCTCCGCCTCATCTCTCTGTCGCTGTGGTGCGTTGGCTCGAGTGAGCTCAGCGAGTGCGATGCGGTGCTCACGCAGTACGCCCTCCGCTTCGTTCGTCTGTGTCGGGGGCTCTCAACGGCGGAGGTGCACCGCAGCTACGCGGCCGCCGAAGCTTGGGAGAACGAAAGCGCGGAGGCCGACGACGTCGACAGCGAAACGGGCGCTGTGGCAGGTGATGGGGAAGAAGACGCGGAGTGCGGCGGTGAGCGCTGTGTCGTCGGCCTCCCGTGTCTTTCCTTCCTCGTCCTTCAGCTTCTGTATTTGTTGCTGCAGCGCAGCAACCGCCTCGCCGTCGCCGCGGCAGACACTGCGGCAGTGCTTCTCTTCACGGCAGCAGCCAAGGCGGTGACGGCATCGGCGGCAGCGCGTGAAAAGCGGGGCTGCGTCGACGTGCACGTGTTGGCAGCCATCGTAGAGCACTGCCTGCACCGCCTTCGCAGGCAGAAGAAGAGTACGCCGTGGTATGAACAGTTAGACGGCAGGACTTATTTTAGGCGGATAACTCGACTGGCATCCTCCGCTCCTCTCCGTTGTCGGGTGGAGGTGCTGTTGGCTGGTGCCGAATGTCTTCTCCGTTTGTGCCCGCCAAATCCACCGCGTTGGTACGAGCATCCCAGGGACTGGCTTGCTTGCGTGGAAGGAAAACGGGGACCCGACATCAGCTCCGATGAGTGGCAGGCAATATGCGTCGTTATTCGGCACTGCCTGGAGGCGCTTACCGCGTTGTTGTGCACGAATGTGTTTGCACTGGACCACAGCGGGGCAGTGGTGGGCCGGCTGCTTTTCTGGTTGCTGAGTTACTACCACTGGATGATGCCGTACCCCGTGGACATGGATCTTCTGCTGGCGACGTTTTGTTGTGAAGGTTTGTGGGAGGAAGTGGATGTGGAGCCAACCCGACAACAACTGCTGGCGGAGGGGTGGTTGCTGGCGGGGCTGCTGAACGTGCTCTCTCTGGAGCCGCACTGGCTGCTCCACCACTCGGGTCTCAAGTGGAGGCTGCGGCGCTTTCTTGCCCGACCTGCGGTGGCGCAGAAGGTGAGACAGTTTCAACACGCGCAACATCTTCGCATACTTTCTGCAGCGGGTGGTGAGGGTGGCGCGGGAGACGGCGGTGCCGACAACGACAACGACGACGACGTAGAGCTGTGTCTGCTTGTGAGTGTACTGCTACATGCGATTGATGGCGACGAGGAGAGAGCGGCGGGACGTCGCAACTCCTCTGCACCTCCTGTTGTACCAGTCTTGTCCGCTGGATTCGTCAACAAAGAACTGGCTGCATTGCAAATGTGGGTGCCCTACACCGTTCCCACCACGCTTCCCAACGGCAACGATGGTGTTCCTTTGCTACTCATCTTGCACGAGATGCTGTAATGGCTGCGTGTTGAGCGTGAACTGTTTTTTTTTCCCTTTGCGCCGCTGTATTCCTTCCATATACGTAATCCTATTCGTTCAGTGTGTGTGCATGCTCTGCTATCTATTATTTTTCCTTTTTCTGCTACAACTACTGCCTCCACTCGCGCTGCTGCTTCCTTCCTTTTTATTTTCATCTTTATTTGCCTGCTTCTCCAGTTGTGCTTCTTTGTGCACTATCTTCAAAAATGCCAGAGAGAGAAAAAAAAACAAAGTTGGAAAGACATTGGCTTAATGCAAGCTGCGCGTCGAACACCTATTGTGTGTACTCCAGCTGAGGCTTCACCACCAACTTTTTTTTTTTTCTGGCTGCTATTCTGAGCACATGTCTGCTCCGAGATGCATCCGCAGCACCGCGGCCTTCATCAGCAATTTGTTCTCGAGCAGGTCAGCGTGCACACCTATTCTGCTGCTCCGTCCGCAACTGAGTCTCTTACTCCCTCTCTCTATTCTTTCTGTCTTTCTTTTTTCTTTTTTTTTTCTTTTTGTTGTTATGCGTGCAATTTTTAAAGGGGTTGCATTGCGGTCACAGCACTCCATCTCCCCCTCTCCATCTGTCGCGGATTTGGAAGAGGCACACCACACACGCCTCTAACGAGGGCAACCCCACTGCGGTTGGGTCTGACCTCGTCGTCGACAGCCCATCCACAGTTGGGCATCTCTTTTTTTTTTCCCTTCGTCGTACGCGTGCGGAGTACTGAGAGAGAGAGACCGCAGTCAGCTGTGTGTTTTCCTCTTCTCTCTTGTAGTGTTCCTTCATATTCTTCTTTAGGTAGAGTACTTCTTCCTTTCCTTGTGTGAGTTTAGGCAGCGCTGCGGTCAAAATATATAGTGCTGGTATTCGTTATTGTTACTTTTTGTTCTTGAAAAGACCTCATTTACACCTAGCCTAGCGACCTTCATGATGAGTCTTCTTCATCGCACACAGCTGCGTTTCGGCCTCCGCGCTGCCCCCGCAGCCTTACTCCCCGCGCTCCTCGTCCCACGCCCGCACCTCAGACACCGGCTTTTACGACTCTCAACTCCAGCCATCACCTCTGGGAAGCAGCCACGCAGGCCTTCTACGCCGAGTTTGCACGCTACTCAGAATGCACGTCTGATGTGGTGCGCATGCTGCAGGCGGCGGAGCTGGCAATGCATCGCTGCCTCGCCGAGCGCCGCGCGGAGGAGGCTCTCGAAGTGTACGCGACGTTGTGCCGGTGCGGGGTTGCCGGCAGCGCGGCGGACTCGTCGACACACACGCACTCATCTGCCAACTCGTTAGAGCGACTAGCCCGTGAGGCGGTGCAGCTTTTACCGCACCGCACCTGCCAGCACTCGGTGCTGATGCAGGTGATGGCGGCGGAGCTTGACACCGTGCCGCTGCCCACCTCTCTCCTCTACCCAGCAAAAGGGCGTGACGCAGAGCCCGCAACTCAGGTGAGTGTCAGTCGTGTAGACGAGCGCAGTTTTACGTGGTCAGCTGGAAAGGCGGCACCACCACACCTCATAGGTGACGGCACAATGTCCGCAGCGGAGCAGACGCGCATTCGTATCCGCCAACGCCTCCACACCCTCCACGCCACGGGGCAGTTGCCGCAGCAACTAGGAAAGGAGTACTGCTTAGTAGAGATGCAGGAGGTGGGTGCAGCGCCGGCGCGATCTTCTGTGTCGGCGCGGTCAAACGTGACGCGGCTGCGAGAGGAGGTGGAGGTGGGGCCTCTCTGCACACTAGCGCAGTGCGTTCTCACGCACCCCTTCACCTACGCCACCCCATCCGCCCCGTGGGCCCAGCGGGAGCTTCTCTGGGAGACCGACGCCCCCACGTCTGCGCGGTGGTCGTCAGCGGCAGCCCTCTCGGGTGCGCACAGCCACGCGGATGCGGCACGGCTGCTGCAGATCGATCACGTTGTCCGACCCTACCGGCAGCTGTGCCGCACCTCCCTCGACTTTCTCGCCGCCTGCGTACCAGACTGGGATGCCCTTTTTCTCCGCCGTG
This sequence comes from Crithidia sp. LVH-60A, assembly GCA_030078075.1. Lineage (NCBI taxonomy): Eukaryota > Euglenozoa > Kinetoplastea > Trypanosomatida > Trypanosomatidae > Crithidia > Crithidia sp. LVH-60A. The sequence continues at coordinate 1,618,658 of CP119637.1, read as the reverse complement.
CCGCGGAGACCCTTATTTTACCTCCTGCTGCCCACGTCGTCTTTCCTACGGAGTACCACCGCACGCGCCGAACGAGCGCGACGACGCACGAACCTTCCTGCTCTGCGACGGCCTCAACGACGTGGACGGATGCCGTGCTCCATCAGCTCTTCAGCCACCCCGCCGCCACACCACTGGCACGCGTCGAGGCCATCGTGCGGCGTCGTGTGCAGCACGATGTCGTGGTGCCCGACACCGCTTACGTCGTTCACCACTTCCACCAGCTGCGGCAACTCGCGCGTCACCGTGAGGTTGTGCTCACCCACGCCGTTGTGGTCGAACTCGTGGCCGCGGCGGCTCGGACCGACAACCCCCTCCGCTTTCACATCCGCCGTGTGCTGCGGGAGGTGATGCAGGCCACTACGACGGCAGTGACGGCGGTAGCGGCTCAGCGCGAGTTGCTGGTGAAAGAGCGCGGGGGACGTGGGCGAAGCAGGAGCAATCATGGCGGGGCGATGGGGTTCGCAACGCAGCGGCGGAGTTCGCAGGCGCACGGTGGCTACACGCTGTTGGGGCTGCAGGATGAGCTGGCGCTGCTCGACGGCTGCCCGGAGCGCTTCTTTCTGCAGGAGGGCAACGAAGACGGGGCGTTTGGCCCTCTTGGCTCAGGACAGGCGAACACGTGGAGTAGTGTGTCGGTGGTCCTCGTCGCTAAACAGCTGGAGCGGATGATCGCGGCGCACGACCGTGGTGCGGACTTCGCATCACCCTCTCGTGTAGACAGCGGCCGCGGCTCTTCGACCAGCGCGTCCCTGGACGTGGATGGCTTAGTGAGCCACCTGCTGGGCAGCAAAGAAGACGCCGCGGCGTGTGGCCGGGCTGAGCCGCTCTTCAAGAGCCGTTCGCGTGGGCGATGGGCGAGACTGCCGACGCTGGTGGCGACGACGAGCGACGCGACGCGCGCGGCGGCTTTCCAGGTGGGCCTGCAGATGCACCCGCCAGCAGGCGTGGCGTTGTAGTGGCGAAGCCACGCACAAAGTCGTAATCATTGTTTGTTTGTTTTTTTGGTGAGTTCGCTTGACCTAGTCTTCCGCTTTTCCTCCTTTCCAGTAGCAGCAAAACAAATTGCAAAATGAAGTTCCGCCTTAAATTTGTCCAGTTTCTCCTTGAAGTCATCCAACTTCGGCTTTTTTTTTGGTTGTATTCTGACATCCGTCTGCACGTAAGAAACGTTCTTTCTTGTGTTCTTGATGCGTTGTTGGATGAGGACAAAGATTGGCGGCAGACCTACTCGGTCTCAAAGACCCGCTGTCGCGCAAGATAGCGCAAAAAAAAAAAAAATAGATTCGACAGCAGAAAAAAAAAGTGCGGCAAGCCGCTTTGCTCTCTCAGTAAACCTCCATTACACTTCCTGCCTTTCCTCTCCTCCTCTTCCCCTCGGCGCTGCTCCTATCAACCTCCTCACCATCTGCCATGAAGCCATAAGTAGCTAAGTGTAAAGAGAAAGCCAAAAAGAGACGATCAGTGAACGACACAGTCCAAGTTTCAGGCTCCTGTTCTTCTTCTGTCACGGGTCTGTTTCCTCGCTTTTTATTCTAGTAGCCAATCGCTGAGCGTGTGTGCGTGCGCAACATCTTTTGTTTTTCTTTCCTAAGATCCCGTATACGCCATCATGTTCCGCCGCACCTTCGCGACGGCCTTCCAGGCAACCCGCGCCGCCCGCGTGTCGCTGCTGGTGAAGCAGCTGGAGGGTACCACCCCTCTGACCAAGAAGGACAAGCCGGTCAACTCCTGGTCGGACGAGTTCATGAAGCCGCCGCAGTCGGACGAGATGACGAAGAAGTACGGCCGCTACGCCAAGTACTCCGACCCCGCCCTGTGCGACGTCGACACGTCGGAGGAGGTGGTGCTGAACACCTACCCGGACGGCGCGGCTCCCGGCCGCATCGAGGCGTCAGCGGGTGTGGCGCTGAAGGACTTCGATGCCTCCATGTGGGACGAGGAGTTCTTCCGCAAGCACATCCTCAAGCCGAAGCTGGCCGACGAGCTGGAGGACCGCGCGCGTGTGACGGACTACGCACTGAACTCCGCCATGCTCGGCTTCGTCATTCTCATGGCCCGCTACGCCGTCCTGCCGCTCTGGTACGTTGGCCAGCCCGCCCTTTCCATGGTGGGTCAGATGAACATCGAGGCCGAGGTGGGCGAGCTCGGCGAGCGCGAGTGCAAGACCGTCGTCTGGCGTGGCAAGCCCATCTTCGTCTACCGCCGCTCGGCGCGCCAGATGAAGGAGGTGGAGGAGACGCCCATGTCGGCGCTGAAGGACCCCGAGACGGATGCCGCCCGCTTCCCCGACCAGCGGGAGAAGGCGGTGGTGATTGCCATCTGCACCCACCTCGGCTGCGTGCCGATTCCCAACGAGGGCCTCTTCAACGGCTTCTTCTGCCCGTGCCACGGCAGCCACTACGACCCCTCGGGCCGTATCCGCCAGGGCCCGGCGCCGCTGAACCTCGAGGTGCCGCCGTACCGCTGGATGGATGAGAACACCATCTACATGGGCAAGCTGTAAGCTAGAGTCGCATCCGCGACGAGGACGCAGATGGAGGACTTGTAATTTTTATAAAGGTGGGGCAGCGCACGACGGGGTGTACGTGTGTGTGTGCCCGCGTGCCTGCAAGTTCACCTCTGCGTGTTTGGCTGATTTATGCGTCTGAAGGCATACGATAGGCTGGCGCAGTGGCGTCTTTCTCTTCTTTCTTCGTGGAACGGTGGTGTTGGTGACTTGAACTGTTTGTTTGTTTTTTTGTTTTTTGGTATTTCTCGTTACATATTAGGAAGCTTAACACTTACTTTAGATACTTAGTGAACCCTTTTCCCCTCACCGTCTCTTTCCTTACCTTTTCATCAATCCCGTCTCAAACTGACAAGACACGATAAAAAATGACGTTTCGGGTTGTTGTTCTTCTAGTTCTCTGTTGGTGACGGAGTCCATCGCCACTTTTTGAGTTCGGTGCTTTCCCCACGACACCTTCGCCTCCCTACTATCTTCTCTTGTGCTGAGCTGTCTTTATAATTCTTTTCTTACTTCCCTCTTCGTCAGGAGAGTCGAAGGTGAAAAGAAGGAAAGAAGAAGGAAGTGCGGTGAGGCAGAACAGCAGCTAACTAAAAAAAAAAAGAGAACAAAACAAGTATGGCGAGAAATGGGGGAACAGGAGAGACAGAGAGACGGTTGAGGGGGACTAGCGGCGGCGGCGGGTGCGGGAGAAGGTGCGGAAGAAGAGTCCCTTGCCCCTTTTTTTTCTGTCACTCTATTATGAAGTGTGCCGCAGCGCCTTCACTTTCTGCAAGAAACGACAGGTCTTGTTGTTGTTTGTCTCTTTCTTCTTTTTTTGGTCTCTTCTGGTAGCTGTAACCTCTCGGGGTTACTTTTTTTTTTTCTCCTACGTTAAGTATAGCAGCACGTCGTCGTGCACACAAACAACGAATGACTCAAACAAATGTAGAAGAAGCACAGAAGTAAGACATCCGGCAACATGCTCTCATGTTTCGTTGTTTTCTGTGTCTGTGTGTGCGTGTCATGAAATGCGAGAGTTTTTAGGTACACAACGTACCAAATCGCGGACACCGTCTTGAGGTGATAGCGGACTCTCAAAGGGCAGAGAAATAGAGAAAAAGAAGAGCAGTTTGTCCAACGCATTTTCCGCATCTTGGACTGTTGAGTCTCTCTTCCGCTCTCTCTCAATTGGCCCTTGTCGTCTTCCGGCGTTGCGCACCTTCTCTGCGCGGAATCTCTCCCCTTTTGAGAGGTAGAGAAGACAGAGGGCCAGAAGTAGCAAAATGCCTTTTGTAGTTGTTGTTTGTTCCAGCACGGCAAAACAAAAGCGCTGGCCTCTCAGTAGATAAATAGGGGGTACGTCAGCTGTGGCAAACAGCCGAAAGCCCGCATCTACCCCTCTTGGTACCTACGCTGGACATTAATAGCACCACGTCACCGACTCTCTCTCCTCTCTCTCTCTTTCTTTCCTCCAACCTCTCTCCTCTCAGTACACGACAAGTATAACACTTCTTTTTCTTTTTTTCTCAGCTTGTTGCTCGTCGTCAATGACGTCGAGACGCTCACGTGAGATGGTGAAGCGGCGACGCGAGAGCTACCAGCTCTTCCTCCAACCACAAGCCGATCTGCCGCCACACCGGTGCAGCCGCACTGAAAGCAACGGCCTTCCTCCCCAACCATATGAGGCCTCTCACGCTTCTTTGCTGTCCGAAGGGCGTGGCGAGGCTGTGAGCGCATTCGAGCGCTGCAGCACGTCTGCGAACGCCATCTCTGCAGTGGCTTCTTCGTCTCTTCACCGCTGCACACGGGCATCGCCAACGAGCGAGACCGCAGCGTCTCTGCCTGTCCGAGACCCGAACACGCTGCGGCTGCGGCTGCGACCTGTGCGTGTCGACATCGTGCGCGGCGACACGGGCCGCCGCACTTCCTTCCTCCTCGCCACAACCATCCGTTACGCCTGGCACCACGGCAACCGTGTGTACCGCAGCCTTGCTGGGGAGGAGGCCGGCGTGGAGCTGCGCGAGACGGTGGTGTGTGAAGTTGTTGCCGCCCCCTCGTCGCCATCGTCGTGGGCGGCGTGCCCCTCCGCCGCTGCGTGGCACCAACAAGCACTACTGTGTAATGAAGAAGTGCCCGTGGCGTCACCGACAACCGCGGCGGCTGCAATCACACGTGCGGCGTCTCTCACTCCGTCCTCGACCTTCCTCTCCGCCGCTCCTTGCACCTGCTACTCGTACGAGGCGACGCAGGTGTCACGGCGACTTGCCCCGCCCATCTCTCCAGGCTGGCAAGCCGTCGACGTGGCGGCCGACCTTGGCAGCAGCACCCCAGCTCTCTTCGTGGAGTGCCTGCTGAAGTGCGTGCACGACGAGGTCGCCTTGTCGGACGATTGTGGTTGGGTTTACCTCTACCACGGGCGCCACATCGTGAGTGAGATTGGGCGGACACGCATCCTGCAGGACATCTTTGCCCACGCCTACGACGGCGATCACAGCAATGGCGACGCGACGGCGGAGGGCGGGGTGCCGCTGGCGACGCTGACGATCTGCGTCTTCCGGAAGCACTGAAGCTTCTTTTTTCTCTTCGTTAATTGGTTTACTTCCTATTTACGGACTTGTGTCTCGCTCTGCTTTCTAGAGGTGTTTGACGCATCGTCGATAAATTAAATATAGGGAAGATGCGGCGTTAATGCGCTGTTAACAGTGCACTCGCACACGCTACTCTTGTTGTTTGTAGTGTGGCTTTTACCGTCGTCGCTCCAGCGGAGCTCTGAATAGGTAGAAAAAGGCCCGACAACGCAGCTTTCGTTCAAGCTGCTGTTGTTTTGCCCACTGCACTGGTGTACGTTGATTTCTTTCATTCTCCTTTTATCTCCTCTCTCTCTCTCTCTCTCTCTCGATATGGGGTGGTGTCATCGCTCCGGGCGTCGCATACGTAAGTTTCACGAGGCACAGAGCTGCTACCGGGAACTGAACGTGCCTCCACTGTACTTTTAACCCCTCTCTTCTTTCTTTCTCTTGCCTTCTCTCCTCTGAGTGGGTGTGTGCGTCTCTAGTGAGAGAGGGAGGACACTGAAAAGAAAGCGCAAAGAAAAAACGGCAGTGGAGAAGTACGTAGGTAGACGCGAGTGCATGGTGCCTCTTCCCTAGTCCCCATCCATCGTTGTTCCTATTGCATCTACCTCAGAGCGTATCTGCGTATGGCAGCAGCGGTGGCGCTTGTTTCGACGCCACCCACCACGAGTGGAGAACGTGAGAGACGGCAGCTCACACGTACACACATACACACATGCGCGTTCCGCAAAACATAAGCACACACCAAAAGTTTCGCTCTCCCTTCGAGTTTAAAAGGCCAAAAAAAAAAATTTTGAAAGACGCGCAGTAATCCGTGTTTTTTTTTCTTGTGGTCTGCTACAACCTTTTCAGTTTCTAAAATCGTTCGCATCTTGCAGCGCGATGCGGCGTGGCACATCGCCACTCTGCCCTTCCCGTCCCCGCCTCCTCTCCTGCCTTTCTCTTCTCGTTCTCTGCTGTCTCTCCCTGTGGTCCTGCCCCAGCCTTGCGCATGGAACTGTGACGCATCCAGATGCAGAGGGACACCATGGAGCAGAGCCCGGCCTTCGTCTCGACGCAGCGGAGGAGCTCGGCCTCTGCGCCGACTTTCCCTTTTCCCTCTTCCTCGCCGCTACCATGGGGAGAGAATCCTCCACGCATGCTCTCACCACCTGCGGCACCACCCCCTTCAGCGGTATCCTGCAGGACGTAGCGCTCTCGCACCTGCACCGGGATACGACGGACAGCGTCGTCGACCGTCTGTGGAGTCTCACGCACGGCAACGCGGACCCGCTTGCCTTTTTCGACAACGCGCACGTCTTTCTCGCGCTGCGGGCGGAGATGGAGGCGTGGATACGGGCCAACCGCACCGTGGGGATGGGACCCTCCGCCTACGAGGCCGTCGTGCGTGGTGTGGGGGCGGTGCTGGGAATGAACGACAGCCTCTTTGAGCAGCCGACTGTGCCGCTGCCGCCGCCGGAAACGGACGCAAAAGAAGAAGCCTTCAACTGGACGCAGCGTTTTGCGCGTTGTGAGAACGGAACCGTGAGCAGGCGTGAGACGAACACCTGTGTGTACCAAGTCGCTCAGGATGCCTATCGAGCGCACGCCAACGCGACGCTGCGCACGGCGCGGTCGTCGTCGCTGCTCGTCTCGAACACGACCTTCACACGAGCGCAGCGCTACTACGAGCACGCGGTGTTCCCAAGCATCATCGTCCGCGCAATGGACCTCGACCCGCAGACGACGGCCAGCGGCTTCGACCGCCACATCCACGGGCTGCTACGTGGGGTGCAGCATCTGTGGGACGCCGTGGCCGACGACGTGGCGGCCCAGGCCGAGGCGCTGCCCTCCCCCTTCCTCCCTCTCGTGCAAGAGACGGACTTCACCGGGCCGCGGCGCCGCGAAACCTACCGGGGCGAGCCGGAGGACTTCGCCTATCCTTCTCCCTCCCGCTACTCCGGCTCGCGGCTGCAGGCGCTGCGCCGCCACCTCCCCGCCGCCGTCGTCTACCAAACCGGCGCGCACTGCCGCAGCTGCCGCCTCTTCGACCAGGCCTTCGAACTGCTGCCGGCGGTGTACAAGCGCATGTGCAGCCGCGGCTACCGCAGCATCGTGAGCTGCAGCCCTGTCACACTCTTTCTGCGCACGACGTACCTCCGGCCCTTCCAGCGGCTGCCATCGCTCGAGTTGTACGCCCGGCAGGTGCACAGTCGGGCTGCGGTGCTGCGGCTGGCGGAGCTGAAACTGCTGCAGCTCTCGCAGGGCGACGCGACGGCGAGTGCCGAGGCGGACGCCGACGACGCGGACGACGCCGCCGACTTCGGGGACGACATGCGGCCCAAGGCCTTCTACAGCCTCCGCACCCGCTATGAGAAGTCGACCACCGGGCTGGAGGAGGCGCTGCTGCCGCGGTCGCACTTCGAGCCGATGCGACGCCCGCTGCGGCCCCATCCGGAGGTGACTACGGTGGAGGAGGCGGTGGTGAGCCTCGTGGGGGATCTGGTGGGAACCGGGGTAATACAGTTTCTCTTTCTGGACCCGAGTGAGGTGGCCCGCATTGCACGCGAGAACGCGCGGGTGACGCGCATGGTTGAGGAGCAGCAGGCGAGGGAGCGGGCGGCACGCGCGGAGGGCAGCAACGACACGGCTGAGGCGGCTCCTGCCACCAACGCCGGCGCACCACCGCCGTCTTCGTCGCCCAACCCGGAGGACCACCCGCAGTACCGCAAGGTGGTGAGCTTCCGCGACCTCTCCACGAAGCTAGTCCAGGCGCACACGCGTGCCCTCTTTGGTGAAGTGGACAGAGTGGGCAACAAGCGCGAAGGTCGATTTGCCGGAGTCAGGGCACCAGCGTTGCTTCGTTGCCTCGCGTCGTTGTGGTGGCTCGTGGAGCTGCCGCGTGCGGTGTGGGAACTGTTTCTCGCTCGTGTGGACCGGCTGCTTTTTGTGGCGGCCTTTGCGCTGCTGTGTCTCTATCAGCACCGCTGGAACCGCTCGCAGCGAGTGTCGTACTGGTAGAGCAAAAAGAGGGAGAGAAAAAAAAGGGGAGGAAGGTGTGAAAAAGTGGACACGGATATGCTGCTGCTTCATTATGTATCCCCTTTATTTTTTAAATGACGGGTCTGTGGTTTTTCCTAGCTGCCTTGCTGTTCTCAAAATCGTGTTGTTATTTATGTTGTCATCTCTGAGACGAGGTTTCGTTGCCCGGTGGAGAGCAGCAGTACTGCTTTCACTTTCCTCTCATATTGTTGCTTCGAAAAAAATGACAGCGAATCATGACGTTGCATGCACACCCGCACCGACACAGACATACAGGCACATGAGTGACTATTTGTTTCTCTCTCGTTGTGCGTGTGTATTTGCGCTCGAACGGGGGCAACGAGCCAAACGAAAAGAAAAAAGTGTTTTTGCACGGAAAGGTGCATCGAGCGAGTTGTAGGTAACTTTTTTTGTGTGTGTTTGACAGCTTCATCCGCGAGGCCGTCCACGGGTCGTACGGCAATCCACCCCGGACTCAGACACACAGCGGTGAGCTTCTTTCCTGTGCCTCACATGTGCGACTCTTTGCTGTACCAACAAAGAAAAATAAAGCTGCGCTATGCTTTGAACTCGCAAAGTCTGTATAGTAGCATTTAAAGATGTAAGTGGACATCCTGACCTGCTCGCCTCTCTTTCATCTCCTTCTTTCATTCCTCTTATTTTTGCTGCATCCCTTTTCCACCTCGTTCACCTCACCACATCGTTAAACTACCCTTCACCTTTCCCAGTGTGGCGTGCACCACAATCAAACACGGCCGCACAATCCTCACTCGCGTTGCACATCCTCCGCTTTCTGGCCAATGGCTGCATGAAACGCACAACTCTTGTTTTTCGTATAAAAACACGTGTTCTCTCTTCCGTCACCCACGAAACGAGTAAATTAGAAGAAGCAAAAAAAGATTAGAAAAGACATTGAGTTTTCTAGCTCTCTACTTGCCCTCTTTCCTTGCCTCTCCCTCCCCTTATATTTTTGTGCCTGCTTTTCTCTTGCTCTTGCACCGGTTCCGTTCTCATCTCTCCTCCTCTGCCTCTCTTATGTGTTTTAACGAGAGGCCTTTGAAAGAGCACGAACACCCGACAAACACACACCTGCAGAAAAAGGCCAGAGGTTGCAGTGCATAGGGGCAACAAGCAGACGATCACCACTGCACGAAGAGTACTCAATGGTAACCTGACTGGTAGATGAGAGAGAGGGAGGAAAGGAGAGGAGAAGTTGTTCTAGCTGCGGCCTCCTTGCGATGCAAGATTGTAACCGACGCACACATCTTGGGTAACTGCAACGTTTTATTTCCGTACACTACTATGGACGACATCCCCACAGTACCCTCTTCCCGGTGCTACATCGCACATTGGTGAAAATGCGTTGCCCTCCAATTCGGGCATGAGGCAGCTCTCCTCCCTCACAACTAACGCCCCGTCCTCCGCGTCTTCCCCAAAGTGCCGCGAAAGCAAATCAGCTGGGTTGAACTTGCCCTTGATGTAGAAGAACACAACAGCGATGTTGTGCTCATGCAGCATCGTGTTCGTCAGTCGGTAGAGGGACTCAAGTTCGAATCCTCTACTAATGCCCGCAAACCCGTTGTGCTTGCGCTGTGCGAAGACAATGAGACTGTGGTCCGTAACAATGGCTATTGCTGCCGGTTCTTGAAGCCCCCCATCTAGCAACCTTTGCAAATACACTGCGATCCCGTGCGGTTCTGTGTTAGCGGAGTACCTAGCTGTGAACCTTTCTGCAGTGCTTTTCCTCGGAGCCTGCTTTTAAAAGTCGACTTCATGGATCCAGCGCTGCTGGTAGGTTCTGGTGATACCGTCTTCTTCCACCGCCACCGCGCCCCATCCAGCTCCAGATGCGTCAGTGAAACAAACCACGTCGTAGTCCTGCTCGTTTGTGGTGGCTTTGATAGGACGCACAATGGGATCCCAACCACGGTTCAAAAGCATATTCCCCGCCGTCAACAGTGCGCTCACCGCCGACTCTGTGAGACTTGGGAGGGTTCCATCCCAGTCCGCTCCCTCTGGACACATCACTGAATACACGCCTCGATAAGCCCGAAGGGCATAGAACGCTTCCGAAGGATTGATACGAGTAGTGTGTAAGGCGTACATAATCAACGATACCAGGGAAACGTACGTCCGGCGGGTGTACCACGGCTTGGCCAAACCAAGTTTCAGCTTTGCGATCGTTTTGATGGAATTTCTGACGAGTCGCTGCGAGCCATCCCAGTGGTGTTCTTCGCCCAAAAAACAACTGTCCTTCTCAGCAAGGCACAACAAATCCGAATCGCTCAAGTGCAATAACTCCTCCCTGTCAGGAGTCGTGAGGAGATTAGCTCTCTTGATGCGACGAAGAATAGCCCGCACCGTCGTGAGGATCCCATTTTTTTTTCCGTATACTACTATGAAACAAAACAAAACGAGAGAGGAGAACAGCGACCGAGAAGATTCAATCTATTCGTGTCGCACGTCAAATGAGAAGAGAGGTGAGAGGAGAGAGAGAAGTAACATGGGAATATTGCCATACATATAAGTGCTTTTATCGAAACCAGATGCTGAAGCCCGTGTGTATCGATCCAAACGCACCTCGAGGTGGCCTCGCTCTCCCTTTCCCGGGTTCGTTACCCGCTCTGACAGTTCCAGTTGGGCTGTGAAGCCGCTGCGTGACACATTAGAAGAACGATAGAAAGGAAAGAACAGAAAAAACGTGGGCAGCATTACGCGGCCCTTTGTAGCGTAACAAGAAAGAAGGGAACAGTCACTTTTGACACAGGCGTCGTAAAAACTCTTTCTGGCGCGGTCTTCGGCTGTTCTGTTTTTTCTTAATCGCTTTGTTGATTCTGATCATCTTGCTGGTCTCCCTTCGCTGCCACTCCCCTTCATCGTTTCTCCTCTTTTTTTTTCTTCTCGATTTTTGCTCGTTTATTTGTCCGCATGCGCTGCTCTCTTTTCAACGGTGCACTTTCCCCGCCTCTTTATCTCTTAGTTGTGATCTGCGCGCCTGTATCCTCGACTTGAGAGTTGTCCTCTCTCTTCTGTTCTGATATATTTTTCTCCCTGAGCTGAATTGAATTTCTGCTCCAATTTGTTTACTTTTTTTTGTGGGTGTTTCTGACGTTGACTAGTAATCAAGAAGATGCACATGCACTCCTCTCACACAGCACTGGACGGTGGTCGCGGCACCCTCATGCGCAGGGACCGCTTCGAGGTCAACCAGTACGTCCGCGTGCGCGTGACCGAGACGCGCTTCGCTATCGGTATTGTCACCGCCATTGACGAAGACCGCGACAAGGCGACGGTGGAGACGCGCAACGGATACGAAGTTACCGTGCCGATGTCCGCGCTGCGCCGCGCCTTTCTCGTCGTGCTCGATCTCAACGGCGTGCTCGTGGTGCGTGGCCGCGGCAGCTTCATTCTGCGTCCGCATGTGTCAGAGTTTCTCAAGTTCGTCTTTTCAAACTTTGTGGTGGCGGTGTGGACGAGTGGGCTGCAGCGCTCGTCGAACCCGATCATCGAGCACGTCTTTGGCAGCTACCGCGACCTCCTTCTCTTCACGCTCTTCCGCGACGCCTGTGTGTCCAAGGCGACGGTGGAGAACCCGTACGGCACCGAGAAGAACTTGCAGACGATCTTCGACCGCTACCCCCTCAGCTTCCACGCCGTCAACACGATCATCATCGACGACTCGCCGGACAAGTGCTCACACCCTGACATCGCCCTCTGCCCCATCCCCTTCAAGGACCCGGTCACGCAAAGCCAAGACGAAGGCCTCGTGGAGACCATGGAGACTCTGCGCGAGGTGCTGCTGCTCGACTCCGGCGTCCCGCTCATCCACGCCGCAGAGGCACGGCTGCGTCGCATGGCTGAGGGCGAGGGCGAGGGAGAGGAGGCGGTGGCCCACGACGCCGCTGCTGTCGTGCAGCCGGAGGCCCATACTCCGCCCTCGGCTGCAGCCCCGCCTGCCGAGCCGTCGCCCGCCACCGCTGCGGAGGCGCCGCCCACGACGGAGGAAGTGGAGCTGTGGAAGACGCGGCTCTGCTGCGACCACCTGCAGGGCCGCTGCAAGCAGGGCGACCGCTGCCCCTTCAGCCACGACCCCGACGACGGGCGGCCCTGCTCCCGCAAGAGCAACTGCCGCGTGCACGGTGCGCGGTGGCCCAAGACGAGGGAGGAGGCTGAAAAGGAAGCCCGGAAGCGGCAGCTGCGGGAGGCGAAGCAGATGCAGTACAAGCTGGAGCAGGAGCGGCGGCAACTGGAGCTGCAGCAGCAGCCGTTGCAGCAGCACGGCGGCCGCGGACAGCAACGGCGGCAGTCTGACATTCTGCATCAGCTGCAGGAATCCACGGCGCAGCGGCAGCGGGGCGAGCGGCCACGTCAGCCACAGCGCCGCGGCCGCCACCACGAGGTGTGGGCGCTGGGACCGGATGTGGAGGAGGACGACTGGGCCTCTGCGACCACAGGGCTGAGCCACACCGGCGACCCGGCGTACGACAACATGATCAATGAGCAGCAACGACAGCTGCGGCAACAGCAGCAACAACGCGGCAACGCTGCAGGAGAACGGGCAGCGACCAACAGCACTGCCGCGGCCGCACACTTTCATGTGGAGGAGCAGCAATTGCACAGACGAGAGGAGCGCGGCCGCAGCGGTGCGTTGTCGCTCAACGTGACAGCCGCCGCAGCGGGCCTCAGCGGTCCGACCAGTGACCTGAGCTCTGGCTACCGCCGCCAGCTGCAGCACCACAGCCAAGCATTCCACAGCACCACCGGGAGCCATGACGCCTATCCGCATTCGTACATGCAGTCAACGTCTGGCCAGAGCAGCAACGTTACAGACTCGTTGGCCTTTCTCTTTCCAAGCGCGACAACGACCACCTCCACTGCGGCCGTGATAGAACCCTTCAGCACCCGCCCCATCGCCGCGTCCCCGCCCGCACCGCAGGCGGCCCCTGCCTTCCACTTTCCGGCATCGCAGGCGCCGATGATGACGGCTGCGCATGCGCCGAATCGCACCTTCGCCACCACCGCCCCGCAGCCGCTGTCGCAGCAGCCGCAGGCGATCCGCATCAGCGGCAGCCAAGGCGATTCCAGCGCGGTGGTGAACCAGCTCCAGGCTCTCCTGCGGGGGAGTTAGCGGATTAATCGAAAAGAGAAGCAAGGCAGGGGTGAGCAGGCAACGCAAGGGCCACATTTTGGAAAAAAGGGGTGAAAAGCAGAAACCGAAAGGTAAGTGAGGGAAGAAGGTGAGAAGACAATGCGTAGAGCTTAGATGCCATACTTGCTTCCTTTCACAGCGTGCTGAACGCCTTCTCGTAATCCTCGTCTGCGCGGCTCACTGCCGTAGACGCCTACCTTTGCGACAAGTTGACTAGAAAACAAAAAGATGAGATGAAAGACGTGTCTGGCTCGGTGTGCTCTGCTCTAAGGTGCGCTGTTCCCTCTCATTCTGGTCTTCCGCTTCTGTTTTCTTTTTCGCCTTTTTCTGTGGTCTTGCGTGCGCTTCCTCTTTCCACCCTGTTCTTCAGCTTTGTTTGTCTGGGTGTCAATGCTCTTCGGGGATAAAGCTCTTCCTCCCTCACCGTGGTGCTGCCACTTCGCTTTGCAGGCCGAGACACCCAGTCTTCTTAGTGATAGCTCATCTTGTCATTCTCTTCCAGAGTGTATCTCTCTCTCTTCCGCTCTTTTCCACACCTCCGCAACTTCAACTCCCTTTTTTCTAACCCACTTATGAAGAGTTTACGGGGTATGTGTGTGGGTGTGTATTTTATGTTTTTTTCTCTCTACCCCTTCTTTTACTGCCACCTCGTTCTGTTCACGCGTTCTTTTATGTTTCCTTTGTGGCTTCTCCTCCCTTTTTATCTCTCTCCCTCTCTCTCTTTCTTTCTTCCTGCTCTCCCTCTTACTGTGCTGCTGACACGCCTGAGGTTCAACGTTCAGTTTCCGTGGAGAGAGGGCTTTTTTTTTTTTTGCTAACTGTCCTTAACTGTCTTTTTCTTTTGTCCTTGTTGTCTGGATTGCCCTTTATATATAAGTGAAAAAAAATGAATGAAAAATAATAAAGCACAAAAGAAGGGGGAAAAGCCTAGGATGTACGACGCAGGCGAGAAGACAATTCAGTGAAGCACGCGACTGGAGTGGAGGAGAGGCGCCACAACGGTATCTTTTGCGTGTTCTTCTCCGTCGTCACGGCAAAGCGGCCAAATCCTCTTCCAAAAATTAATGAAGGAAGACGGGATTTGCTGCCATCTCTCTCTTTCTGCGCAACGCATGGTTCGGTCCTCATAGTCTCAGCTATCTTGAGCAGTGTTTCACCTGAAGGCACCGCATCACCTACAAGAAAAGATTGTGGTGCTCTTTGCTGCAATGGAGGAAGGGGGAACTAAAGAAAGTGGAAGTACATCACGGCCAGCTTCGGGACTCTTCACTGTCTTGCTGCCCTCAAGGCGGCTGCCAAAGTATGTGTGTGTGCAGCTCTGCTGCTCCACAGTGCTCTCCATCGACTTCATCTCTCCTTCTCTCTTCCCTTGGCGCTCCCCGCTTGTCTTTGTCTTCACATCATCTCTTTCACGCCCGGCTGCTGCTTCGAAAAGGCAAATACGCCAACCAGCGTCGCCACTACAGACGCACGTCACCATTCTCTCTTTCTCTCTCACAGCGAGGGGCCCACGCATTGTCTCCTCCACTGCTTCCTCCTCTGCAGTGCTTCTGTGTTCTACACTATTTCAAAGGAAAAAAAAAACAATTGTCTTTCTGCACACACAATCTCTTTCTGTTGCTCATCTTTTGAAGGGTTCTGTTAAAGGAAGAGATATTGAGGAAAAAATACATATGCGAGCTTTCAAGATGGCGTGGTGTGTGCGCCGTTTCACAAGACGGCTGCAGTTTTCCCTGCTGCCGCCTTCTTGCTTTGCACTTGCTTTCCTCCTTATTGTCTGTTGCGGCGAAATGCTCACAAGAGCCACCGCAGCGGAAGACAGCGGCCGTCACGCAACATGCGACATCGAATTTGCCCCACGTTACTTCGCCACCATCGCCACCACGATGCCCGTGGCGGACCACACGCCCCTCGCCCACACCGGACACCTCTTCGTGGATGAAGAGGCGGGAGCCCTTCGCATCGACCAGCTTCTGCGCGGTCACCGCGTCACGCTCCTCGTCGACAACCGGCGGCTGCGCGGCGTCGTGTTCTTTGGTGAGCGCAGCGAGGACGGGACGGCACAGGCAGCCAGTGACGAGGCGGACAGCGCGGCGGACGCGGACGATGCCCCGCGCCGTCGCTGCCATGTCTTCTACCTCCCCCGCCCCGTCACCCGCTTCTGTGTGCCCCACGGCTACGCGGCGGCGGCGCAGCCATCGGTGGTGCGCGGCGTTGCGGCAACCGCCTTCACAGGAATGGAGGGCTTCCCTGGTATGCCCCTCGTAGAGCAGATTTTCCACGTCATCAACGGCTCAAGAGGGGCGGACGCGACGTCCTCCTCCGCCTCGTCATTCTTGCCGTGGCGGCTGGAGTACCGCGCGCGACCGGACCTCGAGCCGCACAAGATCGCCCCCGCACCCACCACCCTCCCGAACTGGCGCCTGTTTGGCCACCCCATGTTCGACGAACTCGTGCTCTCCCCCGCCGAGGCCGCACAGCTGCAGCGGTGGCAGCCGGCCATCGACCTCATGACGATCGACTTTTACGACTACGACCCGACGGAGCACCCGCCCAACACGTTCGCCGTACCGCCGCAGTGCACGGCGGTGCTGCGACGCAGCGCGACGGCGCGTGGCGCGGACGGCGACGGTGCGGCGGAGAGCGAAGGACGGGACGATGAGACGACGTCCGCGGCGGATGCGGGCCTGCCACAACTGCAACTCGCCACCCTTCAGCGCTTCCTGCTGCAGTGGCACCGCCTGCAGAACGTCACGACAAGGGACGAGGAAAAGAAGGGGGTGTTGAGCCCTGCAAGCGATCTGCTAAGCTGAAAAAGAAGAGTGCGAAAGAGACGGAGAGACGTTCAATGGAGTACAGAAGAGTATCTCTTGCAGTGCTGCTGCGGTCGCTCGTACCTTGCGCATGCATGCGAAAGGGCTTTCTATCTTGCTCTCCCCTCGAACTTTAGCAGCAGTCTTGCGGCTCTTCTGTTCTTTTTCTTGATTTCTGTCAAGGATGGGCTTTGTTGTTTTTTTTTTTTTTTTCGCTTCCCTCCCTTTCTTTCTTTTTCTGCGAATCTGCCGACGCTGCCAGCCACATTTCCAATACAAACCTTGCACTCGGCATACTCTGTGAAGCGGCAGGGCTTTTCTTCTTTTCTTAAGGCGTTGAGCTGCGACGAGCGGCTTACCCAGTTGACGTCAGTCGTGGTCTTTTCTTTCGCCGTCGTAGTGTGATGCATCAGATGTATTGCTCGGTGTCCGCTTCGTCGCATGTGTTCTCCTGTCCAAAGCTTCGCCTCTTTGCTCCTCGTTTCCCCACTCGTACATCTTCCGTTGGTCTTTCCCCACACACACATGGCACGATATCGCAAGCGAGACACGCACACGTATCTTGTCTTCAACAGTGACACAACCCGGTCTGTGAAGAGCCCTCCAAAAAAAAAATTAAGATGTCCGCCTTCTCCACTTCCACGAAAGATCCTACAACAGCGGAGTGCGTGCGTGTGCTGCGCACCACCGCCGTCCACTGCGCCTACGCCGGCGCCGACTTTCCCACCACGGCGATCCCCCTCGGTCCGATCGAGGGCCTCGTCGCGGCAGTGGTCCCCATCGCCATCTCCTTCATCTACCGCTACCCCGGTACCGCCGACGGCGCAGACGCCACCGACTTCGTGAACGCCGACGACGTGCAGCGTGCGCTGAGCCACTTGTTGGTTGCCTACCCCGTTCTCTCGGGGCGGTTGGTGCTCGTGCCCAACGGTGACCGCCTCGTCGATCGGCTCGACAGCGGCGTCACCTTCGCCACGGCCGAGTGCACGCAGTCGCTGCGAGAGTTGCACGACGCCAACCTCCGCAAGAACCAAAGTAGTCGCAGCAGCGGTGGTGACTGTTGTGATGAGAAGACTGCCCACCGCTTTGCCGACGTGCTTTCTCTCTTCGACCTCCCCGCCGGTTCGAACGCGCTGTTCGTCCCGTACAACGCCTCTCCGCACGGCATCGTGAACAGCCCCCTTCTTTCCGTGCAGCACACGCGCTTTGCGTGCGGCAGCGTCGGCCTTGGCGTCCGCGTCTCACATGCGCTGACCGACGCGCAGGGATTTTTCCAGATGTTCGGGCACCTCATGGAGCTCTACGGGAAAGCTGCGCAGCGGGGAGACGTGCCCGCAACTTGCGCGACCGCCACGGTGGCGCTCTCACCTCTCCGATTTCCGAGACACAGCGTCGCCGGACGAACTGGCCGCCGCCTTGGCGTACACGCCGGCGGGTCTGTACCTTGCTGACGCCGCCGCCGCCCAATCCTCGACAGAGGAAGGAGGAGAGGGTGAGCGAGCAGCCGCTGCCGTCGCCCCCATCGCGCAGCCGGAGGTGACAGGCCGCGAGTTGTACTTCACGGCTGAAGAGCTGGCAGAGCTGAAAGAGAGGGCGACGCCAACGAACGGCATGGCGTGGGTGTCCACCTTCGAGGCCCTCAACGCCTTCCTCTGGCAAGCGGTGTACCGTGCCCGTTGTGCCGTGCGAGAAGTGGGGTGCGCCTCTGCCGCCACAGCGTGGCCGCCGACCGACTTCCTCACCTCCGTGAACCTGCGCCGCTGCTTCGTTGAGCCAGCGACGGCCGCCGCCGCAGACGACTACTTTCCTGTTGGCTGCTTTGCCCCCGTCACGACGACGGCGCCGGCCGTACTGCGCGATGGTCCGCTGCATGTGGTGGCGGCGGAGTTGCATGCGCTGCTGCGCTCGCCGGCGCTGTCGCTGCCCGAGGTGCGACAGACGGCACGGTGGGTGGCGGCGCAGCCGGACCGCACGCGTGTTCGCGGGCCCTTCTCCCCGAGCGGCTTCGCCATCAGTGCGTGGAATAAGTTCAACTTGTACGGCGCCGCTGCGTGTGACGGACAGACGCCGTTGCTTGTCAGCACCCCTTTCACCAACATCTCCCTCATGGACGCGCTTGGCTACATCCTTCCCTACCCACCCGCCTTTCGTGAAGAGGGCGGTGCGACGGCGTCGCCGACGGACGGTGTTGTGGTGTACCTTGCCGCGGATGCCGCACTGTGGGCGGTGTTGCGGGCGAAGGACATGCTTGGTGCGCACCTCCACTAGCACTGCGTTGAGCGTGTGATAAGTCGGTCTTAAAACACTTATTTTCTTTCTCTCCGCATTCTCTTCTTCATCTTTCGTTTGTCTCTATAAATTTTCGTCTTGTTTCTCTACCGGATGCATCGAGGAGGTAGGCACCATTAGCCTGTGAGATGAACGCAAAGGACGCAGCAGCAGTAACGGGAAAAAAGAAGGAAGAGCCAAGATCGGCAGCGAGGGCGATGGACGATTTCATTCTTCTTTTCTTTTATCTATGCTGGGCTGCTTGTTACTTCTCCCTCTACTTCATTCCCCCTTCGCGATAAATGTACTTTTTTGTTTGTTTGTTTTTTCTTTAACGATGGACAAGCTACAGCAGCAGCAGGAAGGCTCCTACTCAAGTGAAAGCAAAGCTGCCCCATTCCTTGGTTTCTACCAGACAGGGACTCATGAGACTTCTCGAATACGATGCATAAGAGGGTTTTTTTTCATCACCTCTACGCTTCGTACTGCAGTTTGTTGCTTTGAAATTAGCCAAGGATGTGATGGAATGCAAAGATCAAACAAAAAAAGAAAAAAAGAGAGAGAGATAATTGGATGAGGGCAGACGTTGTATATTTGCTGTTGCTTTCTCGCTAGTCTTTATGCATTCCCTAAATGCCTATATCGCCCCTTTCTACTCTATCCTCCTAACCCTCTTTGCTTTCGCCCTGACACTTCTCTTCTACTGGTGGAAACAACGAACAATGACCTCCACATCCACTGCCTGTGATTGCGTTTACATCCGCACACCATAAACCTCTATCTGGTGTACTCCACTTCGTGTCTGCGCCACCATCTCCACTTTTTGACACTGCCTCCTTTCTTCTGTTCCTGCACTACGAACAGTTCTCAACGCTCTCTCTCTCTTCCGTTTTCTACTACTTCCTTCCTTCTCGCTTTTCATCTCTTTAATCCGTACTTTATATTACTATTATTATTAATTTTTGCGAAAACAGTTTTCGTTGTTTCTCTTCTCGTCTTCTCCCTTATTTTCTAGCCCGGCGTCTGGTTTTGTTAAATCGCAGTCTCGCACTCGCTCTTTGTTCACCTCTTTCGCCACCACCATCACCACCGTCACCATCATGTCGCATCTTCAGTCCTACAAGTTCTACAAGGAGAAGAACATGGGCATCATCCTTGCCCCCTTCTCCGGCGGCCAGCCCAAGAGCGGCGTCGAGCTCGGCCCCGACTACCTGCTGAAGCACGGCATCCAGGCCGACATGGAGAAGCTGGGGTGGACGACAACGATTGAGCGTCCGCTGGACGGCAAGGCTATCGAGGCCCGCAAGGCCCGCGAGACGGACGACCACATCCGCCACATCCAGCGCCCCCGCCTTACCGCCGACTCGACGCGCAAGTTGTACGAGCGCGTCCGCAAGGTCGCCGAGGAGGGCCGCTTCCCTCTGACTCTCGGCGGTGACCACTCCATCGCGATCGCCACAGTGGCCGGTGTCCTCAGTGCCCATCCCAACGCCGGCGTGATCTGGGTCGATGCGCACGCGGACATCAACACCATGTCCACCACCGTCACCGGCAACCTGCACGGCTGCCCTCTCTCGCTTGTCATGGGCCTCGACCGCGCCAACATCCCGGAGTGCTTCAGCTGGGTGCCGGAGGTGCTGAAGCCGAACAAGCTCGCCTACATTGGCCTCCGCGACGTCGACGAGGCCGAGAAGAAGATCCTGCACGATCTCAACATCGCTGCCTTCAGCATGCACCATGTCGACCGCTACGGGATGGAGCGCGTGATGCAGATGGCGATGGACGCCGTGTCGCCACTCGGGACGGAGCCGGTGATGGTGTCGTACGACGTCGACGCGATCGACCCTCTCTTTGTGCCGGCGACTGGTACGCCGGTGCGTGGTGGGCTGTCGTTCCGCGAGGCGCTGTACCTGTGCGAGCGCATCGCCGAGAGTGGCCGCCTCATTGCGCTGGACGTGGTGGAGTGCAACCCGCAGCTGGCCGTGAAGGACAAGAACGTGACCGACACCATCTCCGTCGGCTGCGCCGTGGCACGCTGCATGATGGGAGAGACGCTGCTTTACCCCGCCAAGAAATCCCACCTGTAATCGCGCTCTTTTACTTTTAGCTCCCGATTTTTTTTCATTTTCTTATGTTGAAGTAGTGTCAGGGGAGGCGGAGCACGGGAAGCACCTGCATAAAGGCCGGTGCTCGTGACGCCAGTCCCCCCATCTCTCATTCCTTTCATCTCCTGCAAGAGAAGAAGTGTAAAAACGCAGAGGCGGGCTCACACCACCTCTGGGATTGATCGTGGCGTCGCGAGAGAGGCGGCAGCGAAGGCGAGGGGGCGTGAAGTATACTTAAAGCTGACAATCCCTTCCTTCTCTCTTCCCTCTCCGTCGTCCAGGCAGCGAAAGTGAACCAACAAAGTTGAGGTACGTTAAATCTATTCGAAAAGTTGTCTGTTGCTGTGCCACGCACTTCACGGCGCGCTCCTTTCAACGACTCCTTGCAGCGAACTACACGCGCATTCTTTTTTCAGGGGAGAGTTGAAGCGATGCGAAGCCGAAAGAAAAAAATGGTGCGTAAGCCGTGCACAAACACACACGCTTGTTCTCTTTTTTTTTTTTGACGGATCTTTCGATGCCAGTGCAGTGCGTCACAGAAAGGGGTGAAATGGAGGTGAAAAGCGATGCGAGTACTGAGGGATGCGAAGGTAAAAAGCTACTTGTTTCTATCTTTTCTTCTTTAGTGTACCCACGCTTGGGATTTTCGAGCTTCCGCACTCCTCAGCAACTCAAACTCTTTTCTGCGTGCCAACGTCTTCTTCTTTCGTTTGTATTGTTCCTCCTCCCCGTTTCCGTTGTCACGGCTGGCAAGATCTGCCGCCTTCCTTTCACGTTGTGGGTGAACGCTCTTTTCCTTTTATAATTGTTTTCTTTTTCTTTTTTCCTCGTAAGTGTTTCTGTGACTTCCTCTTTTTTTTTTCTCACACTACGGTGCCGACTTCAGCGAATATTAAACTTTCCTAATCCTGTATTTAAGAAAAGAAAAAAGTGAGCTTCTTCGTCTTTCTCCTCTCCCTCTCTCTCTGAAGAGAGGACAAACCCAGAGGAAAAGAAAAAACGAAGAGTGTCACCAGTACTTTGTTACTTTTTCTCCTACTTCGATTGTTTTGAACAGATAAAGGGAAAACGCACGCGCTACTACCCAATTTTTTTTTTTTTCTGCTTTTGCTGATACAATTTTTTTGTTCGCTAAGCACGGGGTAAGCGCATAAATCCTTTTTGTTTTCTGTTCCTTTATCTGGCTTTTTTTTTCTTTTTCTTCTTTTTTACAACCTTGCGCACGACACGCTGTGCTGAAGAGAGACTTCCTTTTTCCACTTCTCTCTTTCTCTCTACTACTGCTCCCGACTTCTCTTTTCTTGTCAAGTGCGCAGTGGCGAGTTGTCTGTTGCGGGTGTTTGGCCTGCCTCAGTCGCTCATTGAAAAAAAGAGAGAAAACAACGGGATCTCTTTTTATTATTATTATCAGCTGCCTTTGACTTTGTGAGGTTGTTTTGTGTGTGTGTTTGTGGGTGTGTGTATTAGCGGGCAAAAGCCCCAGTGCGTTCGTGGCTGTGTGGTGGTGCTGCACCCAAGATGGGATTGCGATTTCGGTTTCCCATTTTCAAGGAAACGGCGAAAGCGAAGGCGACAGCACTAGAGACGTTTTCGCAGAAAAAAAAATTGTTTAAAACTCGAAAAAAAAAACTCACAAAAAAAAAGAGCACTAAAATCTCTTTTTCCGTCTCGTGCGTCTGCTCGCTCTTTTTTTTTTCCTCCGTTTCATGTAGGCCCCTTTATCCTTTCTACGCACGTGTACCTTCAAGGCCACACAGACACATTTTTTTTTCTATAAATGGCTTACATAGACGAAAAGCGAGCGAAAAAGCCAATAATTCGAGGCGACTGCGGAGGAGAGAGAGACATGTTTCGGGTCACGATTGGAACCACGGTGCGTGCGTGCACGGACTCATGCATGTGCATCTGCGCGTACATCTCCAATCGCACCCTTCTTAAAAGGCAAAAAATGTGAGATTCTTAACTCACTTTTCTCCTTTTTAGTGTACCAACTCTCTATTCCTCTTCTCTTGTTTCCTTTTTTTCTTCTTTTTTTTTTTCAATTCGTGCAACTGTCGTGTGTGCATCATCGTCTTCACGCGCTCGATCGCGTCTGCGTCCGGTGAACGTGTTGCTTTAAAACGAAAAATGAGAATACCTGATGTCCCCAATGTCGGAGAGGCGTAAAGGAGGGAAGCTGGTAATGAAGTAGACCCTCCACACACACAGTTTACCTTCCGCGCTTATTCTTGTTTTCTGTTTTTCTTCTTCGAAAAGCGGTCTCTCCTTGTCGCTGTGGCGGCCTTCCGACGACGAACTTCACTGTTACGGAGGCTCGGCCGCGGTGATACGCAATGAGGTGACTCTGCATCGACGGATTGTCCTTTTTTTTTTTCTTTTCCAATGTTCTTCCCTACCGTTTTTTATCGGTCTCTCTTCCTTGGTACCCCACTTCCGGAAGAGTAGCCAGCGATGAAAACGTGTTCTTCTTTTTTTTTTTGCGTATTACGTGTCTTTCTCTCTTCTACCTTTCCAATTGCTGTTGGAGCCGATGCGACATGAGGTGACGGCAACTTTTGTTTCAATGTAGAAGAGAGAAAGGAGAAAGAATGCGAGTGGTTTCGGCAAGGGACCTCGAAATACGAAACAAACAGAAAAAAAAGTTGATGGCTTTGTGAAATATATCCTTCGCCACAACAATTTTTTTTGTTTCGTGTTTGACACAGCGTTGCACAGGTTTTCCAGTGTTGCTCCGTTGCTGTTGAGGCGAGGAGGAGCTACACGAAGAAGGTAGACTTGACGAAGTGCTTATTGCTCGCTCTTCTTGTACTTTGCGTGTTTCTCTCTTTTTTCTCTTCTATAGCCACGTCTCCGTGGCAAGGAAGAAGACTCATCTTCTCTTTTCTCTCAATGTAAGTGCGAGTGTTTTGTGAGAAATGGAGCAGCGTAAATGAAATTAATATACTGCAAAGAAAAAAACACCGAAATTTCAACCAGATAAAAAAGCTGCTTCTCGAGTGTGTAGACCTTAGACGGCGATACAAATGAGCACGACGAAGCAGCGGCGGCGTAACGTTGCACAGCCGTACAAAAGCTCAACTTCTCGTCACCGCGTACCGCGCTATGCGGGTCTCTACGCCCTTTTCTTTTTCTCTCCCCCGCGGACATGTCTTTCCTGCCCCCGTGTCCCATATCCGAAAATATATAACTTTTTTTTCTTCCTTCTTCGCATTCCTGTCCCCTCTCCCGCCTTCTGGTGCCTCTCCTCGTACTACACGCACCCAACTGCATATAGCGATAGTCATCCAACCAACCGGCAGCGGACGCTTCTCTCAGCGCGGCACGACACACGAATAAACAACAAGATCAAAATCAACGCAACGCATCGCTTCTCTTTTTGTTTTCTCGCACACACACACACAGAGAAAAAGACGCAAACACATTTCCTTGCTCCCGTTCATTCCCGTAACCCTCATTTACAGGAAGAAGGAAGCAAAAGAAAAGCCCACTGTCTGCCTCTCTTCCTTTTATACCAGGCCGAACTTCACAAAATCGAGTGATTGACTTGCAATTCGTTGTCATCTCGTCGCACAATGAGCTCCACAAGCGCCGCCAGCCGCGAACCTGTCGAGTACAGCGAAGGTGCCGTTGTCGATGGCCAGGTACTTGCAGCGGGTGAGGAGATGAGGAAGGACAACGACGCAGTTGCGCAGCAGCATGTGGTGGTGGCCGCCGTCGCCGAAAGTGAAGTGGAGCGGCTAGCTGCCCTGTGCCGCAGCCGCGATCGCTTCCGCATCATGTCCTTGGTGCTCGTCGTTTTGACCTTGCTCTCCGCCCTCGCCTCCATCGCTGTCGCTATCGTGGTCTTCCACCACTGCAGCATTTTCAACAGGTACGACTCCCCGTTTCTTTATGTATTGGTTACTTTTTTTCTCTACATCGTTGTGATGATTGAGAGCGTCTTCAGCGCCGTCGCTGCGCTAGTGCTTCTGGTGCTCCTCATCCGCCGTCCGGAGCGCGTCCTCCTGCGTGCGCCGTACGACCACGGCAAGTTCATATGCCTGTGCATCTCCCTCGTGGTGCTGATCGTCTTCGCCGCCTTCTCCTTTGCGGTGCCGATTCTCCTGAAGGCGTTGGAGCAGGACCCGGAGGAGCCGGCGGCGCTCTGCATCGTCCCTGCCATCCGCGTCGCCGCTCTCTGTGTCCTTCTCGGCGTCACCATTGCGCACCGGCGGCTGCGTTGAAGTGACGCTACTGTCATCGGCATGAACGACGTCGTCTTGTCTTGATGTGTTATCCCGCGTGTGAATCTCTTTCTCTTTTTAATTTCCTTTTTTATTAAGCCTTCCCTGCCCCCAGATTTCTTTTTCGTTGTCTCTCTCTCTCTTTGAACTTACCCTGCGCGTGTTTTTTTTCCTGGTTTTTTGTCTTCGCAACTGTAATAATTCCCCGCCCTTCTGTGCTGCCGCCACTCTCCCTCCATCTCGGAGGCAGAGACACGGCACAAAAATGGTAAATTTACAAGCAAACATGAGTTTTCGACATCGTCTCTGCGGTACAGGATAGATGAGCGTGGCAGACGGCGCTCCGTGCCGTCGCAGCGGTCTTTTCCCTCTGAATGCACTACTGTTGGTTAGCTGAAGGACGAAGCGTTGTAGAGCACACGATGCACGGAGAACGCAGGTCATTTTGCAGAATACCTATGCTCTTTATGCTGTCAGGGGAAGAGATCGGGTTGAGAGAGAGGAAACGGTAGAAAGGAAGCCATCACGTACATTTCACCAGAGGGGATCCGCGGTCATCTTGTCATGAATGCGTTACTGAGGCCGTTGCCTTTAACTCTTCCTCGTGGCTGTTCCCCACTTCTCATTTCGCCTTCTTGTGCTCTTTCTCTTTCTACTTTCTACTTGCTGTTCTTATTTTCCAAAGACTTGCGAGGTGCTAGGTCCTCCAAGCCTTCATCGAGTCTCAGCCTCTCATGTAGCGCGCTTTCCCCTTTTCGTCTGGCACGTCGGGTGGCGACTCGGGACGTCTGCCAGGTTGTCAGCCGATTTAATGAAGGTGGCCGATACGTGGTACGGCAGCCCAGTCAAGTAGTGCTGCAGCTCTTCATTAATGGCGTAGCTGCGCGCAAAACCTGTGTTGACAGCCGACGAGGCGGATGTGTTGTCGATGTGGAGATCGACTCTAGCATTTGGGGCTGAGGACGTCCTCGAACGCCGCAAAAGCACACGCGACTGCGCGCGTCTCCGCCCCGTTGATGTTGCGGGCCTCCCTGCCCCACCGACTGCCGGCGATGACGGTCTTCTTCGTCTGACGGTCGACGCACACCGCTCCCCAACCTGTGAGCGTGGCGCCAGCGAAGAGGTCTTACGCGTCTGCTGCTTTCGGCTCTGTCACGATGGGACGCGGTGCGTTTGCAGACGCGAGGCCGTACCAAGCTCTCAGCTGGACCTCGGCGCTCCGCGGTAACTGCAGCGGCTCATCTCCTTGTACCATGCCGCGAGACCACCGCGCAAAGAGCCGGCGCGTGGCCTTCAAGCATTACCAGTACCGGTGAACCGGGAGGGAGAGAACACGGGTCGCGAACCACAGCTTCCCCAGGAGTCTCTCTAACTTCTCGAGGGTAAGGGCGTCGAGCGACTCCTCTCGCATTTTCTTGTGGGCTTTAGGGCCGACTGACACCTGGTGCTTCGTGTGATCGAAACGCACCCCTGCAAAGGTGTAGTCGGCGGAGACGACGGTCTCATCCCTGTTGAGGGTGACGTTGTAGCGGTGCGCGGCTTCTTGAACGCGCCGGAGCGCGTGCTCGACGGGCTTCCTAGGCCCGGAGACTTGGATGTTGTCAATCCACACGTTGACGGAAACGCCATGTTGTGGCGTGCGCGCGTATGCAGGATGTCCCGCTATCGTCGAGGTCAGCTTGTGCATGACCTCCGGACTGAGGGACAGTCTCATCGACAAAACTTTCATGCGATAACAAGTGCCGTTTGTAGCCTGAAATCCGAACAGGTGCCGCCACTCCGGTGGGATGGCAACCTGGAAAAAGGACGTCGTGAGGTCGGTGACCCCACCGCATTCGACCAAGACGTGTCGGAAAGGTTCTGTGTCGAGTTCGACATCTGCCCGGTACCCCTGCCCGGCCAACCACGCGTTGACTGCCTTCGGCCATAGAATGAAGCGGCGCCGTAAGACGCCGTGCTTTTCCTCTACGACCGTGAAAGCCGACCCCATCACCGTGCCTACGTCAGCGTCCGGGCATGCCTCCACAATGTGGGCTTCGACAAGCAAGCGCGCTTCCGCGGCGGAGATCCTGGGGGCGGCGGCTTGGCTGTGAAGTGGGTTGGACAGTGGTGCATGCGATCCCACATTGTGTGGAACCTCTCCTGGTGCGTGGTGAGCATTCTATCGACGATCCCGTCGAGGTCCAAGGGTGGGACGCTCGTAACGTGGAGGGGGGCGGCTCGCTCGGCCGGCGTGTTGGGGAGGCGTGCGTGCGCGCGACGGCAGATGATGCTGTGGGCACCGGGCGGGAGCACGTCTTCTGCGATCGTTGGAGCCCATTCCCCACCGATCAAAGCAGCGACGTCAAGAGACCCGTGCCAAGGTGTCTTGCCATGTTCACGCGGTCCGACACGTACCGAATGGTGATCTCCCGCAGGGGACCGAACGTGGACCCGTGCTTCGCCAGAAGCGGGATCAGCGCTATGTAGGGGTGTCCGGGAGGCAGCACTCGAAACAGATGTTCTAATGCGCCCCGTTTCATGCTGTGGGCACTGTACCCGTACGGGCGAAGCACGTCGGCGATGGCTTCTGTGGGGATCGGAAACAAAGGTGTACCCGCGCCTGCCACCGACATCCAGTGTTCCAGGTACGCTGCGATCTCAGGCGTCCACGGGCCTTTGATAACGGCGAACATGTCGGGGCGGAAGGGAGCTTGGCGGCTCGTCTTCGTCTCGGCGCCGAAGTACAGCACGACCTCCTCTGGCTCGCATCGCAGCACGCTGCTGCTCGTCAGCCGGCTCAAGTCGTTCCATCGGCTGGCGGTTTTCCATGCGAGCTTCAGAGGGATTGCTGACGAGGGCGGGAGAGTGGCACAGAGTGTCGCGACGTCGGGGCGGGTGATGGGGGCAGCTTATGTTGTAGGAAAGAGCGCTCCTGTGGACCTTCACGCGTCAGAAGCGCCCCCGTCGCCGTCGACGTCGAACAGCTGCAGCGCGACGTGATGGAGTTCCTTCGGAGCATCTGGAGCGACAACGCGTGGCTTCAGATGCGCAGCTTGTGGGCTCGGCTGAACCTCTTCCTGGAGGAGTACGGGTTGCAGCGGAACGAGATGAGCTGCATTCTGTTTGTGCATTCACTGCGTGTGCTGCAGTCAACAAAGCACACGTACGTGAGACACCTCATAAACATCTTTCGCAAGATGGGGTGTTCGCACAGCCAGTTCAGCCTTTACGACTTCGTGCTGCGGGTCCGACAGTAACGCCAGGAAAATATTCGGCTCGCTTGTTCACGCGGTGGCCGCCGTTGCCGTTACCCCTGCCGCGGGCATTGTTGCGCGGGGGGCGCCGCAGGCGCGGCCACCGCCTGAACCACGGAGCCGAATATTTTCCTGACGCTGCTGGCGGACCCTCCGCGCGTGAGCCGCAGTCCTTTGTTGCGCTTTGCCGCGATATAAAAACGACGGAAAGCCGCGTTCAGTGCCTCCACAATGTCGATGTTGGAGGGATCCCGCAGCAAGTCCACCGAGTCTCACCGTAAGAAAACGATGCTGTACAGGGCGTCGAACGCCTGGTGTGTGAGCTTCAGTTCTTGCGGTTTCTTCATGCTGGGCACCACGTGCAGCGCCTCGTACAGGCGGTCTCGCACCGCATGCCACGAGCCGTACCTCTCACGGAGCGGGCCGTATGTCATAACATCCAGGAGTAGTTGTCTGATGATGTCGGTGATCGCCCTCGCCAAGGCCATTGCGGATATGCGAGCACCAACATCATTAGACGACTTCTTCGTAAATAATACGGTAGTCGATGGAGGCGCGGCCATCGCCTGCTGAAGGGCGGCTAGCTGGGCGGCGAACTGTTGCTGGCGTGTGTGAGCGTGAAAGTACGGATGAGCTCGTGAGCGTGTGTTTTGTAACACGCGTGAGATTGTGCTTGAGAATAGAATAGAATATTTTTTACTTTTTTGGAATCGCAGAAGGAAAATGAGGACACTTACTGAGGCGGCAGAAGGAAGGAGTGAGGGGACATTTAACGATAGCGTCGCGTGGGATTCATCGTTCTCCGCGCACTCCTTTTGTAATATATGCCGGCACTTGTGGTGCCGGAGACGGAGAGCAGAAGAGACCACAACCAACACGTATGCCTGCGCAGGGGGAGTGCGGGCAGCGTCGACGAGCTTTGCGTGCGGTGCCCTCTTCTCCTCTCCTCTCCTCTCCCTCTCGCACACATGCGCATTCCCACAAACCCCCGCACGAGTTGCGAGGTCAACACGCTGCTTTTCTCTACTTTTCATCCTACCCCTCTCCCCTGCCCTTTCCCGTCTCCCCGTCTCTTGCTTCTCCCGATCCACACCACTTAAGACCCACACGCACGCTCTCCCACACACAAACTCTCTCTCTCTCTCTCTCTCTCTCTCTCTCTCTCTCTCTCTCTCTCTCTCTCTCTCTCTCTCTCTCTCTCTCTCTCTCTCTCTCTTCTCTCTCTCTCTCTCTCTCTCTTTCTCTCTCTCTCTCTCTCTGCTCTCTCTCTCTCTCTTTCCCACTCCTTGCGAGCCCCCATCGCCCTCCGTCATCATTTGCTTGCTCTTCCTTCCCGCGACGCACTCCACTTTTCATCGGCTGGAAGCTCTCTGCTGTGCTCGGCCGCGGCGATTGAGTTTTACAAAATCACTTTCTCAACGTTGTCAGAGTTGCAATCTTTGAAGCAGAGAGGAGGGAAGAGGCCACCCAACAAAACTACGCGCTTGTTCTTCTTGTACTGCTGCTGCTCTCATCTCTGCTTCTTTTTCCATCCCTCTCGTAGGTGTGTGCTGTTGTTTCTTTAAACCTGCGGGGACTCCCCGATAATGTTCTCCTGCGGCTGGCTGAGCCACGAACGGAATGAAAGCTGTGTCGATCGGAGCCCGTCTCGTTTTTCTCCGTCGAAGGAAAATTATTCAAAAGCTGCGCTGAGAGCCAGCTGGCGTGCGGCGTGGTGAAAATGCATCGAAAGATGCCGTGCCACACTGAAAACCCACTTAGCATCGAGGAGAAGGAAGAATATTTATCACAGAGGCGCACTTTCGCACAACAGTGCCTCCCCCCTTTCTCCGGGAGCCCGGGCTGCACACCGAGGAGTGAAAGGATAGGGAAACAACACCCCCCAGGTTTTTGCAACCGGTCGGTAACGATGCGTTCCTTCATGGGAAGCTGCGAAAGGTGAAACCTGTTCCTTTCAAAGGATGGAGGGTGGTGCTGCAACTCCCATAGGCAAAAGCTAAGGCCAGGGGAGAGGCTGCGGGATTTCCTGGGGGCCATACCAAGGGGCGGCGGGCTGGCTAAGAGAAGAATGCCAAGTTTTCTAGAAAATCACCCTAGCGTAAGAAGAGAACCCGGGCCTTGGACAGCGAATTCAAACACGGCGAGCGAGCATGTTCAAAGGCAAAACGCCGATATCCGGACCCTGCAGAGCTGACGTGAAATACTGGGCCTGCGGAGGACAAATTTTTTTTGAGGCATTGAGTCTTTCAACTAATTCTTGGAGCCGAAAAATATCCACGTCCCCTATTACGGCCGTTACCTTCGTAGCTTCAGTAAGAGGATTTGAAAGGGAAACGAGCGGCATAGCTGGAAGCCTTTCACGCTTCAGATTAGGAGGCGGCCGACCTGCATTTGCTCAAGAGAAAGCTCGAGTTAAAGGCGCCTGGTTTCCGAACACGAGTGCGAGGCGGTGTTTGTGCAAAACAAAATAATGCATTTGAAATTTGTTGAACAAGAAAAGAGGTGCACTTTATACTGGTCCTTTTCCCCTTTCTCTTCCGAACTGTGCGTCGTCTGACCGTGTTCTCCCAAAAACTTAAATCAAGTGGTGGAAGATGCGACCACTTGTCACGCTGGAAGTAAAAATCTACAGAAACCCGCAAAATGAAAAAAATAATTTAAAAATCGGCTTCAGAGGCGAGAGGTTTTGCAGCATGGCCACATGCGGCAGCTACCCACTAAAGACCACATGTGCATGAGACTTTCGTGGAACTGAGCCACAAAACAGTATGGAAAGTGGACGAATTACAGATGAGAAAAATCGCCTACAATGGTGAACAAGGCTAAGCCGCACTTAGGAAACGAGCCACACATGACTCATCAGCTGCTCATAGACAGCAGTCTTCATTTAATGTGGCATGGCTGCCGGTGTACTCCAATGCCGCTTGCCATCAAGGCAAACAGTCTTCGCTGGGTTGTCAAAAGCGATGCCGCAAGAAGGCGTGTTACAGAGAGACAACCGTCTCGTCGACGTTTTTGCGAGACGTTAGATGTCGCCGGCTTGAAAAAGACAGCCAGCACAGCAGCTCCCGAACCGCCAAGCAGGGCCCTTCAGCAGCACGCTGCAAAAGCAGATACCCACGTTGGCGTCAAAAACAAGAATGTGGAGGAGAACAAAAGTGGGCTAGTCGAAGCGGCTGCAATCTGCTGCGCCGTCCTCAGCAACACACGGCGACCTACTGAGGGCATTAAAATCCAGTGCGCGCCGTCGCTGTTTGTCAAAATTATACAATACAGCAAGAAAACGGCGGGCTTGAAAACCAAATCTTCTGTAGGATCCTCGCTGATATAATTATGCGCATCGAACCTCCGATGAGACAGATTCGGATCGATGCAATCTGGACTATCGGCTGCTTTTCCCAACGCGCTGAAACACCCGCTTTGTTCTCAAAAGAAATCAGCTTCACATTGCGTTTTTCTTTTTCCTTAACACCGAACGCACTAAGCTCAATGCTGGAAACATCGACTAACGCATTGCGATAAATTTTACAGACGCCCGTGCGCCGCTACATCCTCCATGCTGATTTGTGGCGCCGCACACCTCGAGTATGCCCGCTTACAAGCCGCACTCCGAAGACCCCGTCTTACCTTGATGCGGAGGGAGCATCCACGGACTAAGAAAGAACTACTCTCTTGCGAACCGCACGGGCTCCATGTCAACAACCTGCAATGGCGCGGCGCCTTAGGCAGCGCTCATGGACAGCAGCCCTGTACGTGGCCGTTGCAGAAAAACAGAATTTGCCGCCCTCGACAGCCGCTCTTCCAGCAGTGTCTTGCACCACAACCCGCTAGCTAATTCGCAAGGGATGCAAAAATTTTTCTTCCACCGACAGGCCAAGGCAATTTCCCCACGGCTTTGCCACGCCGCCAAGTCGTCTAGCACCGAAGGTTTTGCCTCCTCGTTCTTCCAACGACGAGATGGGCGAGAGGCACCCGCCGCCTTTGAAAAGCACCCAGCAAGTGCTTGGGCTTGCCGCGCTCGATGCTGCGTGCCAGGCAGCCGCCCGATGACGAAGCTTCCGCCGTCCCCGCATCGCAAACGGGAGGGAAAGTGGTATTTCGCGTGGCGTGAGGGTTACACAGCACCTGAGGTGAACGTTGCCAGCTGCGACGGTCTTGCGCCACAAGTCGGGCAAAAGAGATTTGAACGGAAACGGCTGGCACGAGAAGTTTTTTTTCTTGCACTCGAAGGAAACCACGACGCCCGTCGTCGTGATCACCACAAAACTGGCAGCACGAGGACACTCCCCTTTGTCCCGGCAGCTTGCCGTCCGACGCGCCGCTGGCGCTTCAGGTATTGTTTCCTCCAATGCCCACCAAGAAGCGCCGGTAACTTCCCGAGCGCCGTTTGCGTTAGATCTGGGGCGACGCGGAGATGCTCCCGCTGGCGGAACGCATGCGGCCAGGATACACACAAACAGCGCGGCATTCTCACTCCTGGCAAAGCGATTGCGCGCTTCTGGAGAAATTACAAATCTCCATTAGGGACCTCCCATTCTCCGCAACGCTCTTAGACCTTTAATGCAGCGCATGAAGGCAGCAGGCGTCGCCCTGTCTCAATGGGAAGAGACTTCCTGCGCCGTTGCCGTTTGCTCTCCTGGCTGCACCTGCGATGGCGCACAGCTTCCGGCTGTCGGGTGCGCTGGCTACCGATCACGCCCCACCGCCATCCTCGGACCGCTCATAACAGGCGGAAAGCGCCAATCCCCCGCCCGCTTCGCGCGCAAATTGGACTTTTTTGCAAATAGGACTTTCTGCCCTGGCCGTCCCCGCAAGGGAGCCCCCTGGCTCCTTTCTCTGGTTAAACGGTGGTGTGCGGCCTGGTGCGGCGCCGCGTTTTTCGCGGACACCATGTCGGCCAGCACGGCGTTGAAAAGTCCGATGGAAATTCTAGAAGAGGGAATTTTGCTTTAACACCTATGGAAACTTAGCTTTTGTCATAGGAATTCTTCCAAAACCAGCGGTCCGCCATACAACGCCCCAATACTTAACAGGAAAAACAGTCAACCGACATCGCTGCTAGAAACGGTAGAAAAAGCTGCAGAGACCTTCTTTTCTGCCTCAAGAGTCCGAAAAGTGGCTTTCACGCTCGAGATACTGGGTGAAAGCGCTACACTTGTCAAGTAAAGCTTGCGAAGGGCGTCCATAATAGCACCTCCTTGCCCCTGTTGGACAGCACATTGGCCGCGCGCTTCCCTACCCTTTTCGCGGCGAGCCGAAGGTGCATGCGCAAGCCCACCCCAGTACGCTTCCGCTCGGTGGTCTCAAACTGGAATAGCGAGTTGGTGTTTGGCGTCATTTACAACCCTGCGGCGCTCGTCTTTTTGTGAAAGACTGTCTTTGGGGGTGTGGGCCGCCGTTTCGGCTCGGACTGAAGCGCCGAAAATGGCGCCAGTTGGGGGCGTGTTGCTCTCTACCATTTAGATCCGCGAGGCCCTCTCAGCACAGCCTGGGTGGTTCTTTACAAAGGGAAACGGCAGTGAGGGTATTTACGTCCGGAAACTCGGCCCTCGTTGAAAGCAGATGAACTCTGCACGCCTCGGTCGTAGTGGCGCGCTGAGAAGCGCGAGTATGACCCTCGCTAGTTTCACAACATTTAGGAAGCGCGAATTGAGGCATTTTTCAGTAGCAAACCGTGTGCGGCAGCTCGCTTACTCGCCGGCGTATGCCACACAATGATTGGATGCAATGTTTAAAAAGGAAGAAGCGCACTGCGTGAGTCAACTTAGTCGCAATGGAAATATGCTGTGAAGCACAAGAGTCGAGGCAAGTTCAAGAGGCCGTGCGGAATTTACTTGTGTACACAAAGCGGTGGGGACGACGGGAGGTTACTCTAATAAACTTTGCCCGAAAAGTGAGTATTTTGAAAGGCAGAATGTGATAAAAAGAGAGATAGATGACAAGATAGTTATGTAGTTTTTCTGTCTGTCTGCTCCGTCCGGCCGTAAACTTCTATAGCCTCCAATGACTTTGTCTAGGGTTCCCTTATAAAAAGCCATGCCCCGTAGTGGTCGCTTTTGTCGCGGGTTGCAGACCTGGACTCCGTAGTTTCAAACACCACCAAAAGAAGCACCGATTGCCTACTTGGCGGTGATGGGATAGACAGTCCTAGGGATTAGCGGCGCGTTGTAGCCTACTTGCCAAGAGTGGCAAGCAAGACACGGTGACCGCGGAGGGGATCCTAGGCATAACAACGCCCCTTTCTTTAACGGGCACTTTGGGCCGCGCTAAGGCGTCGTGGAAGTGGTTTAGTCTGCTCCAATAACTGGTAGTTCAGCTTTCTATACTTGTCGCATCACCTCGGCAGACGTCGTCCGGTGCACTTGGATTACGGTGAAAGTACGCTGCTGGCCGATGGGACTAAAGATCTGTGGACGCCATGCCTGTCGCCACATACAAAACGGGAGGCAACCTTGGCGGTTTTTTTCGGAAAGTGAGAGAGCGAGAATCCGGCGAAGCCCCTCGAGGGAAAGGGAAAAACCACAGTCCCCGCAGTGGTGCAACATTCATCAACCGACACACTTTTCTGATGCTCTTTACTGCTTTCAAATGGGCATATGTCGTTTATGGCTGCGGCCAGTGCGTTTTAGTAGCGGGCACCAGATTATTTTCCTTTCTGAGGGAGAAAAAAAAAGACAAAAACGTTTGTGAGGCAAAAATGTCTGTCTTGCCGTCTTGCTTTCGGCTTCAACGAAGAAAAGCCTTCGTTCTAGGCGCCTCCTCGGTGTAAATTCAATGGGCCAGCTCTCAAAAGTTTGAAGACTTTCGCGCGTGATTTAGAACTTTAAATGCAACACAGCGTTGGTCCTTAGACTAGGGCCTGGTTTTTCAAGCACCAGAGAGGCCTCTTTATACAAAAAGGAGGCGCGCGCAGTATACCTTTTTTTTTTGCTGAAGGAGATGCCTAGAGGCTCCTTGGAATCTTGCATTGTGTTGTTTAAAGGCAATTGAGGAACGAGAAAAACTCAGGGTTTAGTATGATGCACAAAGAAAAAGGAGGAGAGAAAATGCCTAAACGATTAGGCGAGCATCTCTTCCTTTCCTTTTTTTTTTTTTTTACAGGTGTCATGAGTCCAGTGAAGGATTCGATTGATGCTTGTTTTTTTTTTTTTTTTTTTTTTTTTTTTTACTTAAATAGTTTTTTTTTTTTTTTTTTTTTTTTTTTGTTGGGTGGGTGGGGGTTTTTTTTTTTTTTTTTTTTTTAACTTTTTTTTTTTGGGTTTTTTTTTTTTTTTTTTTTTTTAAATTTTTTTTTTTTTTTCCCCCCTTTTTTTTTTTTTTGGTGGGGGGTTTTTTTTTTTTTTTTTTTTTCAAAGAGAATTTAAGAGGGGGCGGGGTTATAATGGGGGAGAAAAAAAAATAAAAAAAAAAAGTTTTGGTGTTTTTTTTTTTTTTAATGTCCACCCCTTTTAGAATCAAAGTGCCAAAGCCTGGAAAATCATTGTGTTGGTCGGGGTGTCGCCGAGCTGTGGCGGGTGATTTTTAATGATGTCTGGAAGGCCTTCTTTTCATCCACCGGAAACCTGTCAACACTGCTTTCTCTTTTCTGGGAAAGTGAGGTTCACTTAAACACAAATGCTATCTATTGAAAAAAAAAAGAATACGCGGGAAAGACAAGCTGGGCAGGCGTGGTGGGGAGTTGCATACTTTGAGTCAATCCTGCTTTCGTGTCGACACCACACCTGGAGCAGGCGCCATGTTGCTGTCTTCCAAGAATTCAGGAGTTTGAGTTTCTTGTTGCAGCAGGCTCTGTTTCCTAAGCGCCCCAGGTTTTTTAAGAAAGGTAAAGACGCCTATACCTACGTTTGTTTATGCAGCGGCGGGAGGTTTTTTTTCACTGTTTTTTGGCTGATGTATTTTTCTCGGTCATGACGTTGTGAACGCTGTTGCCAAGGTGGCGGCGAGATTGCCTCGGGACGTGGACTACCGAATATCGCATCCACCATTAGGCCGTTACGTAAACCTTAGTTGGTGGACCGAGGCAATCCAGAAAGTATATCTTTAGGTAGCTGCTTCTGCGGTCGAAAGCACTGATGCCGATTGATGCCATCCTCGCAAGGCTGGGGAGAGTCCTTGCTGGAGAAGTCTCAGTTGTGACTTTTAACGCATTTAGCTGCGTTCCCAGTTTGGTGCGGGGAATGCGGGAAGACGAATAGTAGGTTCTGCAGTGCTACATCCGAAGACCTACTCTCTATACGACCGAGGGTGTGTCCCCCACCCGATCATTTGGCCGCAAAAGTCTGACTGGGACATATGCCAAAGTCCTCGGCGTCTTTCGTCGAGATTAGAATCATCCCGCCGCCGCGCCTCAATTGCCGAAAGGTGTTGGCCTAATGCAGCGCACCCTTCGCTCTTCATTGCGCTTGGCGTGCGGCTGCCTTCTCGTTCTCGTTCAGGGATTGAAAATTATGTTCAACGGCATCGCCCGCCGTTTTACCACTAGAACTGAGGACGCTTAGGTTCCCATCTGCAGCGCGTAAAAGCGGCTGATGTGTCCCTTCTGTAATTTTCGCTTTACCGACGAGCAGACATTTCATTGGCATATCGCCGAGATGCCCGGTCGGCGCGTGCTGCCGCAGGGGGCTTTGCGGTTCGACCAGAAGCCGCGCGCTGAGACCGCCGAGCACTTGCTGGCCTTTCTAACATTAGCTAGGGCCAATGCGGTGCACAGGATTCAGCTCTCCCCTGAGAAGGATTTAGCAAGTAGCTGCCGCTTCGCCAGCTCTGCTCATCAATATTCGAAAATGCCAAACCGCGTGTTGCTCGTTTCCGCTGCATTTCTATTAAGCAAAGGTGTTGTGTCTTTGAAAGGTTGTTGGGGTTTTAATGTTGCCGCCGTGGTCTTGCTATTTTCCTTTTCTAAATAAGGGGGGGGTTCGGGAAGTAAAGGTTCCGTGACTGTGATGCTTAATTAAATTCTTTCCTCTTTTTGTTTGGTTGTTGGGCGATAGTGTGCGGCTTGCTTGGTGGTTGGTCCCTGGTGTGCTGATGTGTGGCGTCAAAATGGTCTGCAAGCTGGTGGCGTGAGGGCGGACAAAAGAGAGGGGCTTTTAGTGATTGTGGCTTCCGTAAAACCAGGCAGTCGAATTGTGGACTGTGTCGGGAGGCCTGGCGAGCGTTAGTTGAGTGTGAACTTTTTCCTTTAGCGTGCTCCTTTTTTTTTTCGCCGGTCGCCCAACTAAATGTTTTCTTTGAGCGTCCTGATTTGCGTTACGGCAGTGTGGTACGTTGAGGCAAAGTGCTACTTTCTATTGAGATTGCGCTATAATGAGAAGTTTTGTCAACTGCATCTGCCCAAATTGGCCTCAACGACTTAGATTTTATAAAGGAGAAAGCTCATTTAACGCTTGCAGGAATGGCATAGTGAAGAAGCAGCCTGTGATAAAACAAGTGTGCAGCGCTTTCACCGCTTCCTGGGAACCGCTACCGGTTGAGAGAAAGAGGGAGGTTTGTGTAAAGTAGAGACCATTTTGAACACTTCGCACCCTTCATTTTTCGCAAGCGCGGCTTTTTTTTCTTGCATTTTTTTCATTTTACAAAGGCGCCGAAGTGCTACAGCTTTTTTCCTGCAAAGACAAAAATGTCCCTCGAAGTGCCGTACTCGCATTGCTATTGCGAAGAAAACATTTTCGTTTGTCTGGAGATGCTCCGCCAGTACACAGACATATTCGATTGCTGCTACGCTGTTGTTATGAGCTCTTTCGCGTGCGACCCGAGCGGTGAAGTACACAATCAATGGTCTTCTGTGGTTCCATATCGCTCATTTAAGAAAGGTTACTATTGAAAGACGACTTATTGATTTGGGACTATCATGTAGTTGGCGTTGTCCGCTGCAAGCTAACGGCGAAGTGGTTCGTGATCGACCGCGATTCGGCGTTGCCACACTCCGAAGATCCCACTCTTGGCGCCTGGCGGGCGTACTGTATTGATTTTGCAGCGTACTGTTCAAAAACTTTGTTTCTCGACAGGCTGGCAGCGGAACCCGCGGCACAGAGACTCCAGGTCGTGATGGACGCTGTGCGGTATAGAATTATAGGTAGCGAAACTTTTCTTTGCTTTTTCCGCAGCGACCGCTCGCACATGTTGAATGAAGCAGGCGAGTTTAACATGACACCACCGCCGTGGCCTCCGTTCACTGACTTTCCCGAGTGGGCCAACTCTTCACAGCGTGGTGAGGTGCAAGAGGCGCTAGACTCTCTAAACCCCACTTTCTAGACGCAACAACCTTACGTCTCTGGTGAACATGGGAAATTTCAAGGTCCCTGGCGTCGTCGTGGATCGATACTCGTTCCGCGCTTTTTTTGGTGGCGACATTACAGGCCAGAATTTGTGTGTCAACACCGCAACTACAATAAGAACAAGCTCAGAACTGTTAAGTCAGAAAAAAAAAGAAAAGATACACACAAACACACACAAAGATCGTGGGCGTTAGGGCTGTTATTTGTCGCCTTGTGCCGCGCGAAAATAAAGAGAAATTACATGTAAGTCGCTGAATAGAAAATTGAGTAATTTAGCAAAAGGTTGGATCTGAAAAAAAAAATGTACCAAATACTATAATTAGACAAACTCTTGCCGTGCAGCAGGCTTGTTAAAGAGACAAAAACGAGAGCCAGTTTTTCCTCAACGCAGTAAACAATATTTTTTCTCCCTACAACCCTTTCTTTTTTCCCCCTTCGAAATCCTTTTAATCCCACCCCGCTACAGCCTTAACGAATAGTCATCATTTTCCTAAGCATGCAGCAAAGGTTTGACGGCACGTCCGGCTACTTCAACGATGTACCCTACTTTACTCCCGTCGAGACGACCCTGTTCTACGAGGCCGTACAAAACTGTCGGCTGCACAAACTCCCGGGTCATTTGATGGTGAACCCACGATCGATGCCTTTTTTTGTCAAACCAGGCACTGTGCTTGTGGAGGCATTGGGAGAAGCGTTTGATACCGCGACAGGAACTCGATCTAAGTCGGCGAATGCAGTGCTTCCTGATTTCAAGACCGACTTTTCCTCACTACAATCACTTTTCAAAAAGTCAGGGTCCGACTATATTGCGATTAGGGAGACCTGCGACGTTGGCGAATCTAGCACCCCCGGCGATGCTGCCGAATTTGCCCCTATTTACTCAATCAATTTGAAATCTATCAGTCAAATTTGGACCGGCCTGCTGCTCTCCCTTCATGGCTGTCCCGGGGCACCGTGCAGGTTTTCGATCCGGTATGCCGACATAGCCCTTGCCCAGTCGGCCGGCTGCACAGAATGTCTGCTTTCCTTTCTGCTTGCGGGCATTGCATCTATTTTGCACTATTATTCGGAAAAGGAGCACCACCAAGCCGCTCTTGACGGCGTATTGATTGAGTTCGTGGTCCTCAACACTGCTGGTGGTGCGAGCATTGCAGATAAGCTCCAGTTTTTTGTCGAAAATAGGCTGAAGCTGTCCGTGACTCGGAGCTGTGCAAACGATTTCGAGTCTTTTTACAACCGCTTAGTTTCTGGAGTCCACTGCGTTGCCTGCTCTGACACAGCCTGGCTGGAGACGATTTGTAATGAGACAGTGGACGCACACGAAGTTCTTTGCGACCAAGGGCCGGCGCGCCGCGACGGGAAGTTTTTCGCACCTATTGTCTTGCTGGTGGTGCCACATATAGCACCCACTCGTCTCGCTTTAACAACCCAAATTCTCGACAGTTATAGCTCGGAGCCGCTGCGTGTTCAGACTGACCATGACTGGAGCACGGACGAGCTTAACAAGCCGACGCCTGTAGTTTTTATTTGCAGCTCCGCTTGGCTTGTCAGTCAGTTGAGCATCTCAGAAGCTGAGCGACTCCTTGACAGGCTTGATGTGAGCATCGTTATCCACGGAGGGTTTTGCGAGATTGCAAATACGCTGGAAGAGGAGGTCGTTCAGTGCATGACCATCTTGCAGATGTGTGGGACGACGCAGCAAGAGACAAGAGCCGTGCAGCTGCAAACACCGTCTTTTGTCAAGCGCGATGTTTCACTGAATTCGTCGCTGCTGCACAGTGAGTTGCAAAGTTGCGGAAGCACGCTCTTGTTGCTTTTTCGGCGTTTTGTCATGCGTTTTTCCCCAGGCAGCCGACAGCCGTACACTATCATCGCCCGTGACCTTTTCCTGACACAGCAGGCGTGGGAGTTTTTCAGCGCAACGGTGCGCTCGCTTCGGGTCTCTGGTATAATGGCAGCGAGCTCTGAGGTCTCGCCTGAAGCGCTCGAGATGAGCGTTCTTGGCCGGTTTCTGTCGTTCCGATTTCGTATCGGCAACCCCGAGGCAGCGCCTGATGCCTTAACTTTAGCAGATGGAAAGGCCATTTTGTGGTCATATCTGCTTCGCCAACCGCTTACCGTTCCGCAGGAAATTACACGACGGTCTCACACCTTCCACTCATGGGTCGATGCAGCAATTATGCAGTTCTGCAATGAGTACAAGCTGAATTTCGACGTTTACGATAGTCTTCCTCGAAGAGATATCGTTGAGCAACTCGCGCAATTTGGGTTTTGCGACGGTGTGGTGCAGAGTCGCGTGCACTACCTTCTCAGCTCACCAAGTGGGACACGCTTTCCGCTGCGACCGCACTTTACTGGCGCTGTGCCGACGGTCTGTCGTGGCTGGTATGAGCAGGCTCCGCTAAACGCCGGGTTGGCGCTGGAGAAGAAGGAAGTGGGTGTTGTCTGTCTGCCGCCGAAAGCGATGTACTGCGAGCTGGAGGCGGCAGAAAAAGCGTCTAGCATCCGCCTGCAGTGCCCACTGGAGCTTTCATACCCCGTCTTGGTCGCCCACTCCGTGTTTCACATTTCGCTGCACAACACGTGTGTCTTCAGCGAAACGACGGAGCCAAACGTTGTGATGCCACTCCCGACAAATCTCCTCGAATCAGGGGTGATGCAGTTCCTGATGAGCGGCGTCGTCAAGGGGAACACGGGAGGCTGGCTGGATGGCGTGATGGCTGAAATCACACCCGCCATTTCTGATTCTTCTGTTCTCGCCCCGCTGACGCTGAAAGGAAGTCAGTACATCCAGTACTGTGAGCGCGATGTCTTTACTCGCAAGCGGCGACGCGTGGAGGTGAAGACGGAGAAGCCGAGCGAAGGTGGCGCATTTCAAGGGATGCTTCCAAGAACCGCTGCTGAGCGCAGCGCCGTCGAGGAGCTCGTTGAGCTGATTCGCTCTATCGGAAGGGAAAAAGCAGAAAAAGTTTTTCGAGGGAAAAAGGGCTTTAACTTTCTTGAGACCGCGCACGAGTTGCACCCTTTCTATCTGTACAGCTTGACAAGGAAATGCCTGAGGCGAGGAAGGGTGACAGTCACAAAACAAAGTACATCGAATCAATTGATACCCCTCGATGGGCCGTTAACACTAAAATCCTTGAACTTTAACACCAATGCTCCTTTTTTATTTTCTAGCTCATAACCTTTCTTCTGCGCTAACCGATTTGCAGGCTCTGTGAGCAAAGAGCAGCAGGCTGCCGGTAAGTGCCGTTCACGTAGGAAAGTGCCTTGACTTCTCCTATCGATTCGCCACCTCCTAGTGAGTAGTGCTGTAATTCGTGCCGTTCATCAACTCCCTCCCGCTGCTGAAACCACAAACTTCTCTCATTGGCTCCCCTCTTTCTCTTTGTTCTCTCACTACACTTCGAGACGTCTGGTGTCTTGACTGCGAGGTAGCGGAACGATGCCGTTGCCTCCAAAAGAAAGCTCGTCTCGAGGGAGCTCGGTGTATCGCAATGTACTGGCTATCACGCTGCTGGTGGCTGTCCTCTGCTCTGCTTTGATGAGCTGGTCGAGTTCCAGGACGCTGTCGTTTTCGCTTGGCGGTGCTTGGAAGTCTGTGGACGAAGGCAGGTTGATCGCTAGCTGCGAGGGAGCCTTCCACGTGGAGTGGCGTATGCACAGTCGAGTCGAGTCACGTCCGGTTTAGCGGGCCGGTGCAGGCATCCCCATTAAGCGGTGGGGGATGGGTCGCTGTTGTGCGAGCCGCTCCGCTGAGTACTTCCGTATTCGTGCACCGCGGCAAGGTGCTCACCGTCGCGACAGAGATGGAGGACGGCAGCACCCGACGCACCGTGTACACTCGCGATCAAGCTCGCACGGAAGACTTTCTAAGTGCCGTGCGCATGAAGGGGAAGTACATTTTGGCGCTCTTTTTGTCATGGTCGGCGCCTACAAGTGGGTACAGGTGGCGGTGTTCGGGACCTCTACGCGCCGCCTTCGCCGCTTTTGACACAGTTTCAAACGTGCAAGCTGATTTTTTTTTTTGTCGGTACACAAATTGCAGATTGTTGGAAGTGAAATGATCGTGCATCTTCTCGTCCGCTCAACACAACGTTTTTTTTCTCCTTGTGCTTTTCGCCACCGCCGGCGACTTGGAGAATCGTGGCATTTGCGTCCGAGCTGTTGCTGTTGTCTTCTTCTCTCAGTACCGTCGTACAAAGTACTACAGGGGTTCAAATGCATCGATTTTTGTGCATCTCTCTCCTCCGGAATCCGCGCCGTTGTTGCCGCCTCACAGCATCCTCTTCGTTTTTCTTCCTTTACTCCTTCTCTTTCTTGCTGTTTTTTCACTCACTCTGCTTTGCCACTACTTCGTCTGTGTTTCGCTCTCTCTAGGTATTCTAACCACGTTCGCACAGGAGCAAGAAGCAACAGCGACAACGGTCTCTTTAAACGTTGGTAACCAAGCCTTGGTGAAGACGCCAGGCGCATAGTTCTCGGTGGGATTGGGGTAATTATCCTACCCTTTTCTTTTGTAAGGCATCCAGGCTGCGGCACAGTACTAACTCAAAGGAGCCATGCAGAACGCAAAGAAGCGTGAGGTCTGTTACGAGACGCGTGATGCGTATCACAAGTGCCTCGACACCCTTCCGGAGGATCCGGAGAAGGAGTGTGCAGGTCAAAGAAAGACGTATGAGCAGTCGTGTCCGCCAAGCTGGCTGTCGTACTTTGAAAAGCAGCGTGAGCGCGAGGTCATTTTGCAGCTGCAGGTAGAGCAGTACAAGGGGCGGTAGACCTTCCTGCGCATTTGTCCATTCTTCTGCGTTCTTTCACAGTTGTCCACACAGTCTACGTAACTTCTCTTCGATTGGAAAATAAAAGTTTTGGAATTTGTGCGTAAGAGATTATCGCTTCGCTTTCTTTGCGCTCCTTTCTGTTTAAAACCGCCCCAGAACATTTGTGCTGGTAGTGTTCGAGCTCTCACTACTACTTGAAAACTTCTATTAGCTGACGTGCTTGCATACGCACTTGAGGGAAGTACAGGGAAAGAAAGAACATACTAGCTTCACTGCTTTAAGACTGTTCTTCTCCGTGCCCTCAACAACAACAAAAATGTCGTATCTTTCTTTCTCAAACTTCTACCTTCTTCTATCTCTTTCTTCTCACTTTCTGGCGTCCCCGTCGTCTGCAGCTACGTAGAGAAGCCGTTTTTTTAGCTCCTTTCTTTTACCTCTCATCTCGACACACTCAAGATGAGCGTCCCGGAAGCTCGTTTTGTAGGACGTGCCCTCGGCAAGAACTACGAGGCCGTCTTTCAAGTCCGTACAATGGGAGCACTACTCGCTGGTGTGGCCGCCGGCGTTCTTGGGCTGACGAACTTCCTGGGTCTTCTTTTCTTCGTAGCGTGTGCTGCGGTTACATCCTTCGCCATCATGACGTTCGGTTGTAGCGGAAATCCGAACAAGTACTTTCCCAAGGGTACATCGGAGCTCTTTTCCGTGCAGCAAATGCTTGGCGGGGCGATGGCATACATTCTCGTTTGGACTGTCGTCTACGATGCCATCTACATCTTCTAAAAAAAAAAAACCTTGATTTGTTGGTTGTTTTCTTTGTTGTGTCAGATGAAGTATTGAGCAAGAAATAAGTGTGCTGCGTGCAAATCCCTCTCTAAAAAAAAAAAAAAAAACCCTGTGTGGCGTGCGGCGCACCAGAAAAAAACTTCGTGTCGCCTGCTTCTCTGTTAAAGGTGTCTGCGCTGCTTCACTAGGTGCGGTTTCACGTTGCTGCTCACTCACAGGGAATCTGACCAGAGAATCGAGAGAATGCCTGACCACAAGAAAGGAGTTCGATGCGCAGGTTCGTTTATAATGACACATCATCGTCCAACGGGACTCCATAATGTATCTTGCACCTTTATTTCGAAAGTAGAAGGTGGAACTGCTCGTCCCGACACCACTTTCTTTGTTTGCGCTTCCTAAGCTTCCCGCTTTTCCGTACTCTCTCCCACCCTGCCTCCCTCTCCGCTTTCTGCACTTTTGTTTTCCTTTCAACGCTGCCTAAGATTTCTATATGCTAGATCTCGCTTTCGCTTTTCGATAGGGATGCAACGTCAACTTTTAACAAAGTTATGACCGGCTACTTTTTTTCAACGAAGCACGCAAATTAAAGCTTTTGTTTCTGTGTTATATGTATATGCCACCGTAGTGCTTTCATTAGCAGAAGAAAGAAAAAAAAAAGAGACTCCAGGACACAAACGAGCGGGTGCATAAAGGCCAGCTGCACAATTTTCACACGATAGAAGTTCAACTGGTTACTTTGTAGGCTGAAGGCTACACATTCGCCTCTTTGTTTCTCTCTCTTTTTCTTAGCTGGTTTTGCTAGTTTTCACAGCAGCAACGTATCCTTCTTTTTTTTTTTGTTTATTGATTTATTGAACCACAGTGGCGCGGCTGAAAAGAGTCTGTCAGTCATGTCCATCACTATACCCACCCCTGTCGGGGTTGTCATCGTCCTCATCCTGACCTGCGTGGCCGGGATGATGGCTGGGCTGGTCTTGTGCGTCTTTTCGCTGGACATTGCTCGTCTCACTGGATATGTGCACGGTGGGAACCAAGCCGATGCTGGAGGTGCGAAGCGCCTCTTGGCGATCCTCGAGAGACCGCACTGGTTGCTGATTGCCCTTCTTACGTTGAATGACATTGCGCTGGAGATG
The DNA here is from genome assembly GCA_030078075.1 of Crithidia sp. LVH-60A. NCBI lineage: Eukaryota > Euglenozoa > Kinetoplastea > Trypanosomatida > Trypanosomatidae > Crithidia > Crithidia sp. LVH-60A. The sequence continues at coordinate 1,573,766 of CP119637.1, read as the reverse complement.
ATGCCGCTGGTGCTGAATTCCTTCCTCAACCCTGTGGTGGCTGTCGTCATGTCTGTCGGCATCACGCTTCTCTTCTGCGAGATTTTGCCCCAGGCGTTCTTCATCCACCGCGCCTTTGAGTTTTGTTCGTTTCTGTCTCCGTTCATCCGAGTCCTGATGTGGATCACTGCACCCGTGGCGTGGCCGATCGGCAAGCTCATGGATGCAATTGTTGGCGACAAGGAAGCCGTGTTCTTCCAGCGCCGCGAGTTGCGTGAAATCATCCGCATTCAAGACGAGCTCAGTGAGAAAAAGAGGCGAGAGAAGCGTGCTGCCCAGGAGAGTGGGGTGGACGACGAGGAGAACGAGAGCGATGAGGAGGATCTCACCAAGGAGGAGGCTACTCTGATGCTCAACGTCCTCAGCTTGTCCGAGAGCACGGCAAAAGACATGGTCCAGGTTCCGATTGAAGACATGTTCAAGTGGCACATTGACACCATCCTCTCCCCTTCTGCCATCGCGGAAGTGTTTACGAAGGGGTACAACTTTATACCCATCTTCGAAGACGCCAGCGACCCGTCGAAGGTAACGCAGCTTCTCATGACCAAGAATGCTGCTCTTGCTGATCTACCGCTCGGAGTCGGAGGAGGTGCGCGTGCGTGATCTGCAACTGGTGCCTCTTCCCCGCTTCAGCGGTGATACGCAAGCGACGGACATCTTTGTACGCCTGCAGAGCATCTCGCCCCCTATTGCGGCCATCACCGAAGAGGGCCGCGACACTGTAATTGGATTGCTGACGCTACGTAACGTCACGGAACAGATCCACGAAACCACTTTTCAAGCAGAGATGGACCCTCGCAATCCTTCTCCGATGCAGCTTATGGTGCGTTCGTGGAAAGTTTTCCGCCGCGTTGGCGAGTACACGCTCAACGTGAACAGTCGCCCAAGCAGCTTGAATGCAAGCTTCTCCCTGTACTCTGCTGTTCCCACCACGGAGAGGACGATTCGCCACGCCAACTCGACGGATCGGCTTGGCATTGTCGGGGGAATCAGTCCGCCACAAAATCCCTCTTTGTGCCAAGTTGCGAGGGAGACAACAGGAGCGATGGTGCACCCATAAAAGAGGCCGAAAAAAAGAAGAAGAAGGGGATGCTGCTCGTCCTTCCTGCTCAAGAAAGTATTTTTTTTTCTCTACTTTTTTTTGGTTTTCGTATGTTTTTTTTTTCTTTTTTAGCTATTACGCGCACGTTTGCTTTGATATATATGAATTTTTTTTAAATACTTTTCTTGTTTACCTACGTCGAAAGCGGCAACAAAAGGCATATCGTGTCCAAAGCGATTGTTTGAACATCTATCTCCGCATACGCAGCGGTGCCAGGGTGAATCAGTCACGCATCTCAAGCAAACGCAGCCCGACAACGTTGAAGAATGCTGTACGGATAAGCGGAAGAGAAGCTACCGTGCGGAGGACGAGACAGGAGTGCGTACTGCTTTGCATTGGTTGACTCTAAATGAAATGACACCTCCGTTTCTCCTCTCTTTCTTTCATTGTCTTTTTTTTTCTTCTGGTCGTCTTTTAAATCATTTACTGCAAAAAGCGTTTTACAGCGAAATCCATTGCCTTCTTCGTTTCAGTGGGCATACCACACCGTTGCTTTTTAAATATTTGTCTAGTTGCTTTTGACACATTGCCGCACATCCTCACATACATAAAAAAACTCACAACAACAAATTCGCACGTGTTCTCGTTGCGGGACATGGCAGATGGCTACAGCATTCTCGGCGTGCCCGTCAAGGTGTCGATATGGGCTCTGCTGGCAATTATCGCGGTCCTCGTGGTTCTGGCTGGTCTGATGGCCGGCCTGATCATCAGCGTCTTTTCGATCGACAATGCCCGACTACGCGCACTCGCGCGGCGCACCGATACGTTGGAGGGCCGACGGGCACGTAAGCTGCTGCGCATTCTCCACAACCCGAACTGGCTGCTTGTCACTCTCGTTGTCGTAGATTCCGCCGCAACAGAGATGCTGCCGCTTCTCTTCAATGTGCTCCTGAACCCGGCAATGGCTGTCGTGCTGTCCGTGCTGCTACTTGTGGTCTTTTGGGGAGATCATTCCGGAGGCATTGTTCACCCATCACGCACTTGCCTTCGGCTCGGCACTGTCGCCATTTATTTCAGTGCTAATGGTGCTGACTGCGCCGATATCGTGGCCAGTAGGCAGGGTGCTCGACTGGTGCGTTGGCAGTCGGACCAGCGTGGCATTTCAGCGCGGGCAGCTGCGCGAGGTAATCCGCTATCGCGGCGAGATGCTGCACGAAGTCCACACGGAAAGCGAGGGTGCCGTGCTGCCACACGAGCTGGAGTTAGACACGGAAGAGCGTATCCCAATCCAGCGTTTGGAGACCGAAATTATGCTTGGCGTGCTCAGCTTGTCCGAGCACGTCGGCTCCTCTGTACTGAAGAGGAAGATCGGGGCCGCCTTCACCGTGCACCAAGATGCCATTGTCAGCAAGCGAATGATACAGAGCATGGCCGCACACCGGCTCACGTACGTGGCTGTGTACGAGAACGCCTCCAACCCGTCCGATGTCACAAAGGTGTTTGAGCTGCGTCTTCTGCTTTTCTTGTCGTACTGCGAGGAAGGCACTACGATCCGGATTCGCGACCTTCCCCTGCTGCCTTTGCCGCGACACTGCGCGAACACGCCGTGCAACGTTCTGCTTGAGTATCTGCATGCATCGCCGCTTCAAGTTGTCGCTCTCACCAGCCCTCTGAACGCTGCGAAGGTGGTCGGAATCGTTTGCACTGCGGATGTCGTGGAGCTGGTTCACAAGACTTCTTTCGACGCCGCGTACGCGGAGCATCCTCAGCGGCCACGCCACGCCGTAGTACAGTCGTTTCGCGAGAAGAGCGCATCGTTGGCTGGCGAGTCCTCGTCGATGGCGATGAACGGTGGCGGTGGTGGTTAGAGGGTTCGTCAAACATACACACTCTTTGCTCGTCTGCTGTTTTTGCTTTACTTCTTTGCATGTTTTTTTTCTCTCCCTGCGTACAAAATGCATACCGCAGTAATTAATGAGAACGTGCGTGCGGGTAAAACCGTGAAAAAAAAATTGCACACACTCACACAGACTTGCCCAAAGTCAACGAGAAGCTGCTTTCTCAAGCAAACCCTAGGAGGTGCGAGAGGACTGTCACATGGAGCCTAAAGATGCTCCTACAAGTATTTCTGGCAAAGGCGTTGTGTGAGGTCAAGCGTGCCAACTTCTTGTACGGTCTATGGCAAACATATTTCTTCTGCGGTCTCACGAGATTATGCATGAGGAAAAGGAGTGGACGAAGCTGGAGCCGCCAGACGCTGCCTCGTCATACTTCCGCGCCGCCGCTGATGTCTCTGCCATTATGCTGCACCATCATCCTCTCTCTCTCCTCGCTTTTGCGTTTCGCACGTTCCACCTGGACTTTCTCACTCTTCTGTTCCCACCACGTATCGTCTACTGTGTTGACAAACTGCCATTTGAACTCACAAAAAGAAGAGCTTCATTTGTTTTCTTTTTGTCCCTTTCACAGCTAACAAAAACAAACTCCAACGACGCGTGCTGCCTCATCCTGACGGAGATCTCCTCGCTGAGCATTGCACATATAGACTGAAAAACAACAACAACAACAGGTTTCCTTGTCGCAGTACCTCTTCCTATACACAAGCAAACTCCGCCGAACACTTCGCAATGTCGAACCGCAACACCCGTCGTGGGATGGGTCCCTTCGGTGCCACGAAGCCCACTGGTGTGAGGATGAACCGCAAGGATCTGCGCAGCGTGCGCGAGGTAACGCTGGACCACTTCGACGCCGAGTACTTGTACCTGCGCGAGAACGAGCTCGTCAGCTTCGACTGCCAGGCCAGGATGGATTACCTCCGCGTTCTGGATCTCTCCATCAACGAGATTGGCGGCGCGGTGGACTTCCTCAAGTTCACTCCGCACCTGCACCACCTTTACATGACCGGGAACAAGATCGATACCCTTGTGGGCATCAGCAACTTTGCCGCGATTGAGACGCTATGCCTCAGCGACAACTCCATCAGCTCCTTCACCGGACTGGAGAACCTGCCCAACCTCCGTGTGCTATCGCTGAACTTCAACAACATTACCAGCTTCGAGAATTACCCCGCTCTTCCCAATCTGCACACGCTGAACCTCGTCGGCAACCCCATCACAGACGCTCCTCGGTACCGCCCAATGGCCATTGCGGTCAACGGGCTTAACTTGGTGTCTGTGGATGGCAACCCGATTCAGGAGGATGAGCGCGCTGAGGCGGAGAAGTACAAGGGCAAGGTGGCCCATTGCGTGCGCGAAGGTTTCACGGTTGAGGGTGAGCACCCAGAGGTGGCTGCGGCTGCGTTCATGGTGAAGATGCAGCGTGCCCGGCAGGAGTCGAAGTACCTGCAGCTGTGCTCCATCAACCTCGTTCCCGCCTCCGACGACGGCGAGATCGTGGAGGGTGAGCCGGTTGTGCTGTCTCTCTGCATGCAGGATGTCCGCCCGTACGCGCAGCGGACGACGGAGGTGTTTCAGTCCAGCTACCTCTACCCCGTCATCTTCAAGGTGTCTGGCGAAGCGGCCGAGGTCTTCGTCGTCGGCTCCATGAACAACTGGACAGAGCCGATCAGCCTCGAACGCTGCGTTGAGGGAGATGAGGTGTACTTCCACACAACGCTCTACCTCCCTGCGGGCGACTACGAGTACCGCTACATCGTCGACGGCGTGGAGAAGGTGTCGGAGGCGAACAGCATGCCGTCCAAGCACAAGCAGGGCTTCTGCAACATCTACAAGGTTGCGGAGCTGGAGCCGCAGGAGGAGGAGGTGGACACGATCTTGCACATCCGCTGGATGCGCAGCTCCCCGAACGGCTCGTACGACGTCATCGAGGACGAGAACTCGCTGACGTACACGCCCGTCACCAGCGACATCGACTGCTGCGTGCGTGCCGAGGTACTGGCGTACGTCAACGGCGAGTTCTCCTTCCTCTACTTCGACATCTCGACGCCAATCAAGCCGTCGCCGCCGCAGTGCCCGCGTCTCGAGGTGACCGGGGTGGCAACGGAGGGTGGTGTGCTGACTGCCGAGGCCGACTACCTGGGCGGCACGGAGGGCATTTCCGTTCTGAAGTGGTACCGCATCTCCGCCAACGGTGAGGAGGCGGAGGTGGATCTGGTGGACCCGTGGGCTGGCTACGAGCTGACGCGCCAGGACATCGGCTGCCGCATCCGTGCCGAGTTCACGCCTGTTCGCAACGACTGGGTTGCGGGTGAGGCGAAGTCGGTGACGACGGACCCCGTGACGCCGTGCACCCCGGAGTGCCGTTCGATCAAGATCATCGGCAACCTGGTGGAGGGGAGTCAGCTGGAGGTGGATGTGGACTACCACGGCGGTGAGGAGGGCGACAGTTTCTACCAGTGGCTGCGCAAGTCTGGCACGAAGGATGAGTACACGCCAATCGCCGGCGCCAACGCCACGACGTACGCCGTAGTCGCCGAGGATGTGGGCCAATGCCTCGCTGTAGAGTACACACCGGTCAACGCCGAGGGGCTCGCGGGTGAGACGTGCCGCTGCGTCCTGGACAACCCCATCGAGGCTGGCGCGCCGTGCGTGACAAACCTGTCCATTATCGGCACCATGGAGGAGAAGCACACGCTGGCACTTGAGTTCGACTACCGCGGTGGGCAGAGCGGGGCACACATGGTGCAGTGGTACCGCCGCGATCGCAGCCGCAACCACATGACCAAGATCGGCACGCCCAACAGCAACGCGATTGTGCTGTCCAACAAGGATGTGGGGTGCTCCATCGAGGTGTCAGTGACCCCGGTGCGCCGCGACGGTGTAACGGGCAAGGTGGTCGTGGCTCTCCGCGACGGCCCGGTGGAGCCTTGCGCGCCGGAGGTGAAGCTCGTCAACATCGTTGGCGACGCGAAGGTCGGCAAGGAGCTGAACCTTCACGTCGACTACTGCGGCGGCACCGAGGGAAAGTCGATTGCGCAGTGGGAGGTGGAGGATCCCGAGACCGGCGTCTTCAACATCGTTGAGCGCAACGCGAAGCGTTACGTTGTGAAGGCCAGCGATGCTGGCAAGATGCTCAAGGTCACCTACACGCCGGTCCGCAAGGACGGAGCCGAGGGGGAGCCCAAGACACGCATGGTTCAAGTGGAGGCCGCGCCGCAGGCGCCACCCTCCCAGCCTCAGCGGGCTGTGCCGCAGCACATCGACCCCGCCTCCGCGCCTGCCGCCCCCGCGACCCCTCCGCGCGCCGCACCGGCAGCAGCGCAGGCCGCTGCTGTGCCGGAGGCATCAGCGGAGTCGTCGGCGCCGCCGTCGACCAGGTCTTCCAAGAAGCCATCCGTCCAGGCAACGCCAAAGCCAACACCGAAGGCCGCCACCCCCGCGCCGACGCCGAAGGCCGCCACGCCGAAGCCGACACCGAAGGCTGCCACGCCCAAGCCCACACCAAAGGCCACTCCTCGCGAGACCCCGGCGGCGCTGCCTCCCCAGCGCGACGGAAACATCCAGATCGTTGCCAAGCAGCGCGACTCGGACGAAGACTCGGATGAGCTGTAGGCCCGGTTTCCATTCACTGTACCCCCTTGGCGCTGTGTGCGGCCCGCTAAGTTCACGCAATCGCTTCGCTTCGCCTGGGTCGATTGCAGCGTTTCTCTGCTGTCTTCGCCTCTTCTTTGCCTACCCTTTGCGCGATTTCTTTCGCATGCGAGAGCGAGCTTTGCCGACGTCACATGTGCTGCCATATCTCTTCATCTTTCGTTCTTCTATACCTGATCTTGTGCCACCACCGTTGTATTGAGCTGTTGCGCATGCGCCTTATTCATTCGGAGCTGAGTCTTTAAGCTGCGATTTGCCAGCTTGACAAAGGTTAAAAATAAGAAATCTTGCTTTCTGCAAGAAGCCCGAAGGCGAAGGTGCCCGCCATTTTTGTCTGAAAACTTTTGTTCTTCTCTCTCTTCGCCATTTTTTCTTTCCTGTATCGTCGCTCCTTCATTTCTCCTTTATCTGTTGTGCCGTAGATGTTTGTTCTTGTTTCTTTCTGTATCACCTGTACTCCTCCTCGCAGCGTCAATTTTTGTCGCTTTTTTTTTTACTTCATTGTGATTTCATTTAATGAAATCGACTTTTTTTTGTTTCCGATGGATGGTGAGTGTTTTTTTCTTTTTCTTTCATTCTCGCCGCAGTTTTTAAGAGGATTTTTAGAAGACTCACTGTGGTGCTGCAATGGTCTGTCGCACGTTGTCTCTTTCCACCTTGTGATCGAGGAGGGTAGATCAAGGGTAGTGACTGAAGCTTTCCGAGCTCCATCAACGCGCGCTGGCGTGGCAATGTACGCTTTTGAGGTGCAGGTGACGAGGTTAGCCACTACCAGCAGCTTCTTTCCAACAGCTTTGCGCAATATGCGTGCACAGAAGGCTATGTCACTAGGAAGTAAAATTTTTTTTTTTGCAGGAAGTAGAAAGAAACTGGATTTCTCTTTCTTTACCATTACCTTTCTTTGACTTCATTCATCCAGCCTTTGATTAAAAAAAAAAAATAAAAGAGCGCAAAAGCAAGGCGGGTGATTTTGATAGTCAAATGAAGAGCAACAGCAGCAAAAATACTTTTTGTTCCTGTCAATTTTTTTTTTCTCTGGTTTTATTAGATAGGAATGACTCAATTGGCAAAACGAGAGCAAAAGTGCAATAGGAACGTAGAGGCAGTGGAGCTAAAGAAGCGGATGTAGGAGAAGGCTTATTGCTGCCTTCAAGTGGCGTAATAGAGGTGTGTCTGTCCGTTGAGTTTCTGTTTGCTTGCACCCTGGGCATGTTTGGTGGAGTGTTCTGTTTCCCTTTGCTTCCTCACTACGACTTGTGAAAGCGTCGTTTCAAGCTTGCTGTCACGAGCATCGAGGCATCACATCAGCGTGGATGTCTCGCATACACGGAAAGCTTCTTAACCCGTTGCCCATTCGATGTCACGGAATAATGCTACCTCACTTCCTCTCTCCAACCCGTGCGCTTTTAACCTCAACAACAAAAAAATGTTTTCAACTCTACAACCCGCCTTTTCTTCACCAGCGTCACTTTTTCATCTTACTGTCGGTGATCTTATTCTTTTTTTTCTCGAACTGCTACGGCGAGCTCGACCGGCACAGACTCCGATTTCCGACGAGAGCGAAGACTTCCCTGTCTTTTTCGCGTAATGTTCAAAGTATTCTGTGTGCTTCGAGTTGCCCTTGCCGCTCCGTACATTCAATCGAAAGTTGGAGGGGAGAGCCTTTCTGGTTGCGCTCCTCCAGCAAGTCAGTCAAGCTCCTCACCGCCGGACGTAGGCTCTTCCGCCGAGAGTGAGCGCGCCGCGGCCGTGGAGCGTCTCAGCACCGAGGTGTTCGGCCGCGGAAACAGGCACCTGAAGAATGTGGAAACGCTGACGGCGCTACCAGAGGGACTGCACTCCTTTCCAGAGGTCTGCTTTATTGGCAAGCCCAACTGTGGAAAATCCAGCGTTGTTTCCTGCCTGCTGCACAACGCACGCCTCGGTAAGGCCGGGGCAACAGGTGGCACCACACGCCTTCTTCAGTTCTTCAACGTTGGCGATGCTCTGCTTCTTGTAGACACTCCCGGCTACGGTGGATGGAAAGGGCGAAAGTTGGACCAGTCGTTGAAGGAGAGGGCCAACGCCTTTTCTATCTTGTTCCGCTACCTCGCGCTCCGCAACGGGAGCAACCTGAAGCGAGTGTATTGGTTGATGGAGGCGTCGTCGCACTCGCCCGTCTCTTTTCAGGCGCGGGACGAGGAGTTGCTGTCGTTTCTCACACGGGAGCGCATTCCCTTTAGTGTCGTTTTGACAAAAATTGACCGGCACTGGCGTTCACATGCTGAAGAGCGACGGAGGACGACAGTTGTGGGAAAAGACGGTCTTCCACACCCTGGCAATGTGGCGGCACAAGGGGGTTCCGGCCTTCCCATTCCTCTTCCCGAAGAAGGTGTGGCGCGGAACGTACGCGAGGTTTTTGAGTTCCTTGGCACCGATGCCGTCCCAGTGCTGGGCGTTAGTGCCAATCGCAGGCAGCCTGGTCGCTCACTCAACCTGGAGCTCCTGCAGCACGACATTATGCACTACTGCGTACAAGACTTGCAGCCCGGCGAGGCGCTTACCTTTGCTAACTTGCACAAGCTGAGCTACGCGCCACCGACTGCAGCGCGTATACAGGAGGTTCAGCTTCAGTACCCTGTTGAATCGTTTGTTGTTCCGCAAAACAATACCGTGTCTCTTGCGGAGATGGTGGCGCAGCACGAGGAGGCAAAGGCTCAATTTTTGGCGCGCAATGTTTCTGCAGCGCAGCTGACAGCGAAGGATGTGGAGGCCTGTCACCTCGGCAGCACAGCCAAGGCGGCGGAAACGCTCGAGGATGAGGCGACCCAGCGTTCGCGTTTGGGCGAGGTGCTTCCCTCCACCACATTTTTCTCTGAAATAGCCCCTCCGTCTACAGAGCGTGCCGTAAACCCTGGCCACTATGTCTCGGGGCTTCCTAGCAGATCCATAGGTAGTTCTCAGGACGCAGATGCGAGCGGGGCAGTGTCGGTGTGGCGCGAGCCGAACGTCGCAGGAGATGCGGCACGGGAGCTGGCTGCGGTGAGGCCCCACCGTCGCTTTCACAGACGACCGTCCCTCGCTGCCAAGTCGTCGTCTGCATCACTACACGATGCAGAGTGGCACTCCGTGTTGGGTGAAGCCAGTGATGTGGTGAGCGAATGCAGTGGTGCCAAAGGCCCGAGCAGGACTGAGGTGCTCGACGGGCAAGACGGCACAGCGGCGGAGTCGCTTTTAGCCGCGCGTGACAAGACTGTCGCAGTCGCTGCAGCAGATGGGTGTGCCGGCGCGCTTTCTCAGCCTCTTGCAGGACTCGTGCCTACCGCAGATACCTTCTTTTCACCTACTCGCGTGTCCCCTCCGCCCGCGTTACCCGCGATGCTGGACCCGAATACGCACTACGTCACCGCGATTGACGGGACCAGAATCCCGCGAAGCCTCATCTCCGTCTCGGTGGAGCAGCTCGCTGTAAACAAGGAAGACGAGCTGACCCACTTTGCCACCAAGTCGGGAGCTGGGGCCTATGAGGAGCTTTTGCTCCTCGACCACGAGGGCGAGAGTAGCACTAATCCTGATCCCTTCACTGAGACAAGCGATTTCGCACGTCTTCCCGAAGCGGTGCAGAGTGAGTTGTTGGACACGAAGCAATACCGAACCTCGCTCTGCTGCGCGGAAGCAAGAGGAGCGTTTTCTGGCCAAGTACGTGGAGAAGAAGCGAAAGGAGAGGTCAATATACATGCAGGCGGAGGGGTACATGTGCCCGTGGCTAGCCGCACCAGAGAAGCGCGACGTGGTGCGCGGGCTGAGCGGAGGCCACGCGTTGGGCAAGGGAGGAGCCGTCATTCGAGGGCTAAAGCAGCACGGTTTTGGAGGCAGGAGCTTCTCCGCACGCACCATGAAGAATCGAGGCCGAGCGACGAAGAAGACGGGCTCGTGGGCGGCATGATCTTGACCTCGACGTGTATGTGCGTATTGCGGCAAGAGAATGCTGCGTTTTTTTTTTCTTTCACAGCGGCATGATGTGCCGGTCTGCATCACAGTAAGCGCATCGAAACAGCGCAAAGAAACAACCACCACATCAGAGAAACCCGAGAGTCTGGATGAAGTGCTAGGCAGTTTGAGTCCTTGACGCTTGACTGCTCCTCACAAAAAAAGGCAAAGACGGTAGCAAAACCGTTGCAGGACAGAAAGGAAGTATTGTAAGCCAGCGATAAGAACCTTTCAAGCTCAAACTTGGGTTTCTCCTTTTTCACATGCACTGCTGCTATGCATCGGCGCGTAAGTCAAAAAATATGCTTTTATCGTGCGCGGCCATCAGAGTGTTTGCAGACTACTTCCTGGACCAGCTATAGAGGACACTTTACACCGCTGGTTTTTTCTTCAACCCATTCCTCTTCTCCTTAAGAGCGAAAACGTGCAGCTGCGCATACACACACGTGAACTTGGTAGCTCTCTGAGTGGTACCTTCTTCTTTTTCTTTCCTCTGCTAATGCGAGGAGCAGGCAACCTTTGCTGGTCCGCACACTTCTACTTGTCATCTTCATCGGGCTTCCATTACTGCTGCGCGGCTGTCTGAGGCGATGTGCGAGCACACCATTTTTGACCTGAAGGGCAGCTCCGCCCTGTATGAGGTTCTCGGAGTGCCGCAAACAGCCACTCAGCGCGAGATTCGTCAGGCATACTACCGGTTAGCGGTTCTGTACCACCCTGACAAAAACCCCGACGGAGGAGATGTGTTCAAAGAGGTCTCATTTGCCCATGGCATTCTTTCGGACCCAGAGCAGCGCGCGATGTACGACAGCGGAACCTTGCGCAGTGACATCGAAAGTAAGGCTCGCGCATACGACCCTTCGATGGACGCCGGCGTCGAGCTGAGCGCGGAGGAGCTGCGGGCGTTTGTTGACCGCATCAGGCAGTCACACAACGCAAGCCGGGACGTCCAGAGCGCTTTTGAGCTGCGCAGAGAGGAGGAGATGCGGCGGCGAGCAGAGTATGACGCAAGCAACCCAGTCTTCCGCGCCGAGTACGAGCGCGCGCGTCGCCTGCGGCAGCGGGGACTTGGCGCGAGTGTGGGGCCTTCTTCTTCTTCTGCACAGCAGGAGTCCGCCGGCACGAAGTCGCGGACCTCAGCGGAGATCTTCGCGGAGCTGGAGCGTCGAGAGCAGGAGCGGGTGCTTGGACAGAGGTCGATCGCTTCGTCTCTGCCCAGCGGAGGAGGGCAAGGCGGCGGGATCTCGTACAGGAAACAGCTCATGGAACAGTACCGCGCGACACACAGTGGGTACGCAGGCAGCGAGGGCAGCGCCGTTGCCGCCTTAAAAGACAGCAATGCGACATTGAGCGGGCTTTCCTTCGTGCGGGCTCAGCGCGAGGTACCACAGTATAGCGCGATCGTGGACGAAAAGATCCGAACCTACGCTCACTTTGACTACCGTACCTTTGTGGAGCAGGACAAAAGCGATCGTGGTGAGGTGGAGGGTGCCATTATGGCCGACGCACTAGGACACTATGACCGCCACAATTGAAGACGTCGGCGGCACTAAAACACATTAAAATTCAACTTGTTAGGCGACTTGCAGCCACTGGTCAGATGATCGGCAAATGCCGCCGCACATCCTCTGTGGGCAGCCTCGACAAAGATGTAGATATATATATGCTATGGTCTATAACAGTGCGGTGCGATCGACGGCGCACGCACAGATCTCTTTTTTCCCCTTTCAACGATGAGTGTCCAGGAGCTTTTGCATCCGACGTGCTCCGATTGTAAATTAGAGTGTGGTGATGACGTGCACGCTCCGTTATCTTTTTTTTTTTTTTACTTACTTACTAATGCTTCGATGAAACAGAAGCGCGGAAAACGCTGCTCAGCTGTCAAAGCTCCCATTGTTTTTTCCGACTGCAAATTGTTTCCTCTTCATATCTTTTTTTTTTTTTTTTTTTTGTTGGGGGGGGGGGGGGGGGGGGGGAAGGTCGGCAACGAGAAATGCAGGCACTTGCGGGAACGCCTCGTTCTCAGCCTAAAGCGGATGCGAAGCGTCTGGTTCCACATGCGTCTTTTTGAGATCCGGTATTATGCTGCTTTGGCAACTAAATTGAACGAGTTAGCCTGCGACATTTGATGGTCCACCGCGCTCGTCGCACCGGTTGCCCAGTGTTGCCGCATCAGAAGCTTGCCCGAAACAGCGCGGGTTACTTTCGTGTGCTTGCTTTCTTGTACGAAGCGCAGCACCTGTCTTTTTTCCTCAATTTTCCTGCTCGCGCTTCGTTTTTTTCTGTTCTTACAGGCCCTTGTAGGGCCGTGCCTCTCTTTTTTCTAGCCTTCTCCCCTCTTACCTCCTTCTTCTTGCTCCGCTTCTACTTCGCAGTCGTTTTTCTACGTGCTTCGCCACTTTCCTTCAGATTGTTTTATCATCATGTCGGCGGAGATATTAGACATTGACGAGCACCTGGCCACGCTCAACCGGTGCGAGAATGTCAAGGAGGCCGACGTAAAGCGTCTTTGTGAGAAGGCAAAGGAGATCTTCACCAGTGAGGAGAAAATGTGCACAAGATCCCTGCACCGTGCACAATCGTCGGCGACATCCACGGGCAGTTTTACGATCTTCTCGAGCTGTTCCGCGTGGGTGGTGAGATTCCGGACACCAACTACGTCTTTATGGGCGACTTTGTAGACCGCGGCTACCACAGCGTGGAGTCATTTCTGCTGCTGCTGGTGCTCAAAATTAAGTACTCCCGCCGAGTTGCGCTGGTGCGCGGCAACCACGAGTCTCGCCAGATCACGCAAGTGTACGGGTTCTACGATGAGTGTCTGCGCAAGTACGGCAGCGTAAACGTGTGGCGCTACTGCACGGAGGTCTTCGACCTGCTTCCCTTGGCGAGCGTCGTCGAGGGCAAAATCTTCTGCGTGCACGCCGGCCTTTCGCCATCTATCCAGACCGTAGATCAGATGCGCTCGATCCGCCGCAACTGCGAGGTGCCGCACGAGGGTGCGATGTGCGACCTGCTGTGGTCTGATCCGGAGGACATCGACGGCTGGGGTCTGTCGCCTCGCGGCGCCGGCTACCTCTTCGGTGGTGACGTCGTCGGCCAATTCAACGAGACCAACAAGTTAGACCTCATCTGCCGCTCTCACCAGCTTGTCATGGAAGGCTACAAGGCTATGTTCAACGACACGCTCGTGACCGTCTGGTCCGCGCCGAACTACTGCTACCGTTGCGGCAACGTCGCCTCCATTCTCGAACTTGACGAGCATCTCAACAAGAACTTCAAGATATTTCGAGGCGGCACCCGCAGAGGCGCGTGAAATCGGCCAGCGGAATGAGGTGCCCGAGTACTTCCTCTGATGGGGACGGCACAGGTCTGCTGCGATTTCCTCATGTAAGCCATACACCGCGCTCTTTAATTATTATTTTTTGTTCCTTTTGCTTCTATTTGCGTTGTCTTTACCCGAGCGTTTCAACTCTATGCTCTAAGAACAATGCAATACAGAATGTGAGTGGTTTGTTCGAGGAGTTTCGCTCTTTCTTTTATCTGTTCGGATGGACGTGGAATGAAATGACGCGAAGTTTGTAAGAGGGAAAAAGAAAGTGAAAGGCGCCGGCGGGAAAACCACGAGTGACTGTATACATCCTGCAACTCTACATTTTGTTTTACTGCGGCGCTTCCTATATATGTTTTTGTTTCATTTTGTAACACTGCCTCTTTTGTTGTTCTTGTCTACTGTAGGGCGTCTACTATTGCTTCAACGCCGTTAAAATTCATCAGCTATGATTGGAGTTCCCCTAAAACCACCACAACAAAAACAAGGAGAGAAGGGCGGGGAAGCAGCAGGAGATGCACGAGAGTAAGCGGGCGAGAAAAGAAGAAGGAAGTATCTGTGGCTTCTCTCCGAATCCTCTCTAACGTGCACCAAAACACAGTGGCTTCATGGAGATTCTTTCTAATTTCCGTGCAGTAGTCAAGTGGCGCCACACAACCTTCTTTTGTTACTATCTGCCTATCCTAGCTGCACTGCTTCTTCATCGATCACTATTGGGAATGACTTATTATTATTATTGTTCGGGAGAGGCATCAGCAATCAGTGTTAATTGTTCAATTACTAAAGAAAGAGAAAAGAAGAGGAAAATACACACATGTGTCAGTGGAAGACCACGGCGTAGCAATGTGCTACTCATTATTGAAAAAAAAGGAGGAGGTTTTTACCTATTTTTTTCTGGTGGCCTACACGCTTTCACTCTGGCCTCGACCCTCCATGACACTGCGACGTTGCTGGGAGCCGCATTCCGCCGGCAAGGGAACAGAAGGAGGCATCTTCCACGCAGTGCCAAAGGATGCAGCTTTCTCTTCCGACATCGGTGTGCCTCTCCTTTTGCGCACCTCGTGTCTGGTGACGAAGAGAGAGAAAGAGAGGAACACACTGCGTCGCTGCGGCTCAGATGGCAACGTATTCGCCTCAGAGAGACGGAGAAAACAAAACAGAGCGAGAAAGTATTGCGCGGTTTTTCTGCGTTCTTATGCAAAATAAAAAACAAAATAAAAGTAAAATGCTGCAGAGTTTTTATTCGCTCTCTCTCACACCTCTGCCTTCTTCTCCCTTGCCTTCATGTGTTTCCACGCTCTGCTCCTTCTTTTCGTCATTTCCAGCTCTGAGCTCTGCGATTTGTCATCCGTGACAAGTCTAGCTTTGTTTGTGCCCAGCAGCAGTACGCATTCAATTCTACAACCTCGAAGGGCTTGTCTGCCGAGCACCTGTTGCGTTTTTCTTTTTGCTCTTTTGTTGTCATTTGCCGGAATTGGCAGGTAAAGTGCCGAATTTGCAACTCCGTAGGAACGGTAGGATATACACACTGCTTTTTTTTTTTTTGCAGCGATTCGGCAAGGATTCTGCTTTTTCTTTAGTCTCCCGGTGGCTTGGAAAAGATACAAAGTGCAACTAAGTACGACTTTCACGGAAAAAAATCTGAAGATCACATCGTAAGTTTCACCACACACAGTTGTGGCTCTCTTCTATGCTGGATGGTAGCTCCGAGGAGGCCTCGAACGGCCCTTCAGTGCCGTTGCAAGCAGTGACTTCACCAACAGGTACCACGGTGCCGCAGAGTGTACCACCGCCACCGCCACCCTCGAGCCACCGCATGGCCTCCGCGTCGAAGAGCTCCACGCCGGTTGGGGGCACGGGCAACGACGAGAGCGTCGCACGCAGTCCTTTTCGCTCACACAGCACGCCACGCGATGTCGGCATCGAGAACAATGAGGCGGAGTCTCCGCCGCCCAAGGCGCCTACGCGTGCGGAGTTGGTGGATGTCAAGCCGCCGGCACCTCTTGTTGCTGCCGCAGCGCACCGCGATCCTGCGGATGCACCATTCAGCGCCGTTGCCGGGCACACCATCCCGAGCGAAACGCGCGGCGCCGTTCAAGGCACGGTGGTGCGCACCTCAGCGGAGCCGCGGGCAGCCACCGACCTTCCCATCACAAGAGGACGTGTCGTGCTGCCGGGCGACACTTCCACAGCACCACCGCCGGCGGCGACGGAGCGACCCCGCGCAGGCAGCTCAGGCACGCAGCTCTCTGAGGTGCAGGCACACCTGCGGCAAATGCGAGAGCAGAACAAGAGCAAGGGGCTGATGGCGCGCTACGTCCTACAAAACGCGGTGCGTGCCGAGGACAGCCCGCCAACGTCGTCCTCCTCGTCGCGACCGCAGCGCGGGCTTGTGGAGATGATTCAGGGAATCCCACGACTCCGCTTCAAAAACCAGCAAATCTACAGGCGAAAGCTCATTCTGCTAGGTTACCAAGAAGTGGGCAAGACATCACTCCGCAAATGCTTCGAATCCGAGCCCTTCTTCTTCAAGAACCTGCCGGAGGTGCGAACCACTACCGGAGTTGAGGTGCAGGAGAAGCGCATGTCGATCGACGGCGATTCCATCGACATCATCCTGTCTGATTTCGCGGGCCAGGAGGCGTACCACTCGCACACCTACTTTCTAACGGAGCGCTCCATCTTTGTGCTGGTGTGGAAGCTCTCGGCGGTAGAGCAGGATTTCCAGAGCAGCGGCATCAACGTGCGTGAGGAGGAGCGGCTGCAGCGCTGGATTGCGGAGGTCTTCGCCAAGTTTCCCAGCGCACGTGTCGTGCTTGTGGCCACGCATCTGGACGAGCTCCGCGTGCAAGGGCAGCGCAGCGTGGAGATGATTCTTAACAAAGTGGAGGGCAAACTGCGGTCCTACATCGACGAGCTGATCGCTGCGTCAAGCACCACCGCTGCCGTCCCTGCTGTCGCGGCGGGCAGCTCTGGCGCAACGACTCCGCCTCCGACGTCCCCCTCAAAGGCTGCTGGTGGCGCGCTGGGACAACCTCGCGGCGCTGTGCTGCGCGCACGCGATCCGCGCCGCGTTATTGTGGGCAACTTCGCCGTGTCGTGCAAGACGCGTCTCATCATCGCCGCCGGCAGCTCACATCGGCAGTTGTCGGGGGAGAAGATCAGCGGGCTGCTGCGGTTTCTCGGGGCGGTGGCGAAGGAGGACTGCACGACGGATCGCGAGTACCCCGCGGCGGCGGTGCCGGGGCGGCACGCGAAGCTTCTTGACGATATCGAGGAGGTAAAGCGGCGGCATCCCACCAAGCTGCTGATGCGGATTGGCGAGTTGGTGCAGATGGCTGTCAACGTCGGCATCGACTCCGAGGAAGAGCTGATGCAGGTGGCTCGTCTTATGCACAGCTGGGATATGATCTACCTTTTCAACCAGTACTCGCTGGAGGGCAACTCCCTCATCGTGCTCTACCCGCGGTGGCTGAACCGCATGGCTGCCTCGCTGTTCTCGTACGCGCATCTGCTGCGTACGCCACTCCACCTGCGCAGCATGATTGGCGGTCTTGAGTACGTCGTGAGTAGTGCGGAGGTGGCGGACATGTGTCTCATGCGCAAAGGGTTTCTTCGCTGGCCGCTCGCCCGCGTCCTCTTCCGCAAGCCGCTGGAGGATTTTCTGCGCCGACCTCCCGACGACGCCGATGTTGCGATGTGCGTAGAGCTGCTCGAGGCGATGCAGCTTCTCTACCCGGTCGAGGTGGAGAGTGACGAGTTCGACGTCCTGGTCGAGGAGGTGCCGGTGGACCCCAGCGTAGGCCGTCCCGTTGTCATGTCCGAGAAGCTCACGCGCTACTACGTGCCGTCCCTTGCCCCGCTGGACACGCCTCAGACGCTTAAAAAGCTGGCGCCTGTTCTCTTCCACCGCGGGGTGCGTGTGCGCTTTGAGTTCAACCTGCTGCCCGACGAGCTGTGGTGGCGCTTTCAGTGCCGCATGCACCGCTTCTTTAAAGTTGTGACGGTCTACCAGCCTGCGCTCGGCGGAATGGAGGACGAGGACTTGCTGCTTGGCGGCTATCGGCTGCGCGAGACCGACGAGGAGCACAATCGGTGGAGGGACTCGCTGTGGTTGATGGGGCAGGCGTGTCGCGTTCTCGTCTTCCGGGACGGCCTCAGTGCCGTGTCGGTGCTTTCGGCGGAAAACGCACCTCATGGCTCGGAGGAGGTGCTTCAAGCGGTCGAGGAAGCTTTTCTCGGGCTATTGCTCGAGTACAAGGGCGTGCAGCGGCGCACGTACGTGGCGTGTCCGAACCAGGACTGCGGCGGCTGGCTGGAGGCCGACGTTGTTGCGTCCTGTGTGAGCATCGCCTGCCCAACGTGCAAGAAGACGTTCGAGAGCAAAGACGTCGTGTCCTCCGGCGTAGGCCCTCTCGGGGCACCGCGCTTCTCGCAGACGCTTCTGGTGGAGGCCGGCGAGCTGCTCGCCTTCTGCCTGTCGCACCGCTCCTGCCTGTACATGTGCCACTACCTCGGCATTCCGTACAAAGGCCCGTCGCCTCAGCGCGCCGACTCAGCCGAAGAGGTGGACGCAGAGGGAGGGAGCGCGGAAGGTCACGATGACCACAGCGAGGCGCTGGGTACGCATGCGGAGTATCTGCACGCATTGGACAAGGTCGTGCAAGCCGAACTCTTCCGCTCGTGGGTGCAGCGCGCCGAAGAGGAGGAACGCCGCCGCCGGATGCTGGAGGATGAGCCGACGCCGGCCTTTTTCTAGCGTGCTGCGCGCGAGCTGGCGTACGGATGGAAAGGGGAGAAGATAGGGTGCAGCTGCACGCGGCGCGACTGCACGGGATTTGCAGCAGCAGCTCAGTGCGCTGCACATTATTTCTTTCCTTGCTTACTTCTTCTTTTCGCTGCCGTTTACGCCACGGAGGGGAGGCTTTAGAAGCTAGTTTGACATCGCTTTGGCATTTATACGAGTCTCCCTCTACCTCAAGTGGAAGTCTTTTTTGTAATTTTTTCCCCTTTTCCAATCAATGCTCCAGCAAACTTCTCTGTCAATTTTCCTTACTTAGATGCTTTTCCTATAGTTTACGTCTTCCGCTCTTCCGGGCGGTTGTGCTGTCTGCTGCGGCAAAAAACAACAACAAGTAAGCAACAACAACAACAGAAAAAAGGCGCGATGTTTGCACAGCCTTGCATTCCTTGCACTTGTCGGATGGCGCTTCTGCGATGTCTTGCTTTGGATGTGAAACAGGCGGAGCTGCCGAATTGTGTAAAAGCTGCCGCTCTGCTGGGCTGTGTCGGAAGTCGAGTAAGTGACCTTATTTAGGATGACAAAACGCACGCGGCTACTCTCTTTTTTCCCTTCACCTTCGTGATGGTCGCGCGTTAACAAAGGACGAGAAGAGCGCCGGGCTACTCCCCAGACGAGACTTGTGTGCACTGCATCAGTCGGTCAGCGTCGCAAAAGTGCGGTGTGTTTTCGCTGAATGTCACGGCAAGTGAAGGCGGAGCTACTGTTGGCTACTAATGCTATCCTCAGCCCCGTGAAGCGAGAGCATCCTCGTTTGCTGACTTTCTTCTTTCTGCAATTTGTACCCACCTCGTCTCTTTTCTGCGTCTTTACCTTCTTCATGAACACAGCAGTCATCACACAAGAGGCTCTCTCACAGCCACAGGGGCTGCTACTTCGATTCACTCTGCGTTGCTGCACCGTTTTGTGTAGCCTACCTAGACTTCGCCGCTGTGTTCCCGCTTTACCTTACGGCAAAAAAACAACAACAACAAAAAACCAGCATATCGCGGCTGGAGAACGAATCGACGCCTTTTTGGAGGCCGTAATAGTGGAAGCCTGTATTCGCGAACCCACTCAACTATTTATGGCGCTGCTCTTTCAAGTCTCTTGACCAACACACACACACAGACACACACAAACGCATAATCATACACATACGTACCTGGCCTTGGTATCTCTTCACTTCTCTTTCTTTCTTTCCCGCCTGTCGTCAAGCACCTCCATAGATCTAAGCAGCGTTGTAGCGCGGTGCTAGGTTGACAACCAGCTGTTGTTTTGCTTCTACAAACTCGTGCGGCCTTTTTTTTCTCTCTCTTTTGTGTGTACTGTAGACTTCAGCCACCCTTAGAGGCACCACGAAGACTGAGATATATTTTCCGTGGCCCTGCGTTCTTTCTGCTTCTTCATCTTTTTTTCCTTTTCACTTCGCCGCTCTCCAGTTGCGTCCTTTCTTTTTGCGCTTAAATGCACAGCTCGGCATGCGACAGCGCACGAGATCGCGATCGCGCGCGTGGAGCCAAAACGGCACTTCCGCCGAGGAGGATGACATCGCGCTCGCCCTTCAACGCTTTCTAGACAAGCTGCGCCAGTTTCAGCCACTCTTCACCGAAGAGGACGTTGTGGCCATTCCTTTTCCAGCCGAGGGCAGCGGTAGCAGCTGCGGCAGCTCTCCCTCCTTCCTCCACCCCCATCTCCCCACGGCTGTCTCCGTCTCGGCTGGACAATGAGGAGCTGCAAATGGAGCTGGACCGGAGCGACACAGCCCCCGCGTCCCCACCTCCCCCTGGACGACCGCCTGGCCAAAAAGGCGCCACCACTTGTTGATGAAACCAGCCACTGCAAGTCATGCGGTGGGCAGCTCCATCGACCTTGACGGACCTCTCTCGTCGTCGCTCTTCGTCACCGCGGTCAACCTCTTTGACGCGAAGATGCTCGCCAAAAACAGGCGCATTTCTACGGACGCGCTGCGGCTGGTGCGACAAGGTTACGCGTTGATCTGGCAGGATGCCGATTATTTGGCGACTTTGCTGAATGGTGAGCCGTACCGTAGTCCTGGTGTGTCCCAGCGCGGGCATGGCGCGTCGGCCCCAGAGCTGCCGGCCTCTCGCCGCGGCTCACACAACACCCGGCGCGTGCTCTTTTCTGCCGCCGCACCGTCTCCGGGGCATCGGCCAAATCGCCAGCTAGCCCTTCTGCTGGATGAGTGCATCCGCGTCCTGCTCGTGTACGCGAACGTGTCGGTCAACTTTTGCCAGAGTGTGTCGACCAACAGCCGGCTGCTTTTGTTACTTTCTTTCGTGTGCTGCACCGCACGGCGCTTGGAAGAGGGAGACGATGAGCTGGACGAAGAGGGGCGAGGCTCTGCAGCGGACATCGTCGTTGGCGACCGAAACCTGCACGCTGAGATGGACGGTCTCGAGCAGGCGTGGCAAGGATGCGGCATCGAGGGACGCGTCGCGGATACCCTGCAGGAGTGCTACCTGATCGAGTTTCTGCTCGACGCAGCGCTTCCTCCGGCGGTGTGCTCGTCTCGCTACGACGGACTGCTCGCGACTGTGATCGAGAAGAAGCGGCGTGTTGTGAGCGACATTGCGACGAGCCGATCGGGCTTTTCGCACCTGATGCGTGCAGCTCCTCTGCGCGGGCTGTGCGGATTGGCAAGCATGTCCGCCTGCAGCGACGCAAAGCTGCGCGCGCGGCTTCTCGACCGGATGGCGTTAGAGGGTGTTGTGGAGCGCTTGTCTGGCGAGATCACGGCAGCGATGGAGGCCGCCCTGTGTGGAAACGACCCCCTGCAGCCATCTCTGAGCCCTGCCAAGCGGCGGCGGTCCGTTGCATCGCGGAGCACCTCTCCGCCTCGCCAGCGTTCTCGCCCAGGCGCGTCGGCTCCGTCTAGTCGCCCCGCCTCGCCTGCAGCCGCCCAAGAGGCCCGCCCTGCAAGGTCCTCTGACGTGCCTCGAGAGCCCGCTGGGCTGGAGCGCCTGCTGGCGACTCAGCAGTCCACGCCGGTGGAGCGCATTGGGCAGTGCGTCGACATCCTCATCCTCCTCAGCAGCCCAAATCTGTGCCCACACGACAGCAGCGAGACGTCGTCGCCGCGCAACTCGACGCCGCCTCTGTCGGGGGTGGTGCGGGCGACGGCGTGGGCCTCGCATGAGGCGGCGCTGCACGAGATCAGTCTCCATCTGCTTGCCATCTGCTTTCTTTCCAAGTCACACGTGCGGTACGCCCAGTTGGCGTCGCTGCAGCTGTACGCGGCGGACTGCGTGCTGCAGTGGGCCGCCTACAGCGGCAAGTTCTACACCATGATTGTGCAGTCACTGGATGAGCTGCTCGACATGATCGAGAGCGTCGATGGCAGGCCCTCCGACCCGACAGTCTCGCCACCCCCAGCCACGTCGCGCTCGCCATCGCGCTCGCCTCCAGCGGCGAAGCACGGAGCCCACAGCGTCCCAGGCCACCGCCTGCTGCGGCTGCTGCTCCCCGGCGACGAGACGGGACTGCTGCCGCTCCTCATCCACCTGCTGCAGTATACCATCCACGCCGAGGCGAACGCGACATCAGTGGAGCGGTGGTTTCGCTTCTTGGCGGCGCGGATTCTGCCCGGCGTCTTCGAGGTGCCGCAGCTCACATCGGGGCGACGAAGCACCTCCGAGTGGGGGCGGCAGCGTCAGGAGGAGCAGCGGCAGCGACGATCGCAGGCGACGAGCCGGTCCTCTTCGCTGCCGCCAACCTCGGCGCCGTCGGCGTCGATCATGATGTCGGATGCAGAGGGGCATTACAGTGCGCCAGTGCTCGCGCGCGACCTTACGCGGGCGGAGGCGGTCGCGGTGGCCCCGTACTTTCGCTTTGTGCGGCAGGTGGTGGAGGAGAGCAGCTGGCGAGCTGGCACGGCGGCGCTGCTGGGCAAGGTGGTGCTGCTTGCCTTCAACGTGATTGTAACGCAGGGCTACCGGTGCAACCTTGTTTTTGGCCAGGCCTGTGCGTGCTACGACGTGGCGGCGCCGCTGCTGCTCTCGATGCAGACAAAGTCGTCCCAGCGCGAGAGTTGGCAGAGCGTGGATGAGGGTCGAACCAGCAGTTATCGCAGCAGCACGGTGCTGATGCACCAGCTGCAGTCAGAGGCGGCGGAGACGGGTACGCGGCGGGCGTCGCAACTCCGCACGCCAGCCAAAGCTTTGGGTAGTTCAAGCGAAGCGGACGGTAAGCGAGAAGATGCGAGCCAGGACGAAGAGGTCTTCGTTGCCTCGGTGGGAAAGAGACGGTCGCCTGCGAAAGGCGGGCGACGGCAAAGCAGTCCCAAGAAGCGCCGCTCCGCGTCTCGGCCATTGTCGCCGGCTCTGCTGCAAGAGGAGGAGGAGGAGGCAGACTTCTCCCCCTTCATCAGCAGTCCCAGCGGATCCCCCCTCTTCTACGAAGCCCGCTCACCGTCCACCGCTGCCACAGAGGAGAGTCGCGACGGCAGCGAGGGTACCCGCAGTCCGTCCCGCCGACAGCAGCGGGGAAGCGACCTGCGAGCGGCGCTGGAGGAGGCGGCGACCCCGCCTCCCCCTTTGCCATCGAGTGAGTCGCCAGGAGCTGTCACGCATTCGTGGACGGGGCGTCTGTCGCTGAGTGCGCTGCTATCTTCCATTAGCGGGCACGAAGAGGCGCCGCTGCAGGGCCTGTGACGACGAGTGTGGCACGCGTGTCTGCGCAATGAGCAGCGCCTGCGCTTGCCACAACATGGCTGGGCCGGCTGACGCATCATCACTTACGAGCTTAAGAAAGAAAGAAAAAGAATGAACTGCACTCCTGCAACCGCTTTTCAGCTTGGCCTGGCAAATAATGCAACCACCGCAAATGCTGGCTGTATCTCGAGCCGCAGATTTAAAGGAGGAAGGAGAGCTTTAGCACGGTTTTTTTCCTTGTAGATTATTTTAAATTGTGAAACGCTACTCGTTTCCCTCCGTGCTAATGTTTGCAGGTTGAGCTTTCTATCAACTTGGCGGGCTGGGAAAATAACTTTTTGCTTTATCCCTGTATGGGTCAGCGCATAAGCTGCGGTTTATGTGCGGATGCATGCTTTGCGTCTTCGGTTCTTTCTCTCTGTACTCCACTCTTTGCCTAGCGCAGCGACTTCACTCTCCACGAAACCTCCGCCTGTCCTTTACCAATTCCTCCCCTTCTCACCTTGGCTGCGGTTCTTCCTGCGTGCATTTTGCACTCTTCCCGCACACAACAATTTTGCAGAATAACAACAACGTGTTGCAGTGTCTTACCCCATCCTGCGCGCGCGTTGATACGCCCACTGCTACAGAGGACCAGCTAAAACCACTCAGCATTACTCCTCTACGCACACCATCACAAGAAAGGTGTTGCGTTTCCTCTCATCCCTTCCCTCAAAAAACTTATTGCACCTTAACAACCAAAGAAAAGTCCCAGAGACGTTTTTTTTTCCCCCTTCTTCACATTTTTTTTTGTTCTGTGGGAGCACCGCAGAAGTCACTTGTCATAAGCAGCGAGAGACAGGCAACAAAATAAAAACACTACTAAACTAAAATTCGACTTTGCCGTCTTAAAAACTATTCATTTTTAAAAGGCAAAAAACGGAAACGCAGGAACATGATTTACATCCCATTCGCTGTTGGCGCGGGGGCGTTCTCCGTGTTAAACGCCTGCGGCTCGGTAGCGTGCTGGTACGGCAGTAGCCGGCGCATCATGCTTATTACTGGCGCAATTAACACAGCCATTGGTGGGGCAGCTGTCGTGATGTACCCATATGATGCGAAGCTGTCGAACTTTTACATGTGTGCCGCTGCCACCTCTGCGTCGGCGCAGTACTTTTTGCACGCGATGCGCACGCCGCGGCTTCTGGCGCCGTCCTTCCTGAACTCCATGTACGTTTTCTGGTCCCTCAGCCTGCTGGTGTACGCGTATCAGCGCGCGAAGTGGGTGTATGCACTGCGGTACGATTAGTGCGAGGAAGTAGCGACCGAAGCGCAAGAGATGCAGCGAGAAAGGCGGGCACACAGGCACGCAAGTAGCGTTGATCTTTTCACGAAAATCTTTTTTTTCTCTTTCACTTGCTTCACGGAGAGACAACGGTTGTGTTTTGCCTCTGTGTTCATGACTATTGCGCAAGATCATTTTTTGAGTTTTTTTTTCTTCTCATCCAATTTTTTTTTTCACATGTGACTTTTTTTTTTTTTTTTGGTGGTGGTAGCCACATCTTTTTTCTCTTCACTATTAGCTCTGCTGTGTGCGGTATTCGACAACTGCTCAGCGCCTCACCTCTCAAATCGCCCACGCACCTACAGGAAACCACTTCACTTCCTCGGATACAGCGTCACTGCGGTCGCTGCGACACGCCAATGTTTTCGTGATAAATTTCTATCATTTTCCGTGTGCGTGCCAGCACAGCGCGAAATGGTGCGAGGATATCTCTGCTGCTTTTTTTTGGAGGGTCGCCAAACGAGTCACCTAGGTACAGCTGTGAAGAGCGCTTTAATCACCGTCACGCCGCACGTGTTGCATGACGGACGGTCGTCGGTAACGGTTCTCCATGCACGTGCATCTGCGCATCTCTTTTTCTTCTCCTCACCTTCTCATCTTGTTTGGAGGATGCACTCCGCATGCTTTACCGCACAATTATAGTTTTGAAAACAAGGTAGAAGAAGAACAGCAGCACCGGCTTTTCTTCGTAAAAGTAGTGTTTGTCTCACACTCACGTGCAAACTAGCCCACATATCAGCGAGTGCCCATCTGGAGAGGAGAGGAGGCTGCAGCGCTTCGCTTCCACGGCTCACCGAGAACCACACTGAGTACACACGCACACGACACGATCATGTTGAGGCTCGTCGCGGCGTAGGTACATCAAAATAACAGTGGCGAAACCGAAGGTGCATCAACCTTCTGGCACCGCACCCGCGCTTTTTTTTTGTTCTTGCTGCTCCACCTTCTTCCACAACCTTCTCCTATCTTTGCCTTCTTTTTGTGTAATTGCTCTTCATCTATCTCATCTTCACTCTTTTTAGTGACCCAACAAGACAGCTGCCGGCGGTATCGTGCGAGTGCTTCAACGTGCCGCACTCACTCACTCAAGTACTCTCTCCAAACTATTCTCCTCCTCTGGTTTTCTACTCGCGCTGCGTGGGCTTGCTGACAAGTGGCGACGATGCCGCCCAAAGAAGGCGGGGGCCGTCCACCCTTGGTCACCGCCAGTCAATCGAGCAGGGATCACTTTTCCATTGCCAGCTTCTTCGACGCAGCCACGGCGCGGCGTACCGGAGCTCCGCATCGTATCGAAACAGCCAGCCCACTCTTTTCCGCCACTCACTGCCTCGCAGCGGGACAGCTATGGCTCGAGCCGCAGCACCGTGGGGCTGGGGCAGCAACACTGGTCCGCGTCCTCCACCCACCACGGCAGCTACGAGCGCGGCGAGTCGCGTGACGCGCAGCAGCCAACCACCACACCAATCGCCACCAGCGAGGTCTCGAGCACGCTGCAGGAGGTGCGGCAGCGCATCGTCCGCGAGCTGGAGCAGTCGCAGCAGGGCAGCCGCGAGGCCGCGGGGCGACTCCACGCCCACCGCCTGCGGGCCATGAAAGTAGCGTTTGGAGACCAAACACTCATGACGGCGCCGCAGCGCGGTGCATCAGCGTCGGTGCGTGCCGCGGTGCCGGCCGGCAGCTCACCAGGGACGGCGCGTGCCTCGCCCAACGACGACGACGACGAGCTCTTGGTGTCGTCCGTCGAGTTCTCCCTTCTGTGCCCCTACTCACGACTTCCCATGCGCTACCCGGTGCGGAGCAGGGACTGCAACCACCTTCAGTGCTGCGACCTCGAGTCGTGGGTTGTGATGCTGGATAAGTGCCGATCGATGCGCGACCCTGTGGGGCCGTGCCCGGTGTGCGAGCGCCGCGTCATTGCCTCGTCGCTGGAGGTGGACGTGTGGATGAAGAACGTGATGGACCAGATGCCGAGTGGGACTCACATGGTGGTGCTGGAGCCGGACGGCACCTTCCGCAACGGCGACGCTACACGTGTGCGCCGCAAAGAGCAGTTTACGGAGGTGGTGGACGCCACGCAGGGCGACTACGAAAACTACCTCGGCGAGGTCATCGACGATGACGACGGCGTTGAGGTGCAGGCGGGTCCGTCGCCGCCCCGGCACGGCGATGCGGCCACGATCGCGACAGCGTTGGCTTCTGCGGGCAGTCGGCGACCGCGGAGCCCGCCGCCGATGCCGTCCAGCGCTGCGAGTGCGGACCCGCCGGTGACGCGGGTGAAGAAGGAATCCGCTGCGGCTGCTTCTGACTCTACGGCGGCAGAGGGCAGCGGGCTAACGCTACCGCTGCTCTCCTCGCAGGATGACGCCGGTGTGGTGGTGGTGCACTTTGTTGAGGGCCACCACGACGGGCTGCAGGCGCTTCCGAGCCAGGTGCGGCTGTGGGTGCCGCACTGTCGACAGTGCGGAGCACCGCGTGTGAAAGCCGAGGACGGCTCGGTGGAGGGCTGCCCCCAGTGCGGCCAGACCGACAAGGAGCGGTGGAATCTCGTCCGCCGCTTCGAGGCGGCGCCGGCGGTGTCGATGGAGCTCATGACGGATGGCACGCTGGTGCTGCACGGCGTGGACCTCATCGCACCCTACCTGTACCGTGCGGGCTTCCACCGCAGCCTCTTTGATGTAATGGAGTACGCGCCGGTGGCGGAGCGGCAGCAGCACGGCTACCAGTCCCCGTGTGGCGTCTGGGTCACGTCCTTCCCGCTCAGTCGCTTCGAGATTGACTTTCTTGAGGCTTGCTGCACGTGCGCATTGCACAGGGTGGGTCGCTGGACGATATTGACAGCCTCATCGTTCCGAGCCTGTTCCGCATTCCACGCCGCCGTCGCCCTGGCGCGACCTCGGCCTACAACCCCTCGCAACACGGCAGCCGTTACGGCGGTGCCACGCCGGCCGGTGCTGGCGGCTACCAAAGTCTCGCACGGACAACACCCTTCTCCCAGGCGGAGGCGAGACGGTCATTTTAGCACGCTGACATGGGAGCTGTTGACAAGCGAGTAAACAGGCGGTGTGTGCGTTTGTGGGCCCATTTGGCTTTATTTCATTGCTTGTGGCATGGAGTACCACCAGTCACCTTGAAGCGCCCAACCGCCCAATCTTGCTGAAATGCCGTTGCCGTGACAGCCTACAAAACAAAACAAACAAATTTTTTTCTCTAGTCCTTATTGCTCGTGAAAAGCAACGCTGAGATGAATGCTAATAAAGAGGGGCACACATTTTGATAGAAGAGAGACTTAATTGCACGCATAGAGTTGTTGGACTGGCCGCCGAGCGAAACGAGAGCGTGAGGGTTTTGTTGGTCTCCCAACACACAAGAAACCAAAAGAGGCAACCGCCCACAAAACGCATAGTGCATTATTTGCGCTTACACAAGAGCAAAGGACGGCAATGAGAGAAAGACTGGCGGCACTTTGAGTTCTCTTTTTGGCTATTGAAAAACTAAAAGGAAGGCAGCTGAAGGCGATATCGCGTCTTTCCGTTAAAGCGGTTGGGTGTGCGCGCGCTACCATATGTCCGTGTGTGTGGGCGGCTGACTTAGGCCTCCTACACAGCGGAGGCATCTCGCATCGTTACATAGTGACGTCAAGTCTATCGCCTTAGCTCACGTGCGACGTGACATTTTCAAGATACAGGTGAGCGCACCCGTCTCTGCCTGCTCTTTAGTTGCGGCTGCAGCCTTAAAACTGCTGTTTCCCATCTCCACTCTCTCATCGCCACCGCACTTTGTCTCTCCTCGTTGAATCTCACACAGAAGAGCATTTGACTCTCGCAGCAGGAACCGCTTGTACAAAGTGTAGCTGCTGCAACAGCGTGGGCTCAGTGTGTTGTCGCATTCGACACATCTGCCCGCTTCGTGTCTTCTTCAAAAACATAACAACAACAACAACAACAGCATCAAGAAAAGAAAAAGGTGTAGAGCTGCAGCTTGTCTCCGCTATTTCACCTCTCTTTCTCTCTTTTACCTTCAATTGACCGGATACGCATCGCTATTTCTTTCGGTCACCCGAGGTGAGGCTTGTACATCAAGTGGTCGATAATCTTACGCTTGTCTCCCTCATAGTCTTTAACTTTCTTTTCTCATTTAGCAGTTGACGAGAAAACACTCACGCTTGGAGTCAGTGCAATTTTATTTTTTCTCTCTCTCTCTTTAAAGTTTTTCAGCCTCTGACTGTATTGAGAACGAGAAAAAAACAAAACGCTGGTTGACGAAGGCGGAGGAGCTGTTACCCACTACACTAAGACTACTGCGAACCGCCTTTTTTCTTTCTCCCCCTCTCCTTTCCGCGTGACGTCAGCGCTGCTGCGCAACCGGAGTGCTGCAGGGAAACTATTCACTATCGTTTTTTTTTTCGTGTTTTGCTCGACTGACTACTGCCACCACGAGAAGGGAACGAGACTGCAGGCCGACTGGTCATTTTTTTTTTCTGAGTAAGACTGTAAGAAACCACGAGTGCCTCTTTAAGTTTCATTCATTGTCGGAGAGAAGAGAAAGCCACAACCAAGCAGCCATCATCGTCTGTTGCGGTGGTTCACACACTTTTTATTGAGTGCCTTTTCTCCTTCTTCTCGCAACCGGTTTTACTTTACCTATTTACACTTTGGGACTCTCTGCTTTCCTACTCCCTTATCGCTCTCTGACAAGAGGCTTTCTTTATTCCCTCTTTTAGTTTCCGTCTTCGTTTTCCTCGGCCAGGCTTTATTCTGTTGTCGTAGGCACAACTGTTCTTCACTGCGATCGCTATATATATTTTTCTCGCCGCTCTTGTGCATTGCGCTCCTCCTTGTCCCTTCTGACTTTAACTCCACCGTAGGAGATTCAATTTTTGTCTTCACACACGACAATGCTGCGCTGCGGAGGTGTGCTGCTGCGTGGGACATCCACGAGTGTCTCGCAGCATTGGCATGCGTCACGAGGTGGTGCGGCACTCGCGCAGAGTGCCTCGACGGCGCTCCGTGCGAGAAGAGGAGCGCCTGTGGCGCAGGGTGCGGTGCTCGGTGGGATGCTCTCGCACGCTTCTCTTGTCGGCTCCAACACTTGCGCTCCTGCTCGAACGCTGGTGTGGCCATCGTGGCTGCTGCGCGTTCCGAGCTCTACGCCTCCCTCCGAGGACGAGAAGAAGAAGCAATTTCGCGAGTCGGCAGCGCATGCATTCAAGTTTGGCAGCACGCCCGGGTCGCTGAAGGATGCATCGGCGGCGAAGGTTGGCGAAATGTCGCGCGAGTCGGAGAGCGCGAACAAGGCGGACGCCGCGCGTGAGGCGACAGGAAAGGAGGCTTCTGCCGAGGCGAAAACCGCTTCCACTACCTCTCGAGGCACCTTCGTGCCGCTCTCGAGCCATGAGACGGAGGTCATTCACCGCGTCAGCGAGGGCGAGCGGGAGGAGACGGCGGAGAAGGAGCTGCGGGCGAGAGAGGAGCAGAGCGAGGGCTCGAGCGCCGCTGTGCCCACCGCTGAAAGGCGGGTCAGTGACGCACATAAACAGGGTGAGGGGAAGAGTGCTGCGCGCGGCGGCAACAGTGGAGGCGCTTCTGGCAGTGGTACATCCCCTGCGAAGAAGTCGGGTCCCGTTACCCCACCGCGGCAGGATGGGATTCAGATCTCAGAGGACGCGTCGGAAATTCCGATCCGCCGGGTGCTGAGCAAGGTCTGGTCGTACCTCTGGCCGAAAGGCGAGCCGAAGATTAAGGCGCTGGTGGCTGGCAGCGTGTTGTGCGTGTTGCTGGCGAAGTTGCTGAAGGTGGCGGTGCCGTTTTGGTTCAAGACGATCGTCGATATACTGGCCCCCGCCACCGCATCGACTGGCGGCGTCGCCGCTGCTGGGCCGTTCACGGTGGGTGTCTTTGGCTGCGTCATGGCGTACGGCATCTGCCGCATCACGTCCTCCATCACGGAGGAGATGAAGACGGTGCTGTTTGCGCCTGTCGGCGGCCACGCGTCGACCAAGCTGGCGATGGAGATGTTCACCAAGCTGCACAAGCTCGACCTCAACTACCACCTCAACCGCGAAACGGGTGTGCTGAGCAAGGACCTGGATCGCGGCAGCCGCGCCTTCTGGACCTTAGCCTACGCCCTTCTCTTCATGATTGTCCCGACCACCTTTGAGATGGGCATCGTCTGCTTCGCGCTCAACTCGCAGGCCGGGCCGCAGTTCATCGGCATTGCGCTGGGGGCTATCATCGCCTACGTGTCGTGGACCTTCTTCGTGACGAACTGGCGTGCCAAGTTCCGCACGCGCTACAACGCCCTTGATAGCCGTGTTGGCGGCCTCATCGTCGACTCGCTGCTGAACTACGAGACAGTCAAGTACTTCGGGTCGGAGGCCTACGAGTCGCAGCGCATTCGCAACGAGACGACGAACATGAACAAGCAGCTGGTGATTCTCGATCAGACCATCGCCGTGCTGAACTTCGGCCAGCAGCTCATCTTCGTCACGGCGGGAGTGCTCAGCCTCTACCTCGCGACGTGCGGCGTGGTGTCGGGTGCCATGACCGTCGGCGACCTGGTGCTCGTGGACGCGCTGCTGATGCAGCTGTACATGCCGCCTCAGCTACCTTGGCATGATCTACCGCGAGGTGCAGACCAGCACGCAGAACATGCAGGCGATGATTGCCCTCCTGGACCAGGACTCGAAGGTGATCAACAAGGTGGACGCCAAGGACTACCGGTATGTCGACGGCACCATTGAACTGCGCGACGTCACCTTCGAGTACAAGAAGGAGATGAACCGTCTGGTGCTGCGCCGCCTCAGCCTCACCATCCCAGGCGGAAAGACGGTTGCCTTTGTTGGCCCCTCCGGCAGTGGCAAGAGCACCATCTTCCGCCTTCTCTTCCGCTTCTACGACCCCACTGCTGGGCAGGTTCTGCTGGACGGGCAGCCGCTGGAGACGCTCAAGCTAGAGAGTGTGCGCAAGTACATCGGCGTTATTCCCCAGGACACGGTGCTTTTCAACGAGTCGGTGCGCTACAACATCCGGTACGGCCGCATGGACGCATCCGACGCGGAGGTGGAGGCGGCCGCGAAGGCAGCCAGCCTGCACGACACGGTGACGCGGATGAGCGAAGGCTACGACACATCTGTCGGCGAGCGTGGACTGAAGCTCAGCGGCGGCGAGAAGCAGCGGGTGTCGATCGCGCGTGTGGTGCTGGCCGACCCTCCTATTTTGCTGGCCGACGAGGCCACCTCAGCGCTGGACAGCACGACCGAACTGAACGTAATGGACACCCTCAAGAACGCCACCGGCCGCACCCGCCCGCGCACCATCATCTTGATTGCCCACCGCCTCACCACGGTGAAGGAGGCGGACATTATCTTTGTTTTGGACGGCAGGGGCGGCCTGGCGGAGCAGGGCACGCATGCGGAGCTGCTGAGCAAGGGTGGGCTGTACTCGCAGATGTGGCTCCAGCAGCTGCGCGACCGCCACCGTGCCGCGGTGACCGGCAGCAGCAAGTTGTCGACCCCCAGCGACACCAAAGTATGAGGTGGCTCGGCGACGCAGCATCCCTTGCAGTCGAAGCGCTGCTATTTCCTTTTTCCTTCTCCTCTCGTCGTCACTGCTAAATGTCTTTCAGTGGGAGGCGGTAAGTGAGGTGGAGGAGGAATGGGAGAGAAAAAGAAAGCGCGCGGGGTGTCTTTTTGGGACTTTACGTTGTACTCGTAATGGCTCTCCCAAGGCGCGATTTCCTCTTTTTCCTTGTGCGCGTGGAATAAGCGCTCTTTCTGCCCCTCTTCGAGTTGCTTTTTTTGTTCACAGATGTTTCACCCACTCTCTTCTTCATTATTATTCATCATCTGCACGCGTTGTGCGAAACGCTCTTCCCTTTTGTTGTTTTGGGTCTTCTCCTTTGATGTTGATAACAACTTTCAGGTGAAACGGAAGCGTAGACCAGCTTTTCCTGCTGTCGCGCAAGGTGCTCGACCGCGTTGCGGATGCCATGATATACACGATTGAGATGACAAGTATTATGGCAGCACACTGCGACTGCGACTGTGTGTGTCTGTGTCTGTGTATGTGGGGCACCTCGTGACGGCATGCATTAGGGGCAGGTGAGCGGTGCAGCGAAAACTCTCAGCTGCATCCATCTTAATGCACTTTGAGAGTCACGGACACACGCACACACCTACGTGTGTGCCAAAAGGCACATCTCTGCAGTCGCCGCTACATCACATGCGTGGTGCATAACCTTGACTTTTTTTCGATTTCAGCAGGTGCTGTTTTGCATTCTTGTATTTATGTGGTGTCTATTAAGGTATCAGGCAGTCTTTCTCGCCACACAAACAATAAAAATAGCTACGATGCGAGAAAGCTGGTGCAAAACGACCTGGAAGATGGTCAGGAGGCGTTATGGTTGCTTGTGAAAGTGATTGAATGTCAAGCGAGGGGCAGCCAAAGAGGACATAGATGAAGCTGTAGGCAGCGAGGAGAAAAGCGACACATGTTTGCTGCTCTTCAAGGCTGTATTGTTTGCAGTGTAGTATTTTCGCTTCCGATATTGATCGCTATCTTTCGCCTGTATGTGGACTGAGTGCGTAATCTTATGTGTGGGCCGCAGCGCCTCTGAGCATCTTCCAAATTTGCCAAAAGAAATGTGGGCTTTCGCTCGTTGATGGCGAAATCGCAGTGAGTGTGTGGCCCTTTCGTGCTTTTCGGCTGCGCATTAAATTGGGTGTCAAGTCTGCTTTTCTCCTCTTACCCCTTCGTCTCTCTTTCTTTTTACTTTATGAACGTCTGCCGGCGGCTACGCTTTTCTTTCCGCTGTCGTATCGGGCTGGCGCGCAAACAAAGAAAAAATTACTTTACCGCACATACGTGCAAAAAGAAAAAGAAGGCGCACCGTTCGGCGCTCGTACTCACACATACCTACAAAAACGCACAATATTTTTAAAAATATTAGAAGAAGAGGTTTCTTACACGCTCTATTTCACTCGTTGCACATCGTTGTACACTTGCATAAAACCCACGGAGTCTCCTCTCCTATAGACGATTGCGTTCGTGCCCACGGCAAACGGAGTCGCCGCGCTTCTCCCCGCACACACACGCGTGCTGCGACGCGATTTTTTTTTTCTTCTCGGTCTCCCAAATGCACACCTTTTGCTAGGCAGCGAGTGTGTTTTTTTTCCCTTTTTTTTGTTTTCTTCCTGATACGCAATAGTTCGTGCTGCTGGTATCCTTGTAGTTGCGTGTTGTTCTCTTTTTTACGCTTGATAGAACGCTGCTCGTCGCGGCCCTCCCATATATATTTGCAGCGCCCCTTACCCACAATGCACAATGAAGGGCCTGTGCCGCCGAACCGAGAGGAAATGGAAGATTTACAGTCCCCGTCGTCTGCGTCTTCTTCGCCTTCGTCCTCTTGGTCAACTACTTTGACAAACAGCAACGAGTCCCTCGACTGGTACCTTGACGGGGCAGCATCGCCAGAGTCTCCGTCGCCGATTACGTTCATGTCAGACACGAACTTATCGCAGCCGACCTCACCGGCACCCCTCGCGGCAACGCAGGACGCGTCTGTAGATGAGTGGGCAGCCTACAACGCCGTTCCTGCATTGGTGCCTTTAACGGAGATGCAATTTGTAAGGGAGGATGAAGAGCAAGAGTCTCGTCCTCTCAGGGTTGATGACGCTCCGGTGCGTGCAGGAGCCTCCGTTCTTTCCTTCAACAGCTCCTTCTTCTCCTCTTCGGCGACCACGTTAACATCGTCAGCTAGTTTCGTGAGCTCCGTTCGCACGCCGGCCTCTCCCACCTCAGCCTCGCCGTCGTCTCTTCCAGACTCCAACGCCGGAGGCGAGATGCCAGGAGGTGAAGCGCAGCCGGTGTTGCGTGTGCCGAACGCTGAGTCGCAGCTCCACCTTCAATCTCCGCGTCTCTCCCCCGCTGCCTCGTCATCGTCTGCTGAGCGCGCTGCTGATGCACCAGCCGTGGCAGACGACGAAGGAGCGCAGCGCGAGGTGAGTGTGAATGCTTCGGTAGCAGATACTTCTACCTCGCAAGAGACCTGGAGGCGGCACACGCGATGTTCGACCAAGAGGAGAGGAAGTGGGTGGACCCGTTGGCACCGTCTCCACACTGCCTCCAAGCGTCCTCTCCACAGTCCACACAGGCACTGGAAGGAGAAGGACAGGCACTCGTTGCACCGCCCGCTGTAAAACGCGGCACAATGCAGGGTGGCTTCTCTCTCTCGCACCTCGCCGCTGGCTTGCTGGTTGATGAGGAGCCGAGTGACAGCTTCCTGCCGCTGGCGTTCTCGCGCATCAACATGGCGGAGTTGTCGTGGGTACCACGCCCGCTGCCTGGTCCAAAGCCGAAGGCCACACGTCGCAAGGCCCGCCAGCCAACACCCGCCTTAAAAGCAATGAGTGAGGAGACCACCTCGACGGACACGTCAGAATGCGCAGAGGTGGACGCATCATCGACAGATAATGACGACGTCAGTGTTCATAATGCAAAGCGGAAGAGAGTGCGGGAGGAGACACCGAAGATTGAGGAGATGACCACTTCACCCACCGCTATTTCTACCGCCTCCGATAAAGGGACCAAGAGAAATAAGAGTGCCAGTGCGGTGCTTGCCGCTCCGGCACCGCCGCCGCTGCGTGAATCGAGCCCTCCACCACCGCAGCAGCAAGACGGCCTCGACGACCTTCTCGCACTCCGGTACTTACCGGTGCCCCAAAGTGTAGCGCAGCCCTCTCAGGGGAATGAGGAGGATAAGGAGACGTCGGTGGCCTCTTTCGTTGATGACGGGTTCGGTGAATTTAGCATGGAGAACTGGGCTCTCCCAGCGCACTACTCCGCGATGCCACGAGACGGCCGCGAGAATGTGCTCTCGCAGCTCTCGTTCCTGGTGTCAGGCGACGCCGACGAGAGCGTAGGTGCCCTTACGCCGCCAAAGTCAAAGCGGAAGCCGAAGCGGCTGCGGAGGGAGCCGGCTGTCAACGCACCAGGGACCAATCCGAGTGCTGTCAGTGGCAGCTCTATATCCTTGCTGGACTCCCTGGATGGCGACGTTCCCCTTATTGCCCTGCAGTGGAGCCGCCGCGATGAGAACGCGCTAGACGCTTCTTCACCGCAGCTGAGCAACGCACTACCGAGTGCGAGGAAGAAAAAACGGAAGCGGCATCGGCATGGCAAGAAGGACCATCACGAAGCCACTGCTGCAGCCGGCGAGGGGCCCGATAATGCTGCACGAGCGTCGTTGCTTGGCTCGCTGGCGTGGTGGGAGGCCACCCGCGCCGCTGCGTCGTCCCTCTCTTCCGAGAAGGGGCGTCCGTGCTTGTGGATAGAGGTGTCGGACGACTTTCAAGAGACCCACGCCGCCGTCTTGCGACAGTTGTTAGTTTACTGGGGTTGCATCCACCGCGAGAAGCACACAAAGGACGCTGCGCCGGTGTTTTCCGCCTCGCCCACGGCCCAGCGAAAGCGCTTTAACGAGAGCGAGGGGCAAAGTTTGGCCTTCTCGCCGCCGGCCACCCGTTGCGATGGCGATATTGGTAGGGCATGCGACGGTATGGTGGTGCTTCTCTGTCCGTCAAGTGTGTCATTAGAGGCGGAGTTGCGGTGGTGGGTGCATCGGGCACACGCCGCGCACGGGTTTGTGCCGCCTCTCTTTGCCATTTCCATGTCGGAAAGAGACACGACGACTACCGCCTCGTGCAGCTCCAGCGCTGCTTCCTCGTTCACTGCTGCCAATCTGATGGCGCAGGCTGTGCTGCACGCATCACGTGACATGCGACTCGATCCGTGCCAGAGCGTGGCGGTGACGTGCAGTGCCGGCGGCACGGCGGCCCTTGCGCAGATTCTGCCCGCCAGCCAGCTCTACGATTCTCTGGAAAGCTGTGCGGAGATGCTGGGCGGTATCCTCCACTTCCCCTCACCAACGCAGCTGCTTAACTCCGCCGGGAACCCTGCGAGCGCGGAAGGGGTGGATGTCGGGAGTCTCGCGGCTGTCACAGCAACCACGACGTGCGCCACTGCGCTGCCCGCTGATGCAGCCGAGAGAGAGGCGGTGCTGCGGCAGTTGGATACCTCTCTGCAGGACAGGTGCTTCAAAGAGCTCTGTACGTGGAACGGACTGGCTGCCCAACTGCGCGACAGACCGCGGCGTCCCCAAATGCTGCTCCACCGTGCGCCGGTCGGCGCGGTATTTGATCCTTCTTTCGCGCTTCCGGGCAAAGTCGTCTCTCCTGAGGGAGAGGCAGCCGTGCAGGGAATCGTTCCACCCGCTGCCAAGCCGTGCAACAGTACACAGTCACTGTGGATGTCCTACGGCCTCGTCAGACCCGCAACGTGCAACGACGACACCTTCGCCGACACCGCGCGGCGCGATGCGCGGCTCCTCGCCAGCCACCCCCCGCCAGTGACGCTCCTGCCGGTGCACATGTCTGCCCTGTCGCTCTTTGCGTCGGTGGTGTTCACTCGCAGCAACTTCGTGACGGCGGTGAACGTCGTGGAGGCCCACACCCGCAGCGACCCACAACACGCGGCGCAGTACATCTCAGGCTACAGCTGCGTCGTGACGGGTCCGATGCGGTACACAGTCGCGGCCACTGTGCGCCGCTACCTACACGTGCACCTGAGCATTGACGCCGCGCCGCTTCTCGCGCTCGTTAGCACCATGTCGGAGCTTGGCGGTGCAAAGCCACTTATGGCGATCCCGCCTGAAACGCACGGGGCAGCGGACTCGGAAGATGCCTTCGCACCGTCGGCGGTGGCGGTGGCGGTGGGAGTGGGTCATCTAGCACGCACGCAGTGGCGCCACGTCTTGCCCAGTCTCTCCTGCACCTGCACGCCGGGTGCGTACGAGCAGGTCGTGCACGCCAACGACGGCGCGAAGGTGTGCCGCCACCTCGCGGAGCTGTTCTTCTTTTTTACAACGAAGCAATTCTGCGTGGTCGGCGGTGGCGGGCGGCGCGAGTAGCAACGCTGCTGCAGCGGCGTATGTGTGCGTGTCGTCGTGGTCGAAGCCCGACTTTCAAGCGTTTTCCGCGTTGAATGCGCGTGAGCGTGCTATGCGCCATCTCTTTCTTCACATGCAATTACACATATACACACACAAACGAGGTGGAATGGGCGGTGCGAAGAGTAGCCACGGCCTTCCTTATTGCTTCTCCGTCAAGCTGGACGAAGTGCATCAGTTTGACTACCTCAAGAAAATACAAAAAAAATAGAGTCTTTCGCTATTGAAACTCGTTGCAGCGTTTCTACATTCACTTCCCAATTTTGGACAAAGCGACGCGCCTTGAACCGGTGCCGGCACACCTTGATCGACACTTACAGATGCATCTTGTGGTGGACTTTCCCTCTTCGTGAGTTCTCGCAACGGCTGCGTACACTTCCCCTTTCTCCTGCCATCTTCTTTTCCTTCTTTTTTTATTGTCTCTCTTTCTCTCGACACTAAGGGTATCCTGCAAGAAAAGAAGGCTGTTGCATGTTTCGTTATGCGAGCACGCTCTGATACGGACACCGGAAAAAATTGGTAGAGTTTTCTGTACATCTCAGCTTGTTTTCTTGCCCTCTTCGGCAATTTTTTTTTCCTCGCTGCTGACCTGAAGAGATCGTCTCAAATTTAGCATGCATGGAGCGCACGATTTAGAGCTTCGCAAGGAGCTGAACGGCTCCGCGGCGTGGCTGGCGGGTCTCTCGCCTATTGGCTCTCCTGCTCCGCACCAAAACACCACGCACTCTGCGCTTCGTCAGCATGGAACACGCATCCCAATCTCACCTGTCAACTACCGCGACTACACAGGGCGAAGGAGCGAGGCTGCCATGCCTCCACCACCACGATGCGAGCCGGCCCTTTCTCCCTCGTCTCTGTATCCACACCTGGTGCGGAGCCACAGCCCGCCCGTACAGCACTCACTATCTCCGCTCTCGGCAGCGCAGCGCGACACAGGTACTGGCATCGATGACACTGTCCCCGTGGAGAGTGCATCGCAGGAAAAAGCTGCCGCACGTGTGAGGGATACCTTCGCAGACGTGTTAGGCCGTGAGTGGCCCTTCACACCGACGCACCGCGACGCACCCGATGTGGTTGAGGCGGTGCGCTTCGGCCAGGAGTCGGCCCTGCTGCACTACGTGAATGGCGGCTTCAAGGACGTGGCGTCGCGTCTCGCGCCAGAGGTGAGAGCAGTAACTGTGGAGGCGGAGCGGTGGCGTCTGGCTGCTCAACATAGCACTCTGCAGCGTCGGTTGGCAGCGAAGACGTACACCCAGGCGAAGGAGGAGCTTCTTGACGCTCAGCAGCGGCTGCAGATTCTCCTTACCGATGCAGAACGGAAAGAAGCTGATGTCGAGAGCGTGCAGCAGCCGAGCCACGAGGAAGCGCAATCGCTTACCTCCTCTGCACTCGCAGACACCTCTTCGGCGGCTCTCACCCTTCAGCTGGACCAGGAGCTAACAACCATGCGCACACAGAAGCAGCGCTACGAGGTGTTGTGCGTGCAGAAGGCTCGACTGGAGACGCAGCTGGAGGAGTGGACTCAGAAAGAAAAGAAGCTATCGGCGAAGCTGGAGCGTGTGCAGGTGCAGCAGAGCGCGGAGCTGGAGGATCACCTACGCAGCGCTCGCACCAAACGTCCACCTCTGACTGCGCGATCGCCTTCTGGCGGTCAGCGTCCGATATGTGGCTCGTGGCAGCGGGAGCTGGACGTCTGCATTACGGAGCGTGCGGAGCTGCTGCGGCACCTTCAGGGTGGCACGGCAAAGCGTCTGGAGCAGCTGAAGGCGTTGCTTACTCGTTTAGAGGAGCACAGCGCTGGTGATCGCACACGAAGGGCGGACTCTGCTGGTGCGGCGTCGCAGACTTCTCCAACGAGCCCTCTCTGGATACTCGAGCACCTTTCCACGGTGCACCAGAGCGTGTCGCTGGGTGAGGAGGCGGCGCTGACGGAGATGGAACACTTGCGCGTTCTCTTGCAGCGACTGCAGCGACAGGAAAGGCGCGACAGTGCGGTGGGACAGCAACTCGCACTGACACCTAAGTGATCTCGAGCGCGTTCCAGTGCTCTAGAGATGGGTTTATAACACCCATTCGCCTTTTTTTCTTCCTTTTACATATGTTTTTGACGGCATTGAGGCATCTGGGCTTCCCGTAGCAGTGAAAAGTCGAGCATCTCCCCGACTCACCGCTGCTGCTGCCCCACCCGCTCGGGCGGCAGTGGTCTCTCTTACCACCACACAAACACGCACATACACCCATTCTGTACAGTACTCAGTGAGAAAAAGTACCACCAGTACCCAGAAATATAAAGTCAAGACGAATGAAGACAGAGCAAACGACATGATAGCGGATCCTCTTTCTTTGAGATTTAGGAGTGCAGCTTTGACATTGTGTTGTGACCCAGGTGATGATGCGATGCAGAGCGCGTCTACTGCGGCTTTGCGTTTTTTTCAGTGTCTCGCTCCTCTCAACGCTCTGAGTCTTTTCGAAAGTGATGTCAGCCAAGGCGCGTGGTCGAGTCTTCTAAAGGGCATTGAGACTGATGTCTCACATGCCAGTATCTTTCTTTTTTCTTCTTCTTTGCTTCCCACCCAACTACTATTTCCACTCTTTCTTCTCTAACTTCTTTCTGTATCTGCATGTTGCAAACGTATCCGCACATACCTTCGCCACGACCGCCATTCCGACACAATTATGCAACACGTAGCAGGCCTCTTGCGTTAGTCTGCGGGTAAAGGGCAAGAGAACAGCCTCCTCGCCCATCTTATTCTGCAGCTCGGAGTGCTGCACTCACATACAGTCACCTCCATCGAATAATGCCTGTCCGTGTTCTGTGTTTGCATGGCGGGCAGCAGACGAAGGAGATCTTTCAAAATCAGCTGAGCCGCTTTCAGGATGATCTGGCCGACGTGGCCGAGCTTGTCTTTCTCGACGCACCGCACCTGCTGCCCCTTATTACAGCAGAGGACGACGCGCGGACCCGGTCGTGGTGCTCGACGGATGGAGCACAGGACTACACTGCGGGTGACGCTCTTGTCGCGTCGACAATGCAGCCCGCCGGCCCCGGCTCCACGCTCGCGTGCACCGTGATGCTCGGCTTCTCGCAAGGTGCGCTGATGATCTACCGCTTTCTGAAGCTGCACGGTGGCGATTCCGCCGTGCGAGACCAACTTCGCGGGGTGGTTGTGGCTGGTGCGCCTGACCCTCGCCAGCACTTCGGGCCAGGAAGACACGGCGCTGAAGCGCTCTTCGCGACGACGGAGACGCCGTCATCCTCTGGCACTCTCTTTGGCCCCCTCCCGTCCCTTCACATTATCGGTAAGAAGGACGCCATCGTGCCGGCAGAGGAGAGCGCCGCTTTTGCGCAGGTGTGCAGCGATGCCGCTCAGATCCTGTACCATGAGCACGCACACAGCATACCAGCGCTGAAGGAGGTGCGGCTGGCGGTGCGCGGGGTCTGCGTGACGGCTGCGATGTCGTCCGCCGAGGCTGCGGAGGCTCGCGAGGCGCGGGCGGGCGAGCTGGAGATGATCCGGTCGATGTACGAGGAGGACGCCGTGGTGGAGCGCAGCGGGGAGGCGGTGGTGCGCCTCGCCCTCTTCCCCGATGCGGAGTCCCTACTCGCCGGGGCGTCGTCTGCCGCCGCCTGCTCCCTCAGCACATCGTCCGTGCATGCGCTGGAGCGTCTGAAGCTGTGCTTCCACGTCCCGTCCAGCTACCCGTCAATGCTGCCGACGGTAGGAGGTGGTCGATGGGCCGGCGTGGCACTCGGTGCGGTTTGAGCGGTGGGCTGCGGTGTTTTTTTTTTGTGGGGGGGGGGGTCGGGGGGGGGGGGGCCCGCCCCCCCCCCCCCCCCCCCCCCCCCCCCCCCCCCCCCCCGGGGGGGAAGGGAGGGGGGGGGGGGGGGGGGTGGTGTTTTTTTTTTTGGGGGGGGGGGAGGGGGGGGGGGGGGGGGGGGGGGGGGGGGGGGGGGGGGGGGGGGGGGGGGGGGGGGGGGGGGGGGGGGGGGGGGGGGGGGGGGGGGTGTGGGGGGGGGGGGGGGGGGGGGGGGGGCCCGCCCCCCCCCGGGGGGGGCCGGGGGGGGGGGGGAGGGGGGGGGGCAAGCAGAGGACGGCGAGGAGGCTTCAGAGACCGAGGCTGCGGAGGCTGCTGCAGCTGTTGCATCGGAGGACGCCAGCCTGTCGGGTGCAGGGGGCGGCTCGTGCACCTTGACGATCGGTCTCATCGGCAAGCCGAGTGCAGGCAAGAGCACCTTCTTCAACGCAGTGACAGACCCGCAGGACGAGGGGTGCGCCGCGCGCGTGGCCGCCTTTCCGTTTACCACGATCGAGCCCAACATCGGAGCTGGCCTGGCGCCGCTCTTCTGCCCTTGTGCGACACTCGATGGCGCGGCAGCGCCCAAAAAGGGGGGGGGCGGGGGGTCTGCGACGGCGGTGCCTGCAAGCCAGGTGCTCTCCTTCAGCTTGACCTCTGGCTCGTGCGATGCGACCTACGGCCATGTCCGTGCCCTCGGTGAGGGCTGCTTCCGGCGCCACCCGGTGAAGGTGAAGGATGTTGCCGGGCTGGTCCAGGGCGCCTACCAGGGTAAGGGCAAGGGCAACCAGTTCTTGAATGACCTGTGCGACGCCAACGTGTTGGTGCACGTGGTGGATGGCGCGGCCGCGACGGAAGCAGATGGCACCGCCTGCGCTCCAGGGCAGGGCTCCGCCCTCGAGGACATCACATGGGTGCGCTCCGAGGTGCACAGCTGGATCTACGACAACCTGCGGGCGAAGTGGTATAGCCTGATACGCCAGCCCGCCAAGTTCCGCTCCATGTTCACCGGCTACCGCAGCACGCCGAGCTTTGTCGACCGGGTGCTGCGGCGCCTCGGCATCGCCAACGAGGTGGCGCTCGCGGCGAAGCTCAAGACGTGGGGGCCGACAGAGCTGCACGCCTTCGTGGCGCTGTACATCCGCATGCGCTTCCCGATGGTGGTGGCGCTGAACAAAGCCGACCTATCAAGTGCCGAGGCAGT
Source organism: Crithidia sp. LVH-60A (assembly GCA_030078075.1). Classification (NCBI taxonomy): domain Eukaryota; phylum Euglenozoa; class Kinetoplastea; order Trypanosomatida; family Trypanosomatidae; genus Crithidia; species Crithidia sp. LVH-60A. Next base: position 1,531,061 of record CP119637.1, on the reverse strand, counting down.
CGCCGCGGCGCTGCACGAAGCCTACCCGCACGAGGTGTTTGTGCCGATGAGTGCGCGCACGGAGTGCCTCGCGCTGCAGCTGCATCGGAAGAAGCTTATTGAGTACACACCAGGGGGCAGCGTCCATAAAGGTGACCTACTGCGGCGACGTGGCGAAGCTGGAGAAAACGGTGCGGCAGGACCTGCACGACGCAACGACCTTCTTCGAGGCGGTGCAGGCGCAGTCCACACCGTTGCTCCGCACGACGGGCGTGCAGGATGTCCTCGCGACGGCGATGGAGGCATGTGACGTGCTGCTGGTCTACCCTGTGCGCGCTTTTCACCCCGTGACCTCCCTCGCCCACTGTCTCACCTTTAAGCAGAGAAGCTCAGCGGAGAAGGTCTTCAACAGTCTTCTAAATTTGAAGCTGCTGGAGGGCAAGCTGGTTCGCTTCGAGGTGGTGGACGTGGCAGCAATGAAAAGGAGTCTAGTGCAGCAGCTGGTGGCGTCTTTACCGACTGTGTCGCCGTCGGAGACGCCAGCTGCGGTGCGGGGAGGTGGCAGTGGTGCGCTCACAGCGGTCCGCACGCTGCGCAAGACGGAAATCATCGGGTCGTCGGCAGTGCTGGCTCGTGTGCTTTCCAACAAGCGCCAACTCGCTTAGCACAGCAGCGCGCGTCCCGGTATGAGTTGAAGGCCCTTCTTCGGCTTCGCTGGCGCAGAGAAAAAAACAAAGAAACAGAAACCAAGAGCAGAGACACCTTTGAAGCACGGCCTTTGTCGGCGTTCCGCCTCTTCACCTTTTCATTGTTGGTGTTCCATTTTCCCGCAGGCTGCGTTGCGCGGGGTCGCACATACTTTTTTTTTTCTCTGATTCTCACTGTAATTAACACATGATGCTGCAAAAAAGATGTCTCTCCTATCAATCAAAATAACTTTGCAACTCCTCTCTTTCTGAAAGGCTGTCGCAGCTCGTTGTCTCGATGTAAAGAAGCGGCACTCTTTCCGAAACATGAGGAGGAGGCTGCTCACCCATAAGTGTTTCACCTGTGCGCGACTTCTGTAACATGTTTGTCGCACT